>CM060949.1:134847948-135382948 GCA_030765055.1 Mantis religiosa | reverse complement strand
TTAATTGCGTTTTTAATTATCTAACATTATATCAGTTTATCTATGTGAAGTGAGTATAGTGTGAGATTGTTCCAGGCTTTCTTCTTATTCTGAAGAGAATGTCCGGTGGTTTTCGTGACCTTCCTACCCGACCAACAGACCCATGGAATATAGACGAGACTTCTTTCCTGCCTCTTTAACTATTGTTGTTAACCTAGTAATAGGGTCGCTGCAGTCCCTAATCCTAGATCACTTACGTATGTCTACATTTGTTATTTTTATTCTTTGTCGTTCCTAAATTAAACTAATTAAATCATCATTCGAAGTTTAATAAGTGGTAATAACCTATTTCTAACATGTCTAGATAAAAATGTTTCCACAGAATAATCAGAATTTCATCAGCCAATATTCATAATACCTGACATTATTTTTCTGGATATTTACAGCAATATGTAATTTCTAAAACACTTAAATTTACACTTACATATTAATTTCGTACCTATTTGGTTATATACATATTAATATCGCCATTAGTTGAGTACAAGGAAATTACGAAATAGTCGCACAGGTTTACAGTGAAGGAATAATACAGAATGAAGTGTAAAAAATAATAATATGCTGATATGTATTATGTGCTATATTTTAAACTTACATACAATAATTGTAGTTTACCGCCTAGTTTCTCTATTTTCAATTTTCTCTTTCCAATATGTAACTACATATCAACATCATTTACTTCACCAAACATGGCATTCAAAACAATGTTATGGCAAGGTTTGAAACTCTCGAGGCATCCATTAGGTGCTCTGAAATTCTCTTTGCATTATTTCCTTGCTATTTTTAAAGCTAAGTCTGAAGCAATGGTCCAGAAATTGGAATTCCTTTAGCACACAAACCACTGGAACGCACGATTTAGCTCGTCATACTCTGTAGATTTTGTAATGGGTATCACATGCCCTGCTGTTCCCTTTAACCACCCGTCCTTAATTTTTATTTTTTCAAAATTCAAATTTTTTTTTCAAAATTTAAGTTTTACGTACTTTAAAGATCACGGTTATTTCTTTAGTTGGACGTTTGTTCTTTTCGTGTTCATCAATAACGTAATTTTTTTTCCTCCAGTGATAATTCCTTGTGTGTGTGTGTGTGTGTGTGTGTGTGTGTGTGTGTGTGTGTGTGTGTGTGTGTGTGTGTGTGTGTGTGTGGTGTTTAACGCCCACTTTGACTACATACGGCACTGCAGGCGGTGACACTGATGATACATGAGATGAAGATGGAGCACCGGTGGAATGAGATGGCGGGGGAAACCGGAGGTCCCGGAGAAAGACCGCCCCAGCGCCGTGTTGTCCACCACCAATCTCACTTTGCGGTCGCCTGGGATCGAACCTGGGCCGCCTTGGTCAGAGCCAAGCGGTCTAACCACTGAGCCACGGCGCGGCCGATAATTTCTTATGTTGAGAACTTATTTTACAGCATTTGTATACACACAAACAAAGTCCATAGTTCTTTCCCACTCATACTTGATCACTTGTAACGACGATACTGAGAATGAACACAGTACAACACAGTTATACCCTTACTACGTGTGTCGGAAGAGAGTTGAAAGAGCTAAGGGTCTATTTTCCATTTTCCTAGAAGGATTGCAGTTTATGACTATGGTTCATGGAACTTCGGTACAAGCACAGTCCCCTCAAAATTACTGCCCTTTTTTAAATACGTTCGCTGTAACCATTACGCATAAAGTAATCCGTTTTAATCAGATCATTTACCAAACGGTTCCCCAAAAATATTTCTGTTTCCGCATTATGCAGTATTTCAGCTTAGACTACAATTTTATATGGGAAATAGCTCCGTTCCGAAATTTATTTTCCATTTTTCCAAGTTTCCGGTATATAGGAGGTTCGTTTTAGGCAGGTTCTACTGTACATGAAAACTGTCTAGGTTTTATGTTATTAAATGACTTCATAACTAAAGCTTAAAATGTATTCTGCTGTTATTGTATTAAAAATACGAGAATGTTCCTCTAATTCTTTCAAAGCAAAATATACTTATAGGCTATAGAACAACAGAGGAAACCGTCATTTTTTTTCTTAATATGGGGAAAGTGTTGTTTGATATCAATTATGGAGGTTTCATGAAATTAAAGTTGGTAAAAAGTTTTACATATGCAAGAGAGATAACACAAATTAATTTAATTATATATTGAGGTTTATTAGAATCAACTGGATAGCAAAGCCAATTTATAGTAATAATAACAATAATGACAACGCCATCATAGATTTTCAACAACCTGCAGACAGCTGCAATATTAGCGCGTTACCAAAGTTTGCGGGGTTGGCATTTCCGATAGCAACACTCCATGATTGTGTTGCAGAACTGATCTATTGGTGTGATGGGGAAAAGCCGCTAGGGAGCAATACATTAGAAAATATCAGAGGTAGAGAGCTTAATAATTGAAACTGACAATATAAATGCTCTCGCACGTAGTATTTTGAGAGAAGCGTTGACATCGTTAGGAAATAATAGAGAACATTTCTGCCAAGTCTAAAATGGCTTGCTTTGTTGTTATGTGAAATAGGATTTGATAAATTGTCCTCGGGCTTTGTCTTCTTTATTAATTTCTCTAAAAGTAATGCATGGCACTCAAAATTCGAAATTGTAACAAAAATTTACTCAAAAAATATCTATGTGTGAATGTAAATGTCTAACTACTCTGAATAGCATGACTCAAATATGAGAGTTCTGATAAGTACTGCCATTATTTGAAATGTAATTTTGTGTTGCAAGGATACGACAGAATTTCCAAGAAAATCTCCCAAACCAAATTATCCAATGCATGCCATTTCTTTTAATTTTATTTTTTCCAAAGGCTCTAATAATTTTGACACATATTACCATATTATTAAGATGTTTGTTTGAATATTTTGACTACTCCGTGAATTATTGAGAAATCCTCTTCATTCTGAATTACTTGCTAAGAGAGAGAAAGAGAGAAGAGCAGAGAGAGAGAGAGAGAGAGAGAGAGAGAGAGAGAGAGAGAGAGAGAGAGAGAGAAAATCTTACTGTACGAAAAACGTATCTGTCACTAGAATACATTTATTTATCTCCACCATTCTGAACACGCATCCAACTTCAAACACGTACTGCTATTCCTCAAAAGTACAAACTTGTATACGAAAATATAATTCTAAGAATACCAACTTAGAATATACATAAGTTATTATGCAACAAATTGATTTTAGTTAATTGATGGAAATTAATCATTTCTCCACACTAGCCGTTTATAGGCTAAGGTTTTTGATGGATAGAGTCAACATGAAAAATTCAATGCCATGGCCGGGATTTGAACCACAGATCCTCTGGTTTCCATCCAGCCGCTCTTAATCTTTGAGCTACCATGGCCAACGTGCCGTCCTGACATTAAATTCTCCATTAAATTCTCCATTAACTAGACCACTAGTTAAATGATGAAGCCTGGGACTCAAGTACTTACGATAGTAAGTCGCCACAAACGGTGTATCTCAGATGCGAGAGCCCCTGGTGGTCTACCGGGGAAATATATGAGTCAAATGGAGAATTTAATGTCAGGACGGCACGTTGGTCATGGTAGCTCAAAGGTTAAGAGCGACTGGACGGAAACCAGGAGATCCGTGGTTCAAATCCCGGCCATGGCATTGAATTTTTCATGCTGACTCTATCCTTCAAAAACCTTAGCCTATAAAAGGCTAGTGTGAAGAAATGATTAATTTCCATCAATTAACTAAAATAATAAAAGTTAAATTATGAAGCCTGGGACTCAAGTACTTATAATAGTAAGTCGCCACAAACGGTGTCTCGGATGCGAGAGCCCCTGGTGGCCTACCGGGGAAATATATGAGTCAAATGGCGAATTTAATGTCAGGACGGCACGTTGGCCATGGTAGCTCAAAGGTCAAGAGCGACTGGACGGAAACCAGGAGATTCGTGGTTCAAATCCCGGCCATGGCACTGAATTTTTCATGTTTTTATCTGTGTAAACACCACTGTTCTACTGATTGTTATTCAGAACTTTATGCTTATAATTTATAGGTATTGAATATCTTTGTCATATTGATTTGTTATTTATTTTTTCATGTTTTTGTTTAAATAATTGTAACCAATTTATTGTATACACTGTATTATACAAAATAGTCACGATATGACCTAGTTGTTAAAGCGACTCTAAATACATAAATTAAAAAAAAAAACTTGTTTCTGGGTTAAGCATTTCAAAGATTTGTTATGGTTTGAATTTCGAATTTACTATATTCTTCTTACGCCTACACTGAATCCATTATAAAAGCTTATCTCATTTAGCAAGAAACGGCACAAAATTTATGTAATAACAGATTGCACAAGAATGAATACAGAAACTAACGTAAACTCAATAAGTTTATTTTTTCTATGAGGTTCTTGGAGAGGGTTTATTACCCAAATTTCGCGTTTGCTGCACCACTGCTTATAAACATAGGAAGTAACAACCTCCCATTGTATAAGCTCAGAGCTATATGGTCCAATAACTTTTAATATTACAAACTGAAATGTGTTAGTTCATACAAAAGTGCCTTATTAAAATTAATTCAATCTACCTAGTTTATATTCGTTTTTGTTGGTTTTAAACAAATAAATCCACAATGCTTTAATTGTTTAATTATAAACACACTTCCCGGCGACATGTGAAATTCAAATTGCATCATATAATAACCGACACGCCGCTTGAGTTTTTATCGCAGTCAAAACAAAAAGATTTTGCAAAATGAAAACGAATGGGCATCAATTACAGTACTTTCTGTACAAACTTACACCAAATATCCATAAAAAGCTTATTTCTCTTGTTGATCATAATATTCGCCAAATGTAGTTCATATATTGTTATGGATACCAAAGAGCTTAAAAGCGCTAGACAGTCATATGTTTGCCTTGGTGTTAATAGCCACTAAGATAGGGTAATAAGAAAAAGGAATTATTACTTTCTTAAAGATATTTCAACATTAATTAAATGGTTCAAGCATTCAGAACACAAAAGTTTAGAAAATGGCAATACAAGAAAAATCTAAATCAGATGTATTATCATGCTTGGTAGGCAGATAAAGTATTGTATTCCACTCAAAAAGTTCTATATCGAGATAGCAAACAAAATATTTATATTTCTTAGCTCTCTTTAACCTGAAAAATGGAACCACTTTTTTTTAGAAAAATATCCGATTACCTGTTTTCACGTACATCCTAACTTTTTGTTCATCTGTCTGCCTAATATATAAACCTATACGTAAAAGACACCCATTAATTAAAATTTCAAATAATGCTTTGTTGATCTACCTCCTCCTTCAAATATTTCATCCTGATGAAACTTTGTTTCTTTACTAGGTCTATGTTTAATTATTCAAATCATAACAGGATTTTTTTAGCTATACATTGTATATGTCACCTTCTTCACTAAACGAAATGGCATAAATACCAAACTTCCTATTTATTATCAGGATCTTTCAAAGAAGAATTTCAAGGAAATTCCTACAACCTATCCTCACTAAAGGTTCAAACTTGGTCTATTGTACCTGTGCCCCCAAGTTGTGTTTCCCCGGGAGGAAGGATGAGGCGAGAGGAGGGAGAGGGTGGCCGTCCAAAGCAGTCACGACAATACAGAGGGCAGGGTACCTAATTTTACTTAGATGGAAACTTCCCCCGGCAGGCCAGGATAATGGACATACCGCCCTATGGTGGCTCGGAAACAGTCCCACCGCGAGAGTCGAGTTCGAGACTGGAAAACATCCTACTGGAGGATGTAGTGGTTTACTCAGAGCTTATCATCAGAGCTTATCGCCGAGACACCCGCCGACATTTCTACCCTGAAAGACATCATCAGATGAAAGATGATATGAAATGACAATGGAGATGAAATGGAGCCAGAGGAAATTCGGGGGATGTAATTAACCTAGCATTCTCCTAGCGATCTTGGAAATCTGCGAAAAAATAACATGGGTCACAAATGTCGGCCAAGGAAATCGAACCCGCACCTCCCGTAAGCGGGCTACAGACGAAACGCCTGAACCATCCATTTCACTTAAGTGAAACTCACTCTCTGGTTGGACTTTTATATGCGGTAGTGAGTTGAACTTTTATATTCAGTAAACGTAAAAAATAAGTGTATAGGAGCTTCTAAGTTATTTATCTAATAACCTTGGTTGCTCACGTTGAATTGAACGGCATTTGTTCTGAAAGTTCTTATACTAAAACCCTTAGTTCTTTAATAGATGATTGATTTTTAAAACTCGTCAAATTTAATAGTTTTCAGTACTTCATAAACTGCTCTTGGCCTGGGGGGAAAGTTAAAAGCTTCACGTAAAAAAAATAGAGAAAGAGAAGGTAAAAAAGAAACAGCTGCTAAATGAGTAGCGGACGGCGAGGGAATTCGGCCAATCGTGGTGTTCCGGCGGGGGATGTATAATGCACACGTCACGACCCACTGCCACGCCCTGTGGATTGAGACACTTCCTGACTGCGGTGTGGCCAGCATAATTGTCTCATTACACCTATCCCTCGCCACACCGTGTTACCAAAATCTGCACACTGCTGTCACATTTGACATAGCCTATTAGGGCTAACCAAACAAAGCCCCATGGTTACAGCAGAACCGTTCTAGTTTGAGACAGACCTATGATTCCTAATTGTTTCCCTTTTCCAAAGTGAATCCCTTTGCAAATAAACCGTAGGCTGCATTGGCATAACAAAGAAATGCAGCAAGTAACAGAATTTCCAGTTTATTGAAAATATAAGTTAAAAAAAAGGTAAGGAACGAAGGAAAGAAGTGTAGAAAGAGCACTGCAGTATCGTCAAGTATGATCTCCTAAATAGAGGTATTTGTATACATATGTTTAATGAGTTTGTTTTTATTTGTGATATCTAATACATTTTGAAATAAGCTCTTGATACATTTCGCTGATGTAGTATTGTTATTTTTGTACATTTCTATTTACATAATAATAATAATAATAATAATAATAATAATAATAATAATAATAATAATAATAATAATAATAATAATAATAATAATAATAATAATAATAATAATAATAATAATAATAATAATAATAATAATAATAATAATGATAATGATAATGATAATGATAATGATAATGATAATGATAATGATAATGATAATGATAATGATAATGATAATGATAATGATAATGATAATGATAATGATAATGATAATGATAATGATAATGATAATGATAATGATAATGATAATGATAATGATAATGATAATGATAATAATAATAATAATAATAATAATAATAATAATAATAATAATAATAATAATAATAATAATAATAATAATAATAATAATAATAATAATAATAATAATAATAATAATAATAATAATAATAATAATAATAATAATAATAATAATAATAATAATAATATAATAAACCATGGCGCGACAGCCCTTAGAGGGCCAAGGCCTACCAACACGACTGCCAGCCTCATGCCCACTTACGGCAGAGGTGGGCGATCATCCAACCGATACGGGGAGGAGATGTGGTCAGCATCTTGGCATCCCCCAGCCGGAATGTTGGTTTCCGTCACCAGGGCCGCTTATCTCACGATGCTGAGTGGGCACCGGTCCTATACTCGGGACCTAAAATCCGCACCCCATGTGTGGGATCGAACCCGGGCCGCTTTCCTTTACTTAGCCCGCTACGCCACGGTGCAGGACACATTTCTATTTACATATTTATAAATATTTATAATTTTAATTACTGAAGCTGTAGTGAAGAATAAATATAGTTCAGTTAAAACTGTGATACTTATTTTTATTAGTAATATTAATTATTAATGTTTATGAAAGTGTTAATAAAAAACGAAAAGAATAATTATTTGTTCTATACTTGCATATGAGGATTTATAATGTATAGGTATACTATTTGCAAGATACATGTATGATATTGTTGTTCATTTCATAATTTTACCATGCATCGAGAATGTAATACGTCCTGCGCCGTGACGTAGTGGGCTGGAGCTGTGTACTCTGGTTCCCTGCTACGGAAAGCACCCGCAATCGAGCCCATCTTAGGGAATGTGAATTTTAAACCCAGGTGTAGAACCGGACAAGAATGGCAACTTTCCGGCAGGAAGTGCCGAGATCACATCCCCTTTCCGTATCGATTGGCTGACCGGCCATCCCTGTGTATGTGGGCGTGAGGCCGGCAGTCGGGTTGACCGGCTCAGACCCGAGGTATCGAGCAAGCAATACAAGCATTTTAACATGTTCATTTTAAGATAAATATTTCAGCACATTAATTCAAATGTAATAAAGTACTTACTATTAAAAAGCTATACAATTTCTCAATTAATTCAGAGTAAATTTGAGAATGATCCTTTAAAGAATGGCAGCACATAAGCAGTAGACTGTGCAGTGGTAAATCCTGTTGTTAAAGTTTCTCAATTTATGAATAAATAACTTCCAAGTGAAAACGCGGTGCTTCCTGAGGAAATGTGCACAGAGTTAATAACTTATTTAACATCCGTAGACTTTGAAAGATTTCCTCTGCACAGAAACTCATGTTATCCGATAAATATCATTAAGTTACATACAGGCATTTAGAAAAAATGATCACAGAATTCTATTTATCAAATTACATTTATGAATGAGATCTAACGAAGGCATTTTAAGTACCATATAGCTTAAAGTTAGCCATTTTAGTGCATTTTTTTCGAATTTATGCAACATATTTTAAAGATTTTGGCAGTATAAACATATTTTATATGTTTTAGTGCACACAAATCAAATGCCTAGTTACAAAGACACCTCATCATGGGCGCATGCGAGTTTAGGAATTTCGCCAGGTTGCGTCAAATTAGTGCTCGATGAGTTCTCTGTGGCCCTTAGTCGAAAGCCTATTTACTATAGTAAATTTTGTAGAGAATGAAGGTAAATTCCCACGGCAGTTTACCTAGTTCTTGGACAGAAGGTTAACCGTAGTACCAAAGATTACACAATTAAAAATCTCCAAAAGATAAGCATGCCAACTTGAATATCGATATTGGCAACGTTGGAATAGCGTACACCGTCAATAGTCTTCCATTGGTAAGGATGCCCATACGTTGCCAAGACTACGCTGTCACGTGCTTCCTCTTCCCCTCTTACCGCAGCAGCACGTGTCCGGCGAACTTCAATCATTAATATTGCGCGTACTATAGATGAAGTCCATTCAGTATGGGACATGATACGTAAACAAATGAGGCACGACGACGTAAAGCGCTAAAGGGAAGACCAAAGCTGGATGGGGAGGTGGGACTGCAGAACAATGCTGGGAGCATATCTGCAGTTGCTTGTCTCATTGTTAACACTTTCTTTTATACTGTCAAAAAGGGGGAGGGAGAGAGAGAGTAAGAAAGAAAGGGAATGATTGAGTAAGAAAGAAGAGTTGCTCCTACTGTCAAAGTGGAACGGGACGATACAATGCTAGGGCAGATAAAAGGAGAGGAGACAGAAGAATGGCATGCAGCACGACAAAACTCTGTGGCGGAAACGGAACACTCTCTCTCCCTCCTCCGGCCCTCCTTCTCTCTCTCTCCTGCAACAACACTGCGTAAGGTGCAGAGGTTAAACTCTTCATGTTGTGTTGGGTATCGAATCTATATCCACATAGCTAGTTGAGTTCAGCTGCCAGCTATATGATGCTAATTTATCTTTACGTAATCCATGTGGCAGATGAGTCAGATGAAAGAGTACATAACCAAATGTTTATTCACCAAAATATTTAAATAGATCGCATCTACTACATTGAATCTTTAAATATCTCAATGTTAAGTTCAAATACAAGTTAAAGACTCCGGCAGTTTGTATTGACTAGCTTAGCGGAACTGTAAAATGCAATGAGAGTGTCGGAGATAAAATATTTACCTGGCAACATGAAGTTTCAAACATGCAATTTTGTTGAGAAGCCATGAAATATGAACGTGTCAAAACCTTAAATGAAATTCATTCAAGAAGAACTACTATTTTAGTCATTGACATGTACCTACCATATGTGATTGGATTGGATGGATTACGGTACGGTGAGAATTTGGCACTGCGACCAATCTTGAACTATTGTACCTATGCCCCAAGCCATGGAGTCATGACAAGGGAGTTATGATGGTGCAGAGGACAGGGTCCCTGCACTTTACCAGTTGGGAACACCCTGGCAGGCCACTAATCGACTGCGGTCCGGAAACGACCCCGCCAGACCGGACCTGAAGACTGAAGGAGGAGGAGGAAGATCAGGCGGTCCGGCCCGTAGCGAACCACGTCGAGCTCTCCCTTGCGCTCGAAGCCTCACAATTAAGATTGGTGACGTGAGGAGGTTAAGGAAAGGGAGATTGTAACCGGTTCGAGGTGACTTGTAGCTCCCGCATGAGAACTCTCATCTGTACTTCAGGAGTGGGTGCATCCTGACTGGTTGTGGGTTGAATGATGACACCTCGAATCTGGTAGACAGAAGTTTATTATTGTCCTTAGGCTCCTTTGCTCGCCACCTTAAAGTCGTAGTCGGTGTGGTTGCTGTGTTTAGCGTCACTGTCAATATTGTGATGTGAAGAGCAGGGGCACTGCGTATTCGAACCGGATATATTTATCGTCTTCCCTATATATTACCCTTTGCGCTAGCTCTCACTGGAGCGATTGTTAGATATTGCACTTTGTCTCAGTTCATGGCGCGATGGTGTACTTCTTAGGCAGCGCCGAATACGCGTCCATCTCACGTAAAACTCAGGACCGAAGTGTTCTTACTAGCAAAACCTAATTTCCGGCATAACTTTGAATTAACCCCACTCTAGGTATTTCTCGGAGTTTGCAAAAAAAAAAAAAAAAACATGAACAAACATCAATTTTCTATTGGCTAGTAACTATCCCCACTTGAGATCAGTGTTCAGAATTTCCAGTTTTGGACCTGATATCAGAGACGCTTTCTCTGACGGTCCGCATGCAAAAATCTATGCGGAAGCATGCGTTCTGCACGTCGGTCAAAATCGTATAGCCTGTTGTCAGAAGCACGCATGGGATTTTAGCAGTGGGTTGGTTTCCGACTGGGAGGCGCCAAATTTGCCTTGAGGGCAAAACAGACAATAGAGTAGGGTTGTTTGTTTACAGGGATTGTAAAGGGAGTTTACTGACCTTCGTAGAGTGGCCTTGTCGCTGTGGCGGTCTCCGGAGTATATGCTAGCATTATGGCATAAATCTATTCTGGTATATGTCATTTATTTATATTTATTCCTTTTTTATGTTGATGTCTTTCTGGTATAAAGTTATATGTCGTCTCAGTGTTCCTAGGTGACAGGGGCTGCGTCAAAGAGCATATCATCCTACCATGCATCGCCGACACACCTACGACACTTCTATCTGAAAGAGACCACCAGATGAGAGACGATGTGATAATATAATGGAAAGGAAATGGAGGGGAAGGAAATTCGGGAGATCTAATTAACCTACCCATCATTCACCTGGTGTCCCGGGAAAACTCCCGAAAAAGCCATGGGTCAGGTAGGTTGCCACGGGAATCGAACCTAGACCTCACGAATACCAACCAAAGACGAATCCGCCTGAGCATAATGATACATGTCTCCTTTGAAACTATATGTTAGACTTGTGGACTCGCTGATCTGTGCTCCTTACAAGGCGCATGGTACTTGGCTCTAGTGACTATGTAACGTGTAATGATAGTTGGTAATAATGTACATAGCATATACTTTTTCAAAAGAAATCGAACTTTACCATTTGATATCTCCTAGCCTTTTCATAACGTGGATGTCTGGCCAGTTAATTCAAATTTGTGATATCAACATATAATGCAAGGCAGCCTGGGTTTAATGTTCAGAAATATAGTAGGATTCCTTCGAGGAGCATTACAGTGAGTTGGTTTACCATGTTTAATGCTACCAGCAAAATGTTATGTTCCTACCGAGAAAACATCTGAAAATTGAGATTGGCAGTGCAACGAGTAAAATCTGTCTAGTCAACGGGTGTGCAGTTCGTACTCAAAGGAACCTGACCCTCCCGCCAGATAATGACAGTCATAAATCTATCTCCACACTTCAGGAAGAAAGCACTGTCGTTGAGGACCAATAGCAACCCTGATTTTCTTGAAATGACAGTCGCATGTCTACTCCACGTGGAGTCTCAGTTGCCAAAGTTCCAACTTCCAGTTGATCTGTTTCATTAAGTGCAGCAATTCGTTGTGTGTCACGATGTGGAGACCTTGGGAGGGAAATGCAGCGGTAAATGCAAATGAAGTAGTAGATAACTTTCAGTCAATTGAAAATAATCAAAGTGATGATAATAGTGTGAGTAAATTGGAAAGTATTGCTGGGCCGAGTTGTGTTACTGGAAAAGCCTCAATAAACAAAGTTATAACGGGAAAAATTTCTAAACAAATTCAATCGCTTCTTTTGAACACATATAAATAAATGCTGACAAATAATCTTGGTAAGGGGTCGTGCAATGAACCTGATGCTAAATTCTGGGTATTCACAGAAATACAGTAAGAAATATTATGACGAAAGGAATACCAGAGACGCCGATCAAGTGTAAAAACAAAAGGAAACGTTTCTCTAAAGTAGATAATTTCACATGCGATTTAATTCGCCAGTAAATTTATAGATTCTATACGAAAGGGAGTGCGCCCACCTTAGACAAATTGGTTGCACATTTGCAAGAAATTTGTGATTTTCTTTATGGGCACTGCACTTTGCGCGGTCTCCTAAAGGAGCTGGGTTTCAAATACCGCACTTTGAATAAGATAAGGGTTATTATGGAATCCAGTAGAATTGTAGCTATATATATCAAAACTAAGGAAGTTTTGCAGTAATGGACATAAGATAATTTATTTAGACGAAAACTCGTACGATACCCATGATGTATCGAGAAAGGTGGCAACCTGGCAGAACGGACTGGGAGATGGAGGGTCTGTTTTGTAAAACGATTATAAGGGTTCGTCAAAGGAGTCGGCCGACGTGCACACGCGTTAACTTAACAGACTTTACGTCAAGACTTGCTGTCGCCTTCCATATACCGCGATCTCGGAGAAACCGACATTAACCACGCTATAAGCGCCTAAGGTTGGTGCTATATCAGTAAATCAATGTAGGGGAAAAATACACTTTTGACACTACAATTCCAACCTCATTGGATACCACCTCCTAACTAGCATCCAGCTGTTACCCCAAAATTGCTTCAGTCCTTAACTCTTAACTACCAGCAAAGAACAACTTCCTGGAATAGCAATAAGTTAAACTCTAATCTATAACAGAGGTTCCACTACTATTAGGAAATGTGAAACCGTATATTGAAAGGACAGTTGAGTCCAGAGGTTCTACTCCCATTAGTCCTGGACCCGTAGGACCAAGACCCGGGCCTCCTTCAACCAGGGAGTTACCAAGCTGTTCCAAAAGGGCACCCGGCGCCTCCGTGGGTCTTTCCATAGGGCAAGACCTGGGTTACTAACAAGACCCCCATCTGGTCCAAGGACACAAGACGGGATGGAAGTGGATACTCCACTTACGCGTGCCAACACCAAAATGTGAAGGCTACCGATATGACCTCGGTGGAGCCACCTGGCGATCTAGCACGCCTTCTACTAGCTATGCTGGCTAGTACGCGGGAATATTAATGTCTTCCCTCAACCCCGTCCGGAGACGTACCCGATTACCCACGGGTATCGGGAACCACTGCCACCTCGAGACCAACCCAATCCGAACAACTCCCAGAGGGAGGGGCTCGAATGTTCGCTCCGAGGTTCCTCTAGTATATTGAAAGGACAGTCAGATATTGCATTCTAATCTAAAATTTAAAATCTATAAGTTTGATGAATTCAAATCAGAATTTTGGTCCTTTCGATTCCTTTTGCTAGCGGGATTTCTAATTCATTTACATCAAATGAGGCAAATTTCACTTGAATAGCTTCGTCAACAGGTCAGTTTCAGAAGCTATAGTCACACAACCTCTAGTGAATATGCTGTTTATGTTGGAATCATATCTGACGCAGTTTGAGAGTTGTTAGGGTGAACCGCGAAATGTATCGCCATAACTATCTTACAGATAACAAGGGTCGCATTTCTTTTTAAAAGGGCAAGACTGCTTTACACTGTGGTTGTTGACAAATGTTTCCCCAGGAAGCTTAATTTCTCGGATTTGGGGAACATAAATTGGCCGACTCAATAAACAGACTTACCAGCCCCTCACTTCCTTTTGTGAGGATTCTTCAAAGCTGTTTCCTAGTTCTGAAGAACAGGATCCTAGCTGGAATCAAAGGAATCAACAAAACTGCAGCATACTGCAAGGTAAATATATACATGGAACCTGTAGTTTTCGGACCCTAAAGGCCTTCCAATTAAAGTGCTTTGTTCAAGTCACTTGATGGGTTATTTGTTAATAGGTAAAGGTTTAATTACCTTTACAGTGGCATGTTGAAGCTCGTCAGAATCAACTTTCAGGCCATACAGATAGTAATATTGGGTTGGACATTGTTATTAAACTACTAACAATGTTATAATTGTTCGGAACGTACAGTTTTAACAAAACTCAGAAATAGCAATGAGGGATGCTTTGATTATTTCAATTATTTTTGGACAAACTTTTCCAATTTTTAATGCCAGCTTGAAGATACTGCGTTGTCGGCTAAATAATGCGCACTTTCATTAGGTGATCTACCTTACATTTAAGCTTGTACACACAAAGACATTTTAAACTGGGTAAAATATAATAAAATAGTTATAAGGGTTAAACAACAATAATAAACGAAAAAGTGTGGAAAATTATTTAGAATATTACAAATTGCTTCAAAGGTATTAACAAAGTAATACCTCTCACTATTAAAATGTCACAAAACATACCGTAGATATAAGATGAAATTATAACAGGAAAATTTGTGCTTCACTCGCTCTTAATATAGCTTCAAAGTAAGTACAGTTTTATTCGACGCCCCGGTGAAGCTGCTGGACAATAAATTCATCAAGGTGCTAGGTCCTACAGGCATACCACCCAACCAGGTGTCACCACTGTTACCGGCAACGTTATGCAAATTTGAAGCAATGTGCGGTCTAGCCTCAGACTCGAACAAGAGTCCTATCAGAGTGTCTGCGTGGATATATAAGAGTAAAGATGACACTCATTTTCAAGACGTAAATCGCGAAGTTCGACCAAGGGACACCAATCTATATTACTGTCCGGAGTTAACGTATGTGAAACGCATATTACGCGATTATTATTTACGCAGGAACAGATACTTCCTCCTCGGATCTCGTCTGCCCTTCTGGACGATCCGTCCAGCTGTGTCCCAGATTCCGCTCACGAAAGGTGCCTTATTCACACCAAAAATCTTTTTGTTATCATGTGGTCCTTCGTATCTTTTGTTTAGGTGACCAGCTACTAAGAAAGGGTCCGCACTTCTTGTCAAGCGTTTGCCAGATGGACCACCCGCGACGTCTCCCTACCAGTGAACTGCTAACCCAACAAACATCCTGTTTTATATTTAACGAATATTTCCAATGTTCATATCTAATCTATTACGATTTTTAAGTTACTGAATCCATAATTTCGGTATCACAGGTAATACCGAGTGGTACTGACAACTCTGGAGAAAGGATTGGAGCAGGTAAATGACTGCCTATCCTCACCCTAGCACGAGATATACGATTTGCGAGTATGAAGATAATGCCGCAGTAGCGGCTAGGTGCTGGGTAGCAAACACCTCGCCCAGGTAAACCTAGGCGACTCGCATCCTCTGCTGGTCTGCTGCTGCGGAAGTAGATCAAAACCTCACACATCTGGATCTAAGATAAAGGAGTCTTTTAGAGAATATCCGTATAGTCTTGGCGGAGTATTCATAGCAGCCATAGGGTCGGACTGAATGGCATGATCATACAGCGTACATGCCTCCTTGAGTGGTTCCTTTTACAGGCAGAACGAATCACACTTATTCTTTGCTTTTAACATAATTATTTCGCGTGTGTATCTTTCAATTAGATTCCGCAAGTTCCATCAGGTACATGTTATGAAAATACTCAAAAATGATGCCCATGCAACATTTCAAAGTTTGTTATCCCCCAGTCTAACACCTATATATTTTGTTACTGTAAAGCAAGTAACTATTATTATTCTACTAAGAATACGAATAACAATAAATTTTAGAACTTCTGAATGTCACAGCCAAATAGTTATTTTATCTGTCATTCCTTTCCCCCAGATTACAAACACTTAAACCATTCTCCTCACTACATTCTATTCCAACGTCCAAGTTTCGGGACTATACAATGCTTCATTCCTCATTAAACACTTTTCTTATCTATGTCTAGGTTATTTTAATGAATGTCCCGAGAAAAATGTTTCTCTTCGTACGGAAGTTTTCTCTTTTAAATGCTATCTGCAAATTATTAATTGTAATAAGTGTTATAAGTACATATGTGCGTGTATATTTTCCAACCCCAAACGTTTTCATTTTTAGCATTACTTTCTGTTCTTAGATTCTCGTGTAGTATACACCAAATTTGTTCCCTATTGCTGATTAGCTTTTATGTCGATCTTCCTTCGCATGCTCGTTTTTAAAACGCTTCTATGCAATATTCTCCACATTCATATTTAAAACGTTTATAGGTACCACCTTTCTTTCCTCACTTTGCCACATCTCCAAGTTTCTGCACTATACAGAGTTATATTCCGCACAACTCATTACACTAATCACTTTTACGTCAGTATCTTTAATGTTATATTATTTGTATCACTAAGGATCCTTCTGCACTATTAAAGTCGTCATTAAACTTTAAAAACAAAAACAAACAAAAATCTATGACAAGGTCCCTTTTCTTAGACTAAGTTTATTTACCTGCTTTCTGTGGTATTCTGCAGATTAAGAAAAACTGGGCATTGTCAGTTTTTACTCTCCCATTAATGACACATGTTCCCCAATTATGCTTCCTAACCTTAAAGTTAAGTTTATGCATTACAGGTTGCTGCTATTGAAGTGAACAAACCACCTCAATTATATAGGCATAGGGGTTTTGTCTCATATTCGAGATCCTGAGTTCGTCTCTAGGTTACTGTGAGTTACTCGGGTAACATTGTTGCTAATTTCTCTCTTAGTCTGAAAAGACAAATGTTATGTGACACTTATGTCAAGATATAAGGATGCTGGGCTTATTTGAGCAACATTTCCATGTGATCTACACGATTAAATAGCATTAAACTATATTTAAAAGCTCTAATGCCTTACGTACTTCTATCCACTGTTCAACAAAATAATCTTATAAAACTTTTCCTTCTAAGTATCTACTATATGTTAATCTACATAAGCATATGTAGATTTTGTCTTATCAATATTTCCTAGTAGGTATACATGGGAATAGAGTACTACGTAGGCTTGAGTAATAGTCAAATATTTTAAGAACTGGTCGCTATGTCATAGTTTTTATATTCCCTTCCCTTTTATGAGCTTAAAAAGTAAGTACAGTAAAACCTCGCGAACCCGGACGTCCATATAACCGGGACCAATTTTGGAATATATATATATATATATATGTGTGTGTGTGTGTGTGTGTGTGTTGTTGTTGTTGTTGTTGTTGTTGTTGATTAGTGTAGTAAATGAAGATTTGTTTTACAGAAAATAAATTGCTATTCCAGTAGGTACATTACTGGAATTCTGTTGCCAGCGAGCGAATTCATTGCATTCATCCCATCTGTTTGGGTCCTGATTGGAAGAGAAACTTTGATAAAGTTATGGAAAAAGCTGTGGCCTCTGTATTCATGACTTGCCATAAAGCAAGATTTCTGAAGAGGAAAAAATGTGTTGAAGAAGTTTTTATAGACATTTTTTTAAAAATATCAATGGCTGTTGCAATGTTGATGAAGAGATTGACAGTTCGTTGCAAATAGTGACGAAAGTTTATAAATCGATTGCAGAGGCAGGCATTATTGTAGCATGCAGTGTTACTGAAAATAAAAGTGAGTATTCAGTATTGATGAATCAGCTGTGGTTATGATTCACGCACAAGCAATAGCAAACGTAGAGAAATTGATGCTTTATTTTGCGAGTCAAGCCGAAACATTGCCAAATGAACTTCTAATGTTAAAACGGATGCGAGATGGTGCTGCTCGTAAACAATACGCTAAGCTGAGACAACCGGGAATTCCAAATCATTCACATTACACTAAACTGAAGACTCCAGATTTCTAGTTACAAATGTTGTTGCAACATTCAGCTCTAAATATCGTATGAAATCATATTTGCAATTGTGTTATAAAATGACAATTATAGAGATAGAAGCATTTATATACAATATGACTAATTACTAAGTCAATGCACACGTTGAACACAATGGCTTCTGGCAATCAGATGAGCTATTTGTTTAAATTCAATAGTTAACGTACGTGCAACATAATGTCTGCATTGCCAATATAACAGCTGTAATTAACACCAGTTACCGTCATATCTTAGTCGTGTGTGTATTTTAGAAACAGTTGTTGCCAACTGAACAGACGGAATTTTACCAAATATAACATTAGTGCACCATAACAGAGGAAGTATATCTTACACTCATCCTTCCTATAGAATGCAAACTGTTCTTTTATTCACTCTATGTAGTATAATCCTTCACTCTATCTTCGTATTCTTTCCTATGGATCACTTCCTCGCCGTACTCGTTGCTATATCATTTCTTTCCATGCTTATTCTAAGTCTTCTATTGTCATTTAAATCGTCCCTATGTTGTCTACATTCTTCCACAGCCTTTCTGGATAATGTTCAACCATTTCTTCCTAGTACCTAAAGTCATTCTTATTTCTCACTATATCCTATACTCTCTTGTCAATCAGTTATGTTCTTCTTCTAATAAAACACATTTGTCACAGTCGATCAATGTTTAAGTGTACTGTCTCTTTTTCCTCACATTTCGCAAAAACGTTCCATCCTTCTTCCAATCTTCATAGAGTATGTGCTAAAAGTTCGTTTCCACTTCTAAATTGTATTTACTCCTTAATCTCTATGCTTCTTTAATATATCGTAATAAGCTCTTCCTCCTACGTCAATCATTTTCCCATTATTTCTGTGCTCATTCAGGAGTGCTTTTCTAATCTCCTGCTTTGTGTAGCATACTACTTCTTTCTACCATAAACTCTGTCACAATCTTTCTGCTTAGACAAATAAAGTACACCACTAAAGCCGACACAAGTATACTCATGCAGGTTGTATTAATAATGTCTCCGCACTTCATTAATATTTGTCCCTGGGTTCCCCTTAATGCCTTAATGCTCTTCCCTAATTTTTTCTTATGCATCCATAAACCCGCTCCATATTTCAAAACTTCTAATTAATATCGCCGTCTAGTGTATTTTGTTATTTCTAATGAAATTTCCAAATTACTTTCCGTTTTTGACACACGTTTCATCGATACCTTGTCAGCTTTATTTCTAGCCCTACTTTATGTACATCTTGTGCAGATTCTTTCTTTCATCAAGGAAATGCTCAAGTATTCGAGAATCTTCTCCCTTTTAGCTCTAACCTCACTTACTTTTATCATCGGATTCCTTTAAACCTTTCCTTTAATAACATATATACCATTTATGTGGTGCATGTCTAGCTTAACTCTTCGTTCTCTATACAGAGGTCTTCTTGAAGTGCACACAATACCCAAAGCCTCATCTATCGTTCTATCAAACCAAACCCAAATAGTCAAAGAGAATTGAATTTCACTCTAGTCGATACAATTGGTGTCTATTCTTCGCCCCCACAGAAGCCTTACCTTTTTCCATTGACGTGAGAATCTTGTGTGAAGCCCGCACAAGTACCTGCTTGTTTACTTTGTTGGCCGCCATGTTCACGCTCCTAATCACCCCGAAAAAGTCAAGCTCTCCTCCCATACAAAGCCAAAAGTAGACTTCTATACCTCCATTTATTAAGGTTAGGTGAAAAGAAAGGTAACCACGCATCAACAGCACCTTCCTTCTTTTCATGCGGACGCGTTGGCACGCGCGCGCGGAGGGTGTGCTCCCTTTCATCCCCTCTCTCCCCTGCCTGGTTTTCCTTTCAGCAAAGTGTACACAGCAAGGCCAAGTTCCCTTTGAGAGGGCGTTAAGACGTGTCAGGTACTGCATCACTTTCGGCACATTCTGGAGCATGGAGTAACCGCCCCTCGCATTCAAGCGGTAGAACCTAGCTTTGGAGATAACGACAATTTTCGAATGGCAAATATTGGAACCATGGCACACAGTGACTACCAAAAGAAATACGGTATATATCCAGTCTCTTACATTCGTAAGATTTTTTCTGCATATTCACATTAATCTATTCAAAACTTACACAAACTATCTTTAAGAATGCATTTTTTCTATTTACTTCATGTTTAGATGAACCTCTGCAGAAAAAGTTTTCATTGAACATTTCGTAAAGGTACAAGGCAGGTAAAAGAGATCAAATCTATAAAAAGATGTTTAAAAACTAGTTCACTGTTTACTGAACTAGAATTTCCATACTCTTTCCACAACAACGCGAGAAACAACCGAATTATGTTCTTTTAAAATTAAGTATTGAAGAATTTAAACCAATAAAAAGTTATTCCTCATAAAAACATATTTTACAGAACTTCTGGGTCTTAACGAGATCTGCATCTTTTATGCACTAAGATTTCTAACTCTTACGGTTTACCAGTCACACAAGTCATTCAGAGTGAAGAGAGCTTCGGAGATTTTTTCCAGAAAATTCCAACATACCCATTTCATTTGAGACGTATATATTTTTAAAATATGACATTTTAATCAAAATCATTAGAGCCATTTTTGAAAGATTGAAAATGTTAAAAAGTATTCTATATAGAGTTTAGGAAGGTACATTTTCTTGAAAATCTTCATATACCTTTATGTTCACATATGCCTGTTAGTTTCCTCGGAAATGAGTTCATGTGTAAGAATTATAAATTTCCTTTTAAGTAAATATTATCGAAAATGGTAACAAACAGCGAAGGTACAATAACACTATTACAGTTTACTCTTCTGATGTTTTTAAACTTTTCATATGTTGATTTTAGCATAGAATCTTTCAGAAGTAGGTTAACTGAGTATCTATTTTCTTATTACAGTTTAGTATTTCTACTAACAGGCCGCGCCGTGGCCGAGCGCTTGGGCAGCTTGACTTTCAACAAGGCGAGTCGGGTTCGATTCCGGGCGTCAGTATGCCAGATTTGTTGTGGACAACATGACGCAGGGACGGGTTTTCTCCGGGATCTTCTGTTTACCCCGTCATCATTTCAACAACAGCTCCATCATCATGTTTCATTCATTTCGCCCTCATTCTATCATCTCTCATTCTCATACCAGGCATCTGGCTGGAACTCTCTACGCGGCATAACTCCCCGCGTGAGGGACACTTACTCAGCTTCCCTCTTATAGGAGGCCCTTACCCTCAATGGAATATCCCGGGCTTATTCATTCATTCTTCCTAACATGCCAGAAGTAGAGAGACGATGAATGAACTGATAAAAAATTATTAATGGTAGAAATGTTGGGTATTATGTGGTGATCTATGTATTGTAACCCTCTCCTGAGAGAGAGGGAGGGAGACATTACCTCTTTGAGTGGCAGGTTTGCGCTTTTTAACTCACAGAATAATGTATTGTAGGTATATATTTATAATCAGCCTCAATATAATATATCAAGTAAGGAATGCAAATATGGAGCTTCAAGCAAATTAGGAGATTTTGCGTTGCAACCTCTTATTTAGGGACTTTAAGTCTTACAGAAGTCGTATATCAAGCCCTAGGATGTGTGAAAAACAATACCTTGAAAATTAATAAGAATTTGGACCCTACATATTCACTGCGAAGATGAGCCTGACTTTCACTATCTATTTATGCTAAAAGAACGCGCTTGGGCCACATTTTAGATCTCCCCATTTAAAGCAATTGACCGCATGCACTCCCAATAGGCTAGCGGACCAGGAATCCGCACAGCGTAACACCCGTTTCCTGCGAGGTAGAGAATAGCGTCTTGCTACGATGACTCCTCTGTCGTGACAACAAATGGCCTCATTGTCAGCTTCACGCCATGAAGATGTTACGGAACAAAACGACGGCAACAACAATGAGGTAAATTTGTGTAAGACTGGGAACATGGTCCGTGACGACTCGTGAGAAAACTACAGTATCTCTGAGAGCTGAAACGTGAAAACGTACCAAAGTAACGAATAACCTTTTTTCTAGCAACGGCTATTAGGATTTAGATATTTGTTTTGCAGTTAAATCCACCAAAATCCAGCCTCTGACAATAATATAGCCATATCTACCTACAGTACAGTACGCGAGCGTCACACTGAAAATCGTGGGAAAATTTTAAAATATTTAATTTTTTTTTTTAACTTTTTAGACATGCAATGTACCCCATCTTAATCAACAGCTTTTCCTAACTTTTCAAAATATTGTTCACGCTGAACAGATTTTGAAGTTCACAAATTTGAAAACACCCTTACAATAGAACTCCGTTCCAAGTGGTGTCATTCCATACTCAGGCATTTCATTTCCGACTTTCATCGCCTGTCACAATACTCGTCAAAAATTGTCACCCTCCTTCTGAAATCTCTATAAAAGATTTTAGGTTCAAGTTCTCCTCGGTCAGCAACTGAGGGATCCAGTGGACACCAACTTTTGGATAACCCAACACTTCAATCATTGCTTGCCCTTCATTACGTCCTATTGCAGTTTTGCAGCGATTTCATTCACAGTGAAAGATCTTTTCTAAAGAACTCATCAAATGTTTCCTTGCTGCGTTTCGTGGAGGCAGTTCGAGGGTGACCGCTACGATGCTCATCTTGGATACTTGTGTTCCTATATTTGAAATGTTTTGCTCATTTCCTATCACTGCCGAAATCTATGCAAATATTTTTATAATTCATATTGTCGTGGCAATCTGCGCTCTTTTGTTGGACCTTAAACCATACATAGGCATTTGGAACAAAACCCAGTTCTCCTTCAGCATGCACGATTACCAACTGCTGGCCTTTCGACATTGGTGCAAAGAGTCCTTGTAGCAAGTTAGCACTCAAGGCATATGGCGTTGAATGTGCTGTATTGATGTAAGTCTCATCCATATAAACTATATTGCGACCTTCATTGCGCTATCTTTAAATATCTCGCAGATATTTAAGTCTTTTTGTCCTATGTTATGATGTTCCATTATAATTAGTCTGTTGCGTTTGCTTTTATTCCATCTAAATCCTAGCTTCAAAATAACTTTTCTTAATGTTGAGACACTGCCTTAGAAGTCAATGGAATTTTGAAGCTTCATAAGTACTTTATTCAGAGTCGGGCGTTCTTTTTTCTGGGATGTAAAAGTTATTGACAGTTTGCCTAACTACTTCTTCATTAAAGTCATACAAATTAGATTTTGTGCATGTTCTAGATTTTTGTTTACCTGGGGTAGAAAACGACGTCGTTGCACGAGAATAAATGGTTTTTGTTTCCCTAATAATTCTCCTAACTGCTTACAGACACACCTGTTGCCTCTGATACCCTTTTCCAGATTTTCCGAGCTGACCCAGACCCTTGTACCTTTTTCATAAATGTATACACATTGCTTATTACTTCTCGTGTTTGAGAATGCAGCACCTTCTTTCCTAATTTGCTGTTAGGAGGCGCCATTTCTAAATGCTCTCTTGAAACCAGGAAACACGTATTTTTTGAAACAAGGTATAGTATCACTCAGTAGCTCTGCACTTGTTTACTTACTCGCAACTGATACCCAAATGACCCGCCCTCCCCTCCAGTTGCAACCGTTCTGAAGTGGACTCGTCCAGATACCACTGCGTATCGCTCTGCACTTTTCAAGATAAAAAAAAAAAAACATCTGCACTCTCGTCATAGGTATCGTTCAACAAAGGCAAAATTGTGGATGGGTAGATGTTATTTTTTTTTTCAGCAAGATAGGGAACCTGACCACCAAGTATGCATTCTGCAAAACTTTTCAGCCGATGAATTTCTGTATAAGTGAATAGGACAAAGGGGCTCAACTGAATTACCACCATAGGTCTCCGAATCGTTTCCCTGTGGATTTCTTCCTTAGAATTTCTCAAACATAAGTTTTGGCAAGAAGGTCATGTGCTGTGAATGACATGATTCAGTTTGGTGTGAAGGGAAATCAATATATTGTTACATATAAACAATGAATGATAAAATGTACTTGAGTGTTAAATTTGGACTACGCCAGTAGTCTGGAGCTCAAGGGTTTCAATATTCCTAAGGTAATATCCTAATATAATGTGTTACCTCATAAAGTAGCATTAGAGTTTATTTCCATAATTCCTACTTTAGAGTTATACACACATATCTCTCCGCCCAGTATTCTTATTTATATACCTATCTTTTGTATTTTGCTACTGACTTATATGTTCCTTATTCATTCCCTGGTAAGGAGTTCCATTAACTTCTATTGGTGAATGAACAGAAAAAGCCTGTTTAATCATAGATGTATAATCCAAGACACTGATGTGAACTGAGTATTCTTCGTCTTGCATTTCAATAACTCTGGACAAAGTTGCTCAACAAATGAGTTAACCCACCATGTTTAGAATACATCGCAGTTATAACCAGTACATAACAATTGTGCATCAACATGTACAAAACATTTTATTCTTATATATGTGTTGTGTTTATAGGATAACCACGATGCGGGGTAGGAATAGTGACTTAGCGGTTGAAAAAGTATACAAGAGTTGCTAGATACAGTAAAGAAAATCAGGAAATAGTCAACTTTGTGTGACATTAAGGTGTGTATGCGTGTGTGTTAGTGATATATTTCATATGTGCCTCTATATGGTTTCGATTTGATACAAGGCAAAATTTTTTGACTAGCTTAGAATTCCAAAACTCTACTCTATTACACACAATTATTTAATTGTATGTATTTCTTATAAAAGTTCGCATAACTCTGTCAATAGTAATCGTAGTACGCAGTTCTCTGCCAACATAAGAATCATTATTTAGCTATGTTTTCAGGCCTTACAAAATAACAAAGAAATAGCCATTCCATATACAATTCTTTAATCTCCTCTCTGAGATCAATCTTGGAATAATAAATTGGTATTTAGTTTATTCTAGTTTATTGTGTTTTCTTAGTAAGAAAACTCTTTCTTCATAAATTGAGATATCTGATGGCAATAACGTGGAGGTCATTGATGCATTAACGAGAAAGCATTATTTCAAAATGTGGTATTTGTGGTTGTTAACAGTGCTATTGCCTAGGTTTTATCCAGTGTTCTGGAAGTTTAACTTCTTAAGCGTTTTGTGCAATATTTTTAGTCTCTCCAAAAAACACAAAACTACTGGGCAAGTGGCTAGTGGTGGTAATCTAAGGATAAATATTGTAGGGATAAACCGTCAAACCACGAACAACGACAGCTAATGACATCAATATTTTTGTATAAATAAAAGCAAATTACAAAATAAAATAAATGCTTCTTAAGAATCCTGGGATGCCATTAGGAAGCTAAATAAACTAAAAAATGGCATTACTGTAAATTCTGGTTACACAACATTTGAATGGACGGTAAAAACATTTTGGCTGGTTATACTTTTTTTTTTTTTTTTTTTTTTTTTTTTTTTTTGCAAATAATCATTATATAAATAATAGGATAACGGTGCCTTAAAATTGTTTAAAAGTGATTTAAGTAACACGGTGCCTCTTTGCTCAAAATTTTGTAACTCATTGTTTACATGTGCTCTCCTCCTGGTGGTATTTGTAGTCGATAAATATTGTGACTTTGTGGGTTCGTGAAATAAAAAGTCCAATTACACCACTCCAAAATGTGCTTTATTTCCACCGACTTACAGTTTAACTCTTGCCAATTACACAAAGTTACGTAATACACCAATTACGATTCACCAGTCCGTCCGTTACCGTTCTGATGCACGTACACAATTCCACACAGTCTTCTCGTTGCACAATCCTTTCGTTCATTAACACGTCACTGACTAACACTGCCTTCTTACACCAAGAACTGTCCTCACTCACACACTAACCAACTGACTGACTGACTGGCTAGCTGCAGCCCTTTTTATAAGCATCTCGCCGTCTTCTAGACGTTTCCAGATGATGAAAGATCCCGTAATTTCTGGAACCAGGTGGAAGAGAAACAGACCGCACAATTATGTTTCTTTCCCCAGTCGTCCCTGTCACCACTATAAGACAAACGAGGGGAGGGCGTAGCTAACATTGACCTCCCCCGTCTTCCGCTCCCAGCTGCTTTACAGGGTGTTCCAACGGTCGCGTTACACTGCTCCCTCCTCAAAGCTGTTCGCCCCGAACAGCCCCAACGTAGCGTGCGAGGCGGTCCAGGTGTACCACCAGCATCCGCTCGGAGTCTCAGCCAGAAGTAGCGCTGCCGTAGTTTGCGAATCATTCGGTTCGCTCCCAGGTGTCCTCCTGAAGTACCGGCGTGCACTTCCTCCAAAACTTCCGGGACCTTGCTCCGGGGAAGTACCAACTGTTCTCTCTGCGCCTTCCCATCGGGTGACTCACATACCTGGAACAGCACGCCCTCTCTGGTCTTCAACGAGTCCCATTGGGCCCAGTGCGACTTCTAGGTGGCGCTCCTCGGTGCGATGTCCTCCCAGGTTGGTCTCGTCCCTGCGTCCACTTCCCTCAAGAGTGGCCCCAAGTCTGCGTCCGCCAGCTGCTCCCTCCTCAGGCCTGCGCTATCCCAGCCTTCAGCAGGCACTGCCACAACTACTCGGACTGCTGCGGCACGCTCCTCCTCTTCCACTCTTGTACGCTCGTGGCCGTCCTGGATCTGCGATAGGACACCTCCAATGCAATGGTCGCTGGCGTCGGTGTCCACAATGAAGGCGCCACCCGGTTGTGGGAAACCCAAAATTGAAGCACTGCACAGGGTCCCCCTCGGGTGCTGGAAAGCGTCTTCGGCATTCTCCGTCCACACATAAGGCCGGTTTTCCTCCGTCAGGCGGGTGAGGGGTTTTGCGATGTTGTCGGCCTTTTCCTCTAAATCATTAAGGCGGTCGTCTACTTGGCCCATCTGCTTGCCCAGCTCCGTCACGTCATCCCTCACGCCGGCCAACTGTTCTTGAAATTTGGCGGCGAGAGCCTCGTTCGCCACCTTCATTTCCGTGGTCAGTTCGGCCATCTTTGAGGTCATTGTCGTGGCCAAGTTGTTGTTAGCCGTTTCTATTTTTGCAGCGAGGTTTTCATTTGCGGTCTTCATTTGTTTCAACTCGGCGGTGAGGTTGTCGTTGGCCGTCTTCATTTGTTTCAACTCGGCGGTGAGGTTGTCGTTGGCCGTCTTCATTTCCATCATTTTCTCCAAAATCTTTTCCAATGCCGCGTCCATGGTTGTAATGTTCGGTGATGTTTTCCCGCTTCCTGACACCAGTGTGACTTTGGTGGGTTCGTGGAATGAAAAGTCCAATTACACCACTCCAAAATGTGCTTTATTTCCACCGACTTACAGTTTAACTCTTGCCAATTACACAAAGTTACGTAATACACCAATTACGATTCACCAGTCCGTCCGTTACCGTTCCGATGCACGTACACAATTCCACACAGTCTTCTCGTTGCACAATCCTTTCGTTCATTAACACGTCACTGACTAACACTGCCTTCTTACACCAAGAACTGTCCTCACTCACACACTAACCAACTGACTGACTGACTGGCTAGCTGCAGCCCTTTTTATAAGCATCTCGCCGTCTTCTAGACGTTTCCAGATGATGAAAGATCCCGTAATTTCTGGAACCAGGTGGAAGAGAAACAGACCGCACAATTATGTTTCTTTCCCCAGTCGTCCCTGTCACCACTATAAGACAAAGGAGGGGAGGGCGTAGCTAACATTGACCTCCCCCGTCTTCCGCTCCCAGCTGCTTTACAGGGTGTTCCAACGGTCGCGTTACAATATGTAGTGCTTGTGCAGTATTTTCTAGCTGTTTTTATTTGTTTTGTTTTGTTTGTTCTTTCTTTATAGTGCATTCTAAAGGTTTTATTCACTTTTTGCTTAAGTGTATTAAGTAATAAGATTTATTCTCTTCAAAATATGCAACACTATTGGGCAAGTGCAAATCTAAGCCTAAACTTTGTAAAACTTCCAGCAATGCTGGGTATTTTAGCTAATATAACATTAAATACATTTAGAATGTATGCACAGTTATTTGTAAAATATTTAATATTCGCATTTTATTTTTATGTTAATAATTTAAACATATTGTATTTTAATAAAACTCGTTGGTGTCGTTAATAAAAATTTGTAAACTCAAACAGTGCATTTTTAAATGTAATTGATATTGGGTAAAATTCAAATGATGCATTTCCAGTGGTCTTGATATTACAATGTGCTCTTCGTCTACTTTACTATATGTAGATTGTAAAGAAAGTAAAAATCAACACAAACAAAATTACTGGCAATAGACGTAAACATTAAACACAAAGTTGAGTGGTCAGTAATGCTATCTGCAGTTATTACAAAAGGAACTAACCTTTTCTTGGCCAATATTGGGTTTTCCAACATTAAAACCAAATTTTGAAATTGCCCAATGCACCAATCTGAATTAAATGCACATACAGTTGTTTTAATAACAATCAAACAGAAAAGGTTATTATGCCGTTGCCAAAAACGCTCTGCTACCAGTAATGGCAGGTTGAGCTGTTTTTAAAACCGTTTAACATTTTCCCGGTGACAAATGACTCAATGTTAAAGCTCCAGGGAGGTTTCGGTGTTGTGTGAAACATAAACGTATAGTTTTAAAAAAGCTGAGGGAAAGAGGAACTTGTTGTCCACTAGTGCAAGCAGCGTTGCCCTCCGCCCATTGTCTCTTTCTCTCTTCCCCTGATGACGACGTCCAACCTTTCTTCCACTCCATATACAACAGTTCTCTTTGTGCTTACCTTTTTACGTCACCCATCCCCCCTCCCACTCTCTTTTATTTACACAATTATACTAGAGTCCCTTTATGCTATCTCCCCTACCCGCGTTTTTTTCTCTATTGTGTTGTATTCTTTTCACATTTTATTCTTCTTCTTCTTTGCTACCTAGGCCATTTTCTTTTATTCTCTCCTCCTGTCGCCTCCGTTTCATTTCCCGTTTCTTAGAAATTATGAGATGGATCTTCGCAACTCTTTATGTAGCCTGAACTGCTGTATCAAGATAAACTTCTTATAGTAGTGCTCCGAAAATTAAATTCGCCGAGGTTAATCTTTTGTTTACTTTCCGGTCTCTTCTATGAATCACCTTCTAAATGGCCCTGTTGTGCACGGGAGATAAGCCAGAAGCGGGGAAAAAGAACCATAATAAGACTGAAGAAAGAATATCAAATCTAATACTTTTGTCCCAGGAATACAGCTAAAGGGACATAATGTGCCAAAACTTGTCTTAATATCACAGATTTTACACCAGATATTACACCAACACCTTCTCCCTACTTAGCGAAATACCAGCCGTATTTTAGCCATCCCGGATCTACTTTCTCGAACAAAACGTTTACTACTTTATTAGCTTCAAAGTGTACATTCAATGATTCCAGTAGTTAAGTATTCACCTTCTCTTTAGAAAATTTGTGTGTAGCATTCATATATTTTATACACATTTCTACAAGTGTCTCATACAAAAAATTATTCTTCTACTTACATTCTGACAATGCAGTTAAATACTTATTACACAACTAGCTGAACCGGCGAACTTCGTACCGCCAGTACAAGTTGTCTGAACTTATCTATATAAGTAAAACAAGTTTCTATTAGTTATTTATACTGCAATTGGGAATGAAGTTTAAATACAGCACAATTACAATTAAGTTAATCAATTTAAGCGTTCTGATAAACAATATTTTTGTCTTTTTTTTTCGTGGTGCGTAAATATATAAAGATAATGGTTTTCGAACGTGCAAACACGGACGTATAATTCTCCACGAGAGAAACAGGGAGCCCGCCTTGGTAGCGTGGTGGTAGCATGTCCGTCTCACGTTCAAGAGGTCCCGAGTTCGAAACTCGGCCAGGGTGAGTTACCTGGATAAGGTTTTCTCCGGGGTTTTCCCTTATCCTGTAAGACAAATGTCGGGTAACTGTAAGCTCCATGGAACCCGGACTCATTTGAGCATTATTTCATCCATTCCATTCATCGTCCGATATGACTTAACGTTGGAGGACGTAAATTATTTAAAAAAAAAAAAAACAAAAAAACAGAGAAACAGGGAAACTCCAAGTTGATTCCTCAAGCGTTCAACGACTGCTCTTACGATTATTTAAAGGTCACCGTAAAGGTCAAAGGCACGGAAAATTATAGACGCTTAAAATCAATCAAAAGGTAAACCTGTTGGAATCATCGGAATACGCCGGATCAAGATAGCTTCTACATTTTAATTTCCCTTGATGATTTTTAGCTCGATGACGTTATTCATTAGCTTTTCACAGTTAGTCTCGTTCCATTGCACAGTCGTGGTTGGTTAATGTTACGCAGCATGATCACAACTGATCCTACTTTTAATTTTAAAATTGTTAAGGTGGGAGTCCAAAAATTGTAATGAATTTATAAACTCTGTGGAATAGTTGACTACTTCATCCTGGTTTATAGCTGTGTCAAATAATTTTTACGAAAACAACTCCCCGGGAAGTAATAGACACTCTAGAACGAAATTCTGATATACCAACACGACTATTAGCATTAGCTGCGTCTCGCTGCACATCAGTAGGGTCAGCACGTGACGTAGCTCGTCGCACATTTGACTGACTTCTACGACTCAAGCCAGGTCGTCTTCTCCTTGGCATAGTAAAAATGTTTCCACGAATTTCACAAAGTCACAAAGAAATTCAATGAACTTTGTGTCAGATCAGTTCACATTCACGAATTCTCCAACAGAGATTATAAAGAAATTATCCAAGGATTCACCAATATTTGACAACTGTCTGTGGTCAAGTATTTATAGTGTTATATGCGTTCAAAAATTAATTTTGTGTCTAATCTTCGAAAGTTATATTATCATGCTTCATAAAAAATTTTCAGTCTTAACAAACGATAAACCTTATTTAATAAAATATGGAAAGTAAAATAGCTTTGAAGGCTTTGGCAATGAGTGGAATATCTTTCTACTTTGTAATGCTTTTGTTTGTGGAAAACAAAAGAAGGTATATGTATTCTGCAAAAGTTTGCGTGTGTACTTTTATATTTAGATAACAACCCAGTCAATTATTACTTAAGGTTTCTTTCTCATCTTTTCGACCATCTTTGGACCTAAACAAATATTTAAAAACCAATTGGTTCAGCCGTTCTCGAGTTTTTGTGGATACTATTGTGACTTCGTGGGTTCGTGAAATTAAAAGTCCTGGTTACAAACACTAAAAATTACTCTTTATTTCCGTAGAAACACAATTACGTCACATACACATACAACTTGCAAGGTCATCAACCACATACAAAGTCCATTTTTACAGCTGTTCTCGCGTACGCGTCCAATTACCGACAGACTGACTGGTAGGCGACGGTTCCTTTTATAGTGTGACTTTGTGGGTTCGTAGAATTAAAAGTCCAATTTGCCGAAATTCTAAATTTACTTTATTTGCGTAGAAACACACTGCGTAGCAGCAGAATTACATCACATATCGCAATCTACAACAAGGTCGATGACAATAACAAACAGCTAACTCAACTTCCACTGTTTACAACACTCTTGTTACATGTCTTTACAACTGTTAACTACTCACGATTGACTCTTGGCGAGTCGCCGCTCTCTTAAATACCTCATTGATAAATTCGAGAGACTTCTGGAGCAAATAATCTCTGTCAATCGAGATATCACTAGAACCTTCCTTACGTGAAACCCTATCTGGGGCGGCAAGTCATTTATCTCAAGCGCTATGTTTATCTACTTATGCAAGCACTGTCCTCCTTTTATCTTTATTTGCAGGCTCTTTGTATACTCAAGCCGCGCTTATCTCTCGGCACCGAAATTTCTGTGCTTTTCGCCGCGACAAAATATATATGAATCATACCTATACACTGCTATGTAAGAATAAGACTAATACAGTAAAATAAAATTTCAATGAAATGCTTTAAAAGTTGATAGCTATGTGATGACTAAAATTGTTGTTCTCTATACATGGACTCAAAGAAAAAGAAAACAAAAATTTCTAATTTTCTTTTTAAAAAAGTATAAATTATTTCAAAATTAAAAGAACATATACATTATTACGGAAATGCTTCACACCCCAAACATCGTAGTTTAATAAACTGTGTGCTTTAACGAGACTTAAATGTGTGTAGTAAGATGTGTCTTAACAACTAAGAAAAGTAATTCAGTATGAAGAGGCTATTCATAGAAAATTCAAATAAATAAAAAAGAAAAGTATTATTTGCCATGCAAATGTGTTTAACATATGGTATTGTCTACAAAACCGTTGACGCTATTTTGGAAAAAAATAAAGAAAAATGTTTATGCAAAGAGCAGTTTGGTGTTGGGGTGCTAAAACTTTTCATATCGAATTCTTCGAGGACAAACTTAAAATTCTAGGTTTGGTATTTATACAAATTTTTTATTTTGAGTTGTGCCTTTCACACACAGACACACATACCATTCTCTAAAAATGTTCCTATTTTGGATTCAGGGAATCTCAAAATCTCTTCACTTACTGTAGGTATGTAGTAAACAAAGTAAAAATGCTAACAGGAAAATCAAAGAGAGCGAAAACAATACTTTTAATATACCTTGTAGAACACGTGCTTACGTTTCTCCACACGTTTCTTTTATTGGTTTTACAATGTTTTGAAAATTCTATATATCTTCAAGTCTTTCGTGCGTGTACTTACCAATTTATTTTAAGATTTAATGATTTTAATAGAGAAAATTTGTCTTTGACTCTAGTTTTGTGATCTACTTTTCTTCATGCTGTTATTGTGAAAAGTTAAATATGTGATGGTGAATGCTTTAGTGATGGAGAGCCAACCCACCCACGTGATTGCCTATGCATGTGAATATTAAATACTCTAAATTTGGATATACATATTGGTATGTTGCAGATAGAATATAATCATATATAATAGTTTAGTTTCGCCATTTAAGTCTTACCTGGATCCCTGTAACCTTACTTCCCTTTTATTTGTTAAAACTCATGGAGAACTAATGATGAGCCACAAGTAGGTAATTGATTTTTAAAGAGGATAATGAATTGCATGTGTGCCACAATGTTATTTTAGTGATCATGCTGCTGAAACCACATTGTTTAGTAATGCTAATAAATTATTAAATTTATTTTTGTACAAACACAATTTCTAAAGTTCACTACTGCCGAAAATGTAACATTTCTGCAGTACTCATGTGTTAAGTGTTGTGCAGAAATGTCCTTTGTCTCGTATTTTCAAGCTCTAGCCCAGTCTCCAGTCATGCGCTTACCACATTTGTAATGCAGTATAACTATTAGTATAACAAATGTATTTGGGGTGAAAATAAATGTTGATTTGACATGTGAAAAAGCGTCAGTCAGTAGTTATCACTGAGCTTCCTCATTAAAATTCTAATTTTGCACTTCATTTACTTATTTTTCCGTCAGTTTAAATATGTTAGTGACATACTTGGCTTTACAACAATCAGCAAGGTTGATGACAGCGTTTTTCGTCGCAACATGAAGGTATTCACTCTCTTAAACGCTAACTGGCTCACTCACCAACGCTGCAAAAGTTACTAGCTAAACTTCCAAGAGTGCTCATTTATATAGCTACTGTAAATGTCCCACATTTCCAGAACATTAGAGCAGAAACTTCTAGAAGATTCGGGTGATACCGTTTATCGTGTTTACGCTGGGCAAGCGCGCTGGTTAACTTCTTACCTTTCCGACCTTCCGGCAACGACCTCCTGATCGCCTTCCATTAAAAAGAAGCACAACTAATATACTAAACCCATATAAAATATTTTTTTAAACATTATATTGCATGAAAAATTAAAAATTATGATACAAAATAAAAGAATTTATAAAAGCGCCTATCTTCCCACCCCATGCTCTTTCTCTCTCCGAAGAAAAAATCCGCAGTTACTTCCAAGACTAATAAAGAGTAACTGCAACACGTTTAATCGTTCTGCATATTAACATTTTCAAATTTTCTTCGCATTAATTTAGCTGGTGGCATTTTGTTAATAGAACAAATATTTTCCGGAGTCCATTTCTATTTGTTCATGGCATTTCATACCGAACAGAATGGCTTATATGAATAAGGCTCTCACTTGAAGATTTTCCTTTTAAACTCTAAGGGAAATGACCACTATGAACAAGTGCACGTACTTTTCAAGTTACTAGGCAAATGTTTGCAATCCCTGATAGGTATTGCTTACTGACACACTTTCTTCGTCGACATGCGACGAAAAGCTCAATAGCAAATTCATAAGCTGCAAATCATAAACTTTCTTGTACCTGCTTACCACAAATTTGCAGATCGAGCATAATGCTAGTGGTTGTAACTTCAGTGTCAATAAATACATAAGTATCACACATTAGATCCCATTTAGAAAGTAAGCTGTATGCTACCTTAATTACCTCCACGTAGGACCTGCAAACATTAAAATATCTCGTTTATTACTCAGCTGTTAAGGTAGTACACGACATATTGGATAAATATTGAAGAAGTTATACAACTTTTTCTTTATTAATAGTATAGAGTACCAGCATAGGTAATATAATTTGTTATTGCAGTAAGAGTACATTTGTTTTGTTTGTATTGCCGCCGATCGCATTGTTGGATTGGAGCCGCCGCAAAGCCAGAGCTCTATGGGTGGGCAGGAAAGAAAGAGACCGATAGTGGCGCGCAGAGCTGTACGCTAGCCGAGAGAGAGAGAGAGAAAGAAATAGAGAGAGAAAGAGACAGATAGAGGATCTGGAGTTTTCGGTTTTACTGAGGTCGTTGCAATTGTTTTCGAACGATCTACTGCATTCTAGAACAATGACTGGAGGTATAAAACTCCCGAAAAGTATTAGAGCGGCAATTAGTTGTAGTTGTGTTGTAATTGCGTAAGTTATGTGAATGTGGACATTTGAACTGTGGTTTTTTAGTTTATTTACGTATGGCGGGCGAACGAGACGACCTTGAAGAATGTGTTTGTCAATGTCACGTCTTTTTGCTGCTGCCAGGGTTGTACAAAGCTCCTGTTTACTGCAATAGAGTGTTTTAAATTTCTGCAAATAAGACTTTAATTCTATCAACCAACTAAGTCGCAGTATTAACATCTCAGGAAAAAAAGTTTTTGGATATTCATATGAGGTGACATTTGAGTAGAAAGAGAAAGAAGGGATGAAGAAGGAGAAGAAGGGAATGAGAGAACTGGAGATTGAAAAGGGATAGTGTGATATAGAGACAAACAGAAGTGGAATGATAGTAAGGGAGAGAGAGAAGAAATTCAACATTTAACTCAAAAACTGCAGAAGAGCTGCAAAGATGAATTGCAATGAACAATAAAATATGTATCTTTGTTTTAAATTGCACATAAAAGTTGTACTGTATAGGGCTTTGAAACTGCTATGTGATTACAGTTAAAAATAAATAAAACATAATATATTAACTCAATAGATAGACATGTTAAAATAAGAAAACAAAGTACACCCTGTATGTTGCCCTAACCGTGTAAAGTGACCCACTAAGTAACTCAAAAAATCTTAGCAACTTACAACTTTCTCTAAAACTTGGCTTTTAACGAAAGGATAACAGTAAATAATCAGTGAATCACGACTTTCGCTTTTACATGTGACTGTTCCAATTGGATGCTGCAGTTTTAGCCAGAATAATATCCATAATTAGTCTTTAGCTTTAACTTCCATTATACACAGACTGGAATAGAGCTATATCGCATTATTGCGGTTACTTGTTTATTCCGGCGTTGAAATCACTTCCTGTTTTGCTGCCCAGTGGACGAGTAAGGCAGAATTCGCCTGCTAATGCACATTGCGGTGTTGTAGCAAATGTAAGCTGAAATCATGAATATTAGGGAAATACCGATAATTCTTTCTGCAGAATGTGGATCATTCCTCTATCTCTTTACTACACGGCGGAGAAACTAAAAGCGCAAATGTTATGGCTAGTTCCCCAGAAAATTCTGAAATCCAGATCTAGGGGGCTATTTTAAATTTTAATTGCACAATAAGTACCCACCACATCATGAATTAGATTAACTCTTGACTTATTTGTATTTTCGAGCTACTTATTGCTTAGAGCTCTGATCACCGTGTACATACCATTGCTCTAATGAAACTCTTTTCTATCTTCAGGCCTTTAGACCTGACACATACACACACACACACACACACACACACACACACACACACACACACATACATACACACACAAACACACACCTAGTTCAAATCCTTGTACAGAGATTACCAACGACACTTTTCAACAGCCCGCTCCATAGGCAAGATAAACAGAGTGAGATATTACAGTTATCGAAATGAACATGACAGCGTCTATTTCCATCTCGGTATAGAAGCACATTAAGATAAATAGAATTTATAAATGCAGAACTCCTTGTGGAAAAAAAAATTGCTAATACTTGACTTTCATACATCTGTCATTATTTATACTCATATTTCTTCAGACTTTGTACCTAAAGCTTCTTACAGTAATCCTGAAATATGAAAGAAGGGATGTATAATGAATTTGAAAAACTGTCTGTTTTGCCGATTGGGTGCTGTTCTAATAGTTGATAACTTCTTTCCCAGTGTGCGATACTTTTGATATGGCCTCAAATCTCTGTTACCTGCTATAGTTTTAGCTATGGTAACTTCTCTAAGATAGGCGTAAATAGATGTAAGAATAAACACTGGTTAATTTGATCGATGAATTTAATGGAGGTTAATAAATTAAATGTGCTATTTTAAGCTGTCGGCTGTTTGAGGATGTAGAATAAAACTGTTTATGAACCTTAGCATAGAAACTGTAACTATTGAAGTATTATATCTGCTAACTTCTGATGTATCAACAAGATTGCGGTTTCAAATAACTCGGCGTAATAGTAACAGAAGAGAGAGGTGTAAGTGGCCGAAAATCACTAAAATGCTGAGCGGTAAATTCCCTCTCAGCTACCTCCAAGTATTTGAAAACTTGAACGAGATCCTTAAGCGTGCCAACGGCAGTAATCGACACCGTAACAGTTTAACATAACAATTGTAAGACGTAAGACTGTTAGACGTGAAAGACATGACACTCTTTCATCAGAAAGTGTCCAATCTATTTCGTAACTTCCTATCATAGTTTGTACTTAAACGTTACCATATCTGGAACTTTTGTTTGTATCTGAAACACAACTCTTACTGCGACTTGTTTAATTCTAAGAATTATTTTCCCTTTCTAATTTTCAGAACTGGCATACCTAACTAAATCATGAGCTAATGGATTTGTTGATGACTGAGTTCATACCTAATTGCCTTAGCTATCCTGACTCACAAGTTATTGCTTTTCCTCAGCACTCTAATTACCTGCCTAATAAACTTTTATCTATTGGCACCACTGTAAACGGTATTCCTTAGATTAAACAATGATTTTAATATACAAAGTTATTTAATGCAATTATTTAAGTAACTTCCTATCATTTCTGTATAAAATTATTAATCTTATAGTAAATAATTCCATTATCATTGTTGGAAAGCCACCTGGGTTCACAGGCGCTGTCTGTTACTTCTAATTCTTCGTGAGTTAGAAGAAGCGCCATCGTCTCCAACTAGGCAAAAAGTATTAATATTAAAATATTTAAAATTGTGTATAGATTAAAGTGTCTTTTGAAACATGCCCTATATATTCCAATTAACTAATTAACAATGATAGCATAAGAAAGTTACTACGCAGCTAAGATCACCTATCTACTCCCTCTCTCGCTCTCTCTCGCATACACACAGAAGCAAGTTTATAAATAATCTACAGACAACAAATTCATTAAAAGATTTTTAAAAGAAAATTTTTGAATGTCTGCCTGCTCGTCTTAACTGATCGCTAGGTATAGGAATTTCTAGAGATTAAAGCCAACATTGAAATAAATAAGGCTGAGTTGTTACTGGACTACATATAAACTAAATTAACTCTTGTACAGTGTTCTGGCGTTTAAGACGATGCTGGGAACGGTGTTTACTAATAAGTGAACTTCGGCCTCTACTGTTTTGCATTCTAGGTTTCAGTAGAGAAAACTTGAAGCGGACCGTTTGATAGGTAATTCCTATGACAAAATCAATTTTCAGAGAAGTACATCAATTGGAGGATTATTTGTCAACAGACATTCGGCCAACGAAAAACTATCTTTTTGTGAAAATCGACATCATGGTGTGTTTAACAGCTGAGAAGCTCGAAAGGTGAATACCAACATTCTCTATCAACGAAATAATTCATTATTTTTTCAATCCATCAATATTATGGGTCTGTTAGTTGTAAAAGTTAAATGAAAATGAATATAAATAATGAAGTGTGAAAGTATATTTGAATTGTTTTATTGTTTAATGTTGAATTGTTTTGTTTATTCAGTTCCTTTAATTTATTTTTTCCAAACTAAACTTCCTAACATATAAAATATCTTTCTGGTAACAGTTTTTCCTATAAAAATTTGTTCTAAATTATTTTAATTCCCTTTCCTTAATATTGTACATCATTTGTTTCAGGAGTGGTGTAACGGAGGAGTTAAAATTGTATAAAATTAACTATCACAGTTGAAAATGTTGCTATGGGTTTTCTTAGTAGATGAAATCCAGTGTTATGATGTGTAAATATTGTGGTAACGTGAGTTCGTATAGTCACATTACAACTAAGGCTAACATCGGGTTAAATATAGAAACAACAAATTCTCGTGGTTTGGCTGCAGTTCGCTGCGACATAACAGCCTTTTCTCGTCTGCTACTAGTTATAGAAGTATGTACGTCTAAGATAAAACTTGCATCCACTATTATTGGATAGACGACATGTCATTGCGGATTTTAGCTTTGACTAAAGTAAATACAAGTGCAAAGACTATTGAAAAATTTCATAATCATACCTTAAAATGTGGAAGAATATTTATTGGTTTACTGTGATTGACATTGTTTGGGATAAGATAAGATTTTTAGATAAAAACTGTACTCAAAATTTTTACTTAATTTGCATGTTTCCACTTTCTATATTAATTTCTTTGCTTTGAACTATAGTTTATTGTATTGGCTTTAACTTTATTCCAGATATGAACTTCAAAAGTCTGGTAGTGGCCTACACTCGTTACTATGTATTTTTAAACAGCTTTGTTGTTAAAACCATGTGCCATTATACATCTAATGCCTGAAAGCGAAACTTGTAGCATTTTATTTATAATAATACAAACTTTTACTAACGTTTGTTGGCATTAAAATTGTGTGTATGGTTTCGTTTTACCTAAGTTCAGCTTTAGAAAGATGTTGCAGTCTAATAAGAAAGCTTGCAATTCGTTAAAAACGCTGTCAATTGCTAGGATCATGTCAACGGAACCGATGTGCCAGAATTAGAATTTTGTGTCGCAGGTGTTATTATACATAACAGCTAGTGTACTGACATGAGACTGTCGCATTTAAGTTCACTTACATAGCATCGGTCTGGGTCAATTTCAGGTTAAAGTTAACCACTGGCGCGACAACCCTAAGAGGACCAAAACCTACCAACCCGGCTGCAGGCCTCACGCCCACTTACTCACGGCAGAGGTGGGCGATCATCCAATCGATACGGGGAGGAGATGTGGTCAGCATCTCGGCATCCCCCAGCCGGAATGTTGGTTTCCGTGACCAGGGCCGCTTACCTAGCGTAAGCTCCTCACTTTCCTCGCTGAGTGGGCACCAGTCCTATATGCGGGACCTAAAATCCACACCCCATGGGTGGGATCGAACCCGGGCCGCTTTCCGTGGCCAGGGACCACCGCATTCTGCCTTAGCCCGCTACGCCACGGCATAGGACGTCGATTTCAGATGACTGACATTATCAAACCCAGGTATTTCGCTAAGTTACGATACAAGCTTTATGACAAAACCGAAATCAGTCAAGGCCGGAAGAAAAGATTCATTAGACGAATATGATTGGTACCAATAGGATGTAACATGTTAGAAATGATGTTTACCTACATTACATGTAAGAACAAGAAAATATAACATGAATTTTCATGCTCAATCTTCTTGCTTATTTCCATGCCAAACTTCTTTTTCTCTCTGCTCCCGCACCCTGTAAAAATTTAAAGATATAGATTATATGCGAGAATAACTCATTTTCGGGCTAAGACAGTGTGTACATAAATTTTGATTATTTTAAATATTAAATGCATAATATCCCGTTTAGCTCCGGCGTTGCCGTCCTATTTGTGTGTGTGTGTGTGTGTGTGTGTGTGTGTGTGTGTGTGTGTGTGTGTGTGTGTGTGTGTGTGTGTGTGTGTAATTTACGTCCTCCAACGTTAAGTCATATCTGACGAGATGAATGAAAGGGGTGAAATGATGCTCAAATGAGTCTGGGGTCCATGGAGCGTAGAGTTACCCTGCATTCGTCTATCAGGATAAGGAAACACCCCGGAAAAACCTTATCCAGGTAACTCACCCTAACCGAGATTCGAACTCAGGACCTCTTGAACGTGAGGCAGACACGTTACTATCTACGCTACCGAGGCGGGCTGTTGTCGTCTTGGTTTCTTAACTCTAAGAAATAATAAATTTTCTTATATCTTTGTTAATTTGCACACGTAAATATTGAAATTAATTGCAATTCTTCGAATTGAAAACTAAACCATTTGTGAAATCGTTTTAAAAACTAAATCACTCGCCATTTACCGTATTCTTCAATGAACTTTCAAAACATATATTCTCCATCACTTTTTGTTATGCTATCACATATTATTTGATACTACTTGAATCTCCGCACACCGTGAACATTAAATACTTTGTCAAATACTAAAGCCAAATGGATTACAATAAATTTTATTTATTATGGATTGTTATCGAAATATTTTTTGACGGTGGTCCTAATTCAACCTTTATGGCTTCATTCTCCTTCTTCAAGTAATTTCCGTGTGTTTAATTAGAGGTTACCTATATATCTTTAAGACGTTTCTCTTATAAGGAAATTATACTTCAAGATGATCTGAATATAATTATGGATCGTATGACCAAAAATAGAATCGCTGTCTTCAGTGACATGTACTTTCTAAACTGCCTGTTAGTTATTATTAAAAATTAAGAAACTTGACTATTAAATCCATCCATTTCTTTCAAACAGACTTTCTGAATAAACATTTCTCTGGTGTTAAAACACAGTTTTTGTGGCAGTTTCACCGGAATTATATGAATTGGACCATTTAATATTTAAATACTATCAATGTGCCAAAAATATAGCATTTAGCATTATTCATAACTTCTGAATAATTCATAGTTAAATTGATAGAAAATCTAAGTATAAATGTTCAGTTCAAGACCTATAAGGAATCATATCACAAGGGTCAATGTGGAGTACAGGGTTTATCTCGAATGATGCAGTAGATGATATCTGGCTCTAGCTCGGGGCGTAGCTCATGAGCCTACGAAGGATAAGACACTTGCATTTTAGTCTAACTTATTTGGCGTGTACTTAGAATAGTGTTATGTGAACTTCTCTGATCCCTATTGCGTTAAGATTTGTTTGTTACACGTGGATGCCAGCTTGCATTTTTAAAGAAATTCGCTAGTTTCACCGTTCCTAAGAAATCCATAATGTATGTGTTGTTAGAAAAAATGTAACAAGTTGTCCATATTACACATAAAATAAATAGACAGCCAACAGTTCTAACTGAAAAAAGGAGAACAGACCAACTGCTGCGAAAATAAGTCCAGGAAAATCGCTGCTTCACATTACAGCGTGTTTTTGTCGACAGAATAATTGGTCTGCTCATTCTACAGACCTAAATGTACGTACTTATCTGTGGGGAGTGCCAGAAGATGAAGGTTATTTAACAAATTTTCACATACCTACTCCACGAAATAGAAGACACTGTCTGGAGTACATTTTCCAACATTTCGGCTGCAGAAATTCGTCGATGGTTCAATAACATGTTCAAGTGCCAAGAAGAACGTTGTTTGAATGTTGTATGTAAGACTAAAGGTAAGCGTAACATATTCATAGGCTTGAATCGTTGGCATTATTTAGAAGAAAATAGTTTGCGGAGCGGAACTACTTCACGAACGAATTCACACTGAGCCACCAGTCACCTCATTTGAGTGATACGTGCCATATACGTAAAACCGTGGCTATTGGTAACCTTATATAAAAGACAATAGTAATTTATTAAAACATAATAAACTACTGATACATTACACACATTCAAATAATCGATCAAAACCTAAGAAACCATCCTTAAAATTGTAGCAAATTCTCTACTATAACCTCTTAAACACTGCAGAAGACTTGCATCCTTAACTCCTAACTGCTGTAATAAAATATTAAGATTATACAAGTACAAAACAAAACGATTTTTCTTTTGATATTACGCTATTACAAATGTATTGCAATGTTTGGGGGCATGTTGATTAGCTTCCGATTTGGAAGTGGTACTCTGAAATATAAATTTTATAAGTTAATGAGTAAAATATGAGCATATTGTGCTAGTAAACCTGTTTTGTATTTAAATGTTTGACAAGTATGTAATAAGTCGTTTATCTTCCTGTGTATTTTGGTAAGATATTACTAATTTATACGATTAGTTTTTTATAACAAGTATTTTCTTCTTCTGTTTCACATTAGGTTTAAGGGACCTGTTTCCGCATCAGTAGACTTTAAATGGACCCTGCCATCTGGAGAAAGGCAGTTCCTCACCCCTTCTTCTATTAGTGTAACTGAGCAAGGTTTTTTTCACGTTCCTATATCAGTTGCTTTTCAAATGGACCATTATATCTAAAAACTAAAGATATCCAACTTATTTTTCTACATTTTGCTTGTAACTTTTGTTTACACTTACTCTGACAGAAGTTTTAGTCCATTTTTCTTTCCTCTGTACTATTATAGGAGAAATTTTTTTAGGTTAAGATCTATATTTCTTCATTAATGAACGTTGAATAAGTTTTATTGAGTTCTTTGTTTGACATAGGATGTGTAAAATTTCTCTCTCTCATTTATGTCTCTCACATTTAATATATAAAATATTTCTCACACTTATATCCTTTTTTCCAATATGCTACATAAATCAGAAATAATGTCAGAAATTATTTTGATCTAGTATGTCGTTATTAACAATTACTATTATTCGTAGATTCTTTATTTATAAGGGGAACGATTAATTTCCATTAATTGACCTAATAGTGGTCCGAAATATAAAGCCCGGGCTGAAAAGTGCTTATTGTAAAGTTAGTCACCGTTCAGATAGTTGTCTCATATGTTTATGAGAACTCCTAGTGGTTTATGGGGAGAAATACGAATCAGTTGGAGAATTTAATGCATGCTGGCACGTTGGCCATGGTAGCTCAATTGTTAAATGCTGGCACGTTAGCCATGGTAGCTCAATTGTTAAAAGCAGCCGGACTGAAACCGGAATATCCGTGGTTCAAATCCAGCTATGGCATTTAATTGTTTCAGTCTAACACTACCTTTCTATTTGCAGAAAGTTCAATAGACATATGCAAATATTAGACTATCTCAAATATATTATGGTACTTTAATCAAACGATTTTTGTAACAAAAGATAGAATGTAAATAAGAGATAACTCTTCAATGTAAGGTATAGGTATTTTGGTGTGCTGCAATTTTCTCAAAAATAAATTTCAAGTCGAATCCTTGAAAGCTGTTGCTAAAAAATTATCAACTTTTAGTCTTTGAGCTATGCTATTCACGACCACGTATGTAGCTAGTGATAACGTTTTATGAATCAATGTATAATCCGCTCATCGATATTCCATTGTTAAATTTGAGTACACATGTGTATAAGTTTTCTCTTTGCCAAACTATACTCTTCTATGTAAATTTATAAGCTAGAGCCGATTCATTTTTTTTTTTTTTTTTTTTTTTTTTTTTGCGACAGCGTAATTCAAATTCTCTTGGCATTACCATTTGAAAACAGCGAGAGTTAAAGACAAAATTATTCCGGCGCTATTTTCAAAGAAAATGCATTAGAACTAAAAATAATGGCAAGACCAAAAATAATGCTGCTGCATCTGCATTGTGGGTATTCAAACAGAGACAATGCAGAAAAATATTAAGGGAAAGCTTTAAAAATTATGGTAGAAATAGACCAGCAAAGAAAATTTAAAAGGACAGAACAACTGGAGCTTAATAAAAGACAAACGAAAAGAAAATAAAGGCCAGGCTTTAGGAGAGAAAGACAATGACAATATCGAGAATTTACAAATAAATGACAAAGCACTAAGAAAACGAAAAAGAGTAAGACAAAGGATATAAAAGATGAATTGAGAAAAAGACTCTATGAAAATGAGACAAGTTATAAATAAAAAAAAAATTAAAATAAAAGATCCATCACACACAAAACAGAAAAAAGTGAAGGCAAGTATGCAAAATTAAAAAGATTAAGAACTACTAAAATAAAATCTTAAAGTAATCGCCACCTTAAAAAGGTGCTTGACTTACCCATTACAAATTCGCCGGTGTCCCTTACCATCCTTCACCTTAGACTAATTGCGATAAATGTATAAACGTTTGTCTTCCATTTACCTGCACTCTACACCATTACAAGAATATCCAACTATATGATAAATTGCGCCTAGTTAGACACTAGCGCATGCGAAGCAAAATATAGAGCAAGAGAACAATACATAGAATATTGAACATTTTCAAACACATTACAACTATTTCATTTATGTGACGCCATCAATAAGATGAAATAAAACAGCTAAACTTTTACAAATCAGAGAAGATATAATAAATTAACCAAGTCCTTTTACTCTGAGATGTGCACTTATCTTCCATTGTAGGGTAAAACAATGTAGGGTAGGCCTTGTATTTATCATACAATTATACACTTACTATTTTAAAAGCCGAGTTTAAGGGAATCATATTTAATTTTTACTTTATTTGTTAAATAATTCTAATTAATATCATTCGAAGATCTTAGATTTCCAGATAAATTCACTATGTTTGTATTATATGTGAAATTAACTGAAATGGATAATGTTACGAAAACAAATGCTATTTAACCGTAATGGTACATTTCAATAATTTAAACATTTTCCCGAACATTCCTCCACTATAACGGCCAATAAGATTGAAGAATAAGTTATATGCTATTTACATATATTTAGTATCCACAACAGGTCATTTCAATGAGAATCTTTAATTTTATAAATCAAAACATTAACGGAATTATTTAAGGTTTATTTTTGTGTGTGTAGTTTACGTCCTCCAACCTTAAGTCATATCGGATGATGAATGGAATAGGTGAAATGACGCTCAAAGGGGCTCAGGGTCCATAGAACTTAGAGTTACCCGACATTCGTCTTTCAAGATAAGGGAAAGCCCTGGAAAAATCGTTATCCAAGTAACTCACCCTGACCGTGATTCGAACTCGGGACCTCTTTAAAGTGAGGCAGACATGCTACCACCACGCTACCGAGGCGGGAAAATTATTTAAGTAAAATTTTTATTGTGGAGGAAAGGTTTTATTTTTAAAGCACTTGTTCATAGACATACTCTTGGAATATACGTACCTATATAGACACAAAGACCTTTTCCTCGAATTGTATATTGTGGGACTAGACTGGGGAATTCAGGAGAGCTAAAACCGAGAAAATCTCTCCTGAAATTTCGGGGTGAACACATTGCTCCCTTTACTAGTCATTAAACAAACAACAGAAAAAGAAATAAAACCTGAGAAATTAAAAAAGAAAAAAATTATATCACTGACTACAAGAAACTTAAAACGTAACAAAATCTAAATCAGCGGAGATACAGCAGTATATAGGCAAAAAGCTAGAAAAACAAGAAATTAAAAAGAATCAGTATTCAGAAGTGAAGATCGAAAGTGACCTAAAATGCTACTTGGGGAGTGTGCTGTTTTATTTGAATAACAGCTAATGTCAAGAGATAATTGTAATGAGTATTCAAATGTAGCGCCCTCCGGGGATGCTTCATATAAAAATGACACCTAAGCACGTAAGAACCGACGTAGCAAACGTGTTCGTGTGTGAAGAGCTAGGTCAAGCACTTGATCGCTTCTTGCATGCAGCCTTTCATTTGTACGTAAACAATAGACAGTAGTAGGGAGGTTTGACGCGCGGGCATCAAGAATTGGAACAAAAGACGTGGATAACGTCCAACTCTCATCCTCTTTCCCCCCTACTCCCACCCCAGAAAGGAAGACACACAATTGGCAACAAAGCCTCTCTTTTGAGCGCATCCTCGCGTTCGGTGGAAGAGTTTGAATTGTCACTCCCTCCCTCCCACTACTACCCCTAAACTCCATTGCTGCTATACCTTCTGTCAAAAAATCATAAAGGATTGTGTCTCTATTTGAGACTCATAAAAGCTGGAACAAACATGGCAGGAGAAGGAAGGAACGAAGAGAGAAACACATACAATAAAGGAGTGTGAGAGAGACAGAGAGATGGAACAAGAAAAGAAGTATGTTGCCATTGTGCTGATAACTATGGGATGATGAAGCTCGTGGAGAGAGCCAAGAAGTCTTTTCTTTCCGCCACATTGGTTTAGCTCTTGTGTCTTTCACAGAGGTCCCAGCCCAGCACTGGATGGAACGGAACAATGTAACCCCTCCCACAGCCTTGTCCTTTGGCGTGTTGCTGTATGCTTTGCCACACCAGAAGTCGCGTTCGCTAGTAGGTCCACATTGGCTTAGTGCTTGTGTCTTTAACAGAGGCCTCAGCCCAGCACTCAGAGGAACCTCTCCTACAGTCTTCACCTTTGGCAAATTGCTGTACGCTTTGACACCTGGTAATTCATTTCTGTCATAATGGTAGTTCTTGCATCCCTCACAGAGGTCTCCGCTGACCCTTGAAAGAACAGTACTATGTAACTCCCACCATAAACATATCCTTTGGTGTGAAACCGTATGCTCTGGCATACCAGACTTCAGTTTGCCAGTAGGACCTTTATTCCACATTGATTTTGGTCTCTATATGTTGCATATAGTGAAACAATGTAATCGCTCCCGCATACTTACCTTTTGGCGTGTTTCTGCCACATTAATTTAGCTACCGTATATTCCAGGAGGTCCTGACTTAGCACTGGATGGACTATTATTGTGAATTGTAAAATTGTGAACCCATATGAAGGCTTGTCTCTTGGCATGCTGTTATGTGTGCTAACAGCGAGAAGTTATAATCGCCTTTAGGTTGTTTCTGTCATACCAATTTAACTTTGATAATTTCCACACAGATCTAGAAGTTGCTGTCAGCACACCACAAGAAGGCAAGCGGGCCGTAAAGAGGGAGAGGGGTTTCGACTGTTTATCTGCGCTGGTAGTGGATTTGTTTACTACGAAGTGAGTGTATGAGAGTGTATATGAGCCTCCCGTAGGGGAGGGGATCCGCCCCCTTCAGCTACCGTGGTGTGAGCGCTGCGGATCCCTAGCACTCGTGGTACTTCTGACGTTACTAGAGGAACCTCGGACCGAACATTCGAGCCCTTTCCTGATTGGGAGTTGTTCGGATTGGGTTATACTCGAGGGAGCAGTGGTTCCCGATACCCGCGGGAGATCGGGTACGTCTCCATACGGGGTTGAGGGAAGCCATATATCCCCGCGTACTAGCCTGCATAGCTAGTAGAAGCTGTGCTAGATCACCAGGCGGCCCTACCGAGCACTAATCGGTAGCCTTCCCCTTTGGGGTTGGCACGCTTAAGTGGCGTATCCACTTCCATCCCGTCTTGAGTCAATAGGACCAGATGGGGAGGCTTGTTAGTCTCTAGGTTTTGCCTTATGGAAAGCCCCACGGAGGTGCTGGGTGCCCTTTTTGGACAGCTGAGTAACTCCCTGGTCATTAGAGGGGAGGTCAGTCTTCATATTGTGTGGATTGCCCTGGTAGACACCCTCGAGCTTATATAGTGCATATGAGTCACCCATGCTGCCAGATCCAATAATCGTTTCAGTAACTACAGTGATAGGTATTAGGCATTCGTGAGTTATGTGACAACACTGTGTACTTTACATGAACCTCTCATCTTCATCATATCGGAAGGCGAACATAAACACAGCAAAAGTGATTATGTTATATATTCCTCTGCCATACTTTCTTGTGTTGGGCAGACAGTACATTGTCATCCCTTCCACTGGCTTGTCCTTTGGATGTTGCTACATACAGCTGCTTCACCAGAAGTTGTATTCGACAACGGCTTCTTTCCACCATGTAAATGTATCCTCAATTATGGAGCCTTATAACAAAGTAGCTAAGACAAATATACCTATATGTAGGGACCGCTGGTACAATGAACTTCGGGAGAGCTGTAGGAGGAATTCAGAAAGATAGTTCCACGAAATCTCACTGGAGAGCAAAATGAAAGGAATAATCTCAATAATCCGGCACTACTATATGGTAGTTGTACCCTGAAACTGTTATTTTAAATATAATTTTATTTAAAATTATGTATGACTGTAATAGATAGGGAACGGGGCTAAGAAGAACAATTGAAAGTCAGATAGTGATCAGAGTAATAGAAGAAAAGGGGACTGAATATTAATTATTTTAATAACAATGATATTATTGTAAATTTATAATAAATTTTATTTTAATGTTGAATAGTGTGAAAAATGATAGAAATATTATTATATATAGTAACGAACACTGTTCAAATGGAATGTGACGTGGACCAATGGAAATATGTTGAATTGCCATAGCAATGACAGCACCAATGACTTGCAACTAGCCGCCGTAGAGGTCGGACGTATGTAGGTGTATCATAAGTTTGCAGAAAGGATGCGGTGGAGAAGACAGCGTAAATGTAGCATTATCGTTCGACAAATAAATATCGACGTTTTCAAAAGTGCTCATTTTAGTGTTTCCACCAATAGCTATTAATGGTTTAATAAATTAAGATTCAATTTCGGAAAGAAAGTTGAAAGAGTTATTTATTTCTTCGACAAGTCAGTCATCGCTTATTATCCATGACCATACCCTAGGTAAGAGTCCATGCTTCGAGGACAGCAGCCGTAGAAATTTCCAGAATCCATCAAAACTGGAAGCGTTGGTTCAAGCTTCGAGATAATCAACGTGGTGCATCGTTACATCACATCGGCATCATTATCCCATTGCCATAAATTTCGCTTCAACCCTTTGCAGAGATCTCAGCCCAATTCAGTGCTATGCCCTTCAAAAAATTGCTCTTTGACAATTCTATACGTCCTACTAAACCGAAACTTGAAAACACATAATAAATAACTGCAATTGCATTACTACGTTTATATTTAAGCATGTGCTATAATTTATTGCAGATAGGCTTTTTAAAATGACCGCAGCGGAAGTGATGTGAAACCAATATCAATGGGCCTCTGCCGTCACAAGTTACAAGTACACCGAGTTGCCTACTCAGAACCCAGAACTCTTAAACAGAAGCTCATATTCCCATAGCTACAAAAGTTGGAAGAGACCCATAACAAAACAACATATGTCAGTCGGATATCAGACGAGGATTTACATCAGAATTGTTCAGTTAATTTTGTTCCTTTCATTTCGGTTAGTGGCAGTTTTCATTAAACTTATAATTTTACAAAATATGGTTAATTTTTAATCCCACTATGAAATAACCGTATAAATTATTTAAAAGCAAGTAATATCCAAATGGACTTCTATTATGTGTTTCAAATTGGAAGAGTTCTGGAGTCCAGCTAATCAGATGTCGTATCACACTCAGCGTTGCCAGCTTGTTACCCCACTCCTTTTATAGTTCGCTCTCTCTTGCACACTCATACAACAAGCAGGTCTGCTTGGCACAGACGTAAGGGTAAGCAAATTATATTTTACAAACTTTTACAATGATGCAGTTCCCAAAATCAAAATTGGAAAAACATTTTCGCAAATTATGTATATTTTTAAATACTATAATTATAGTTTATGCATTACCTGTTTTTCTAATCCAATGGAACTGCCAGTGGCTCATCCATATCGCTGTCAATGTCACTTCCGCTAAGAGACAATTCGTCATTGTCACTGTCTTCATCGTCTGAGTCTTGCAAATTATGGTTACAGATTCCAACATCTGGTCACATACTATTTCTTTCTTAAAATCGTCTTCTTGAAGGTTTTCTGTATGCTTTATGCAGTTTTCCCAGTCCTTTTGTGTTACTTTGTCAATTTCATCGTGAACAAGTCGTTTAACGTCCGTCAGTTTAAAATTATTATTTCTGTATGCAATCCCGCTTTTTATTTGAGCCCACACCAACTCAATTTGATTATATTGGCAGTGATAAGGTGGGAGGCGTATTACCTTGTGTCCCATTTCAATTGAAAGTTGATCCAGCTGATACACTTTTTCCGCGTTTTTAAACGGAAGTACTCTTTGCAATAACTCATTTTAGTTTCTGTTTCCAAAAATTTTTTGAAGAACGTGTACACCTTAAAAAAATACTTCGAACCTGACTTTGCAATACCTGCCTTTTTGACTCGCCACTAAATTCACCGCAGGAAGCCATTGCACTGTTTAACTCTTACTCTACTGTTGTGTACAGAACAACTGAACTCTCCAGAGTAAATAAACACTTCTTATCCAGCATTCATTCATAAACACAAGCCTACAGTATTCCACAGGCTAACAGGAAATGAAGTGTTTGCTCTTTCTCGAATTAAACACCTTAACTTATTCACAATATTTTTTTATTACGTCATGTCAGTAGTTCAAATTTCAGTTCACAGTAATTAAAAGTATATGTACATACATACACCCCAACCACTTTAAACTCTCTAGAGTAAATAGAGATTAAGAACCATTCATAAACAAAGATATAATGTGACCAGACACGTTCTACCAGGGTAGCAGGCAATTTATTGTTTTCTCTCGCACGAATTGGATTATTCAAAGTAATTCTCTTATCACGTCATGTCAAACGTTTACGTTTCAGTTCTGAGTAATTACAAATATACGTACATGCATACATGCCAACCAATAATTATATTCATACAGTTCTTACGTTGCGATTTATTGCTATAACACAGGTAACAGTGGTTTATTTGTATTAGAAAAACTATTTGAACTAAAAATATGGGGTTTTCATGGTTATGTTAGATACATTACTCTCTACCTTCCACATGGATCAGTTTTGGCAAAATCTGAATTTTCTCTTAGCGCCAATATTATTTCATACAGGTTGGCGCTCCTCACACACTACTTAGCGGGGATGCAATACGACAACACCGCAGAACTCTGATTGGTTGCTCACCTTGTAGCGCTCAAGGACAAACACCTTCCCATTTGAAACATATTATAATGTGTTAAGCTATTTAAAATATATCATTATACATGTGCTCACCCATCCCCCTTAACGTATCTATGTCAAAATAAGTATGAGTGCTTTGTGTTCGAAATGGTATTTAAAAATATAAATTACAGCCATAAATTTCTATTGTATTTAATGGATCAATGAAGTATGATCTCTCATGCATCAATAGAATCAAATATTAAGCTGTAACATTATAAAACCTTACATGCCATCTCATTGCCTATAACAGTGAATAAAAGATTCATTTGAACATTTACAGAATCTTCTCTACCACCTTCTGTAGAAATAAAAATAAAAGATAGAAAATAAAACGATCAAAGTGAAAAATTTCCTTTCTATTTGTTCCATTTTCTCTAATGATATGAACCATGATCTAAATAGTCTTGTCCACCGATTTTGTATAGACTTACACATTAACAGTTTTTTTCCATAAATATAAGAGAAGGAAGGGAATGAATTTCAATTAGGTACGAATTATTTTGAAATTTGAGTACTTCCCTGTAAAAGCAAAATAAATGTTAAAGTACAGAAAATAAGTGGGCCTTTGTAGCGACATCTTAGAGGAAGGCTTCAAAATAATTGCAATTCTTTACAATCATGTTTACTTTTAATTAATATATAGGCAACCTATTTATCTCTACAGTGAGCATATCATGATATCAAAACCTAACAAAGAGAAATTCCATTTATAAGTGATGTAACAGTATCTTTAAAATTGTTGTCAGAATTTCATTTATATAGTAGCATTTGTAGATGTTGTCATGTAAGAAATGAGATATCAAACAAAAATTCGGAAATGGCGTTTCTACTAGGTCGTATTGAACTATCGTGCAACCTAACTAGTTGCCTAATCTGGTGATTCTGATCGCTGTCGTATTCGGTCTTGCAGAACTCCATTAGGGACGCCTAGAAATCAGCAATAATTCATTTCACTGACAGGCTTGATTAGAATACACTGCTATACACAGAACGCTTGATATGAAGTGATATTTCTGATTAAGTCTCTCATGAGCCAAGAACTGTTGAAAAGCTTCCAACAACAACAGTGGGCTTTTATTTTGCACTCGGTTGGGTGAACAATTTCCCGTCGTGTTATTATTTTATTACTTGAAATCGCAAGCTATTGGACTCAGAAAATAAAAATAAAAACTTGGCAGAGTGTTGGGAAAGTAGAAAGTCCGATGCCAAAAATCCACTTGTTGCGGTCGGCATATTTTGTTGTCTGCTGATTTGAACATATGTCTTTCTATTGTAGCCTTACTTGGCTAAGAGCAGCCCAGTCTGTGCAGAATAACGCTCTGTGATTGGTTATGAAGCAAGTACTTAAGTTTATTATTAATTATTATATTTATTATTAACATCATCATTGTTATTTATTGTTAAGATAAGAAGCAGTTCCATTTCTGTTTTATTAAAATAGTCTGTCTTTTTTCTATTACACATAATTAATTACTTTCTTTACAGAAGTTAACAAGTAGGAGAAGGATTCTCCTCCACTAAAAAATCAAGAATGCATCGGAAATATATATTTTGAGGTCGCTAATTCCAAAAGATATGCATCTTTAGGAAAAGGTCAGTGGTTGAATGTATGTATGTGTGTGAGTGGGTGGGTGGGTGAACAGAATCAAAAACTAAGTATTAGATAAATAGAAACATTATGCATATTTTAGCTCAGTATGTTATAAAGATGGGTCACAAAGATTTCCAAACACTACTCTCACTCCAAATTATTCTTTACTAGAAATTTTTCGAAAAAAAAAAAAATATTTTCTCAGATATTTCTGTGACGAATTTAAAAAAAAATTATATAAAGCTTTTCTGAAAATATACCCTTAAGCCTCTTCATTTTGGATGACTTTAATATGATAGCAGATAAACAAAACAATACCGCACAAAGAATGAAGATTGCATTAAAGCTACCACTTTTATCAAATAAAGTCTCACTGTGTCTGTCTCTCTTGAGTTAACCATTTGCGAGATATTTCTTGTTATTTTATTGTATTTTAAAACTCTTTTGATTTTATTAAATGGAAAGTTGCTGTCCGTTTGTTTCTTTTTTCTTTTCTTTCTTGGTCATGAAATGAGAACACAACGACCCGCTCTAAAAATATTTGACTATACCTAAAGTCTATTGTATTTCGCGAATCGTGATACCTACAAGAAAGTATGCAATAAAACAACTTCTGCAAAGATTTATCTCATTTACATAGTGTAGATATGGGTTTCTAAGAATAGTTTATACGAGAATGCTTAGAGAAACTTATGTGAATATAGCTCATCAGATCTTTTCGGCTAGTCTTTTTTTTTTTCGAAATTTAAAGATTCATTTTAGCGCATGCATGATAGGTAATTGGTTTAGTGTTATTTTTGTATGTCCAATGTTTAAATGAGGCAACGCAGGAAAGAAAGAAATGATAGTCAAGAAATATAATTACGTTTTGATGTATGAAAATGTAGTTGCAGACCTTCTTGAAATCATTTCACAGCTTTGAAATTTGATAACGTTTTAAGTATCTTCTTTTCAACTATATACATAATAAAACTATAACTGAACATTTTCTGGCAATATAATGTTTTCGATGAATAGTTACAACCAATATGATTCGCCTGACAAGGCTCATAATAATGGTAAAATTGATACGTATATATATTTATACGAGGGGGGGATCCAAAAGAAACCGGATTGTTGTCATAAAAACTTTATTGATGAAACTTTTTACAAAATTACTTCAGTCACCTTCAAAATACTCTCCATTACATGAGATGCACTTGTCAAGTCTCTTTTCCCATTGTTGGAAATATGTTTGGAACTCGTCAAGTTTGACATTGTACAATGCCCTTTGCGAAGCTGTTTTTACCACCTCCACATCATCATAACGCTCCCCTTTTAGCGTATTTTTCATTCGTGGAAATAGGAAAAAGTCGCACGGGGCTAGGTCCGGCGAACACGGTGCGTGGGGAACGACAGACCACCTCTGAGATGCCAAACAGTGGGTTACTCGTAGGGGCGTGTCTGCTGGAGCGTTGTCGTGATACAGAAACCAGTCACCTGATCGCCAAAGTTCCGGGTGTTTCCTCCTCACACCCTCTCGCAGATGCCTTAAAAATCCAAATAAAAGTGCTGCTTAACAGTCTGGCCAGGGGGTACGAATTCCCGATGCACAACTCCACGAACATCAAAAAACACAATGACCATCGTCTTCACATTTGACCTCACTTGCCTTGCTTTTTTTGGTCTGGGAGAGTTGGGAGTCCTCCACTGGCTTGACGCTTGCTTGGTTTCTGGGTCATACCCGTAACACCAAATCTCATCCCCTGTAATGACTTTGTTCAAGAAGTTTGGATCACGTGCTATCTCTGTTTTCAAGTCATGACACACATTCATGTGGATGGTTTTGTGCTCCTGTGTGAGAAGGCGCGGAACAAATTTAGCAGCAACACGTCTCATGTGCAAATCCTCCCTCAAAATCCGCTGGCACGAGCTCCAATTGATTCCTGTCGCTGCTGAAATTTGGTCGATCGTTTGGCGACGATCCTCGTTGATCTTTCGGCGGACCTTTTCAATGTTCTTATTTCGCGATGTTGAAGGGCGTCCAGAACGAGCTTGGTCTTCTACATACATCTCACCACGTTTAAAGCGCCCAAACCACGCGAAAACCTATGTGCGGCTCATAGCGCCCTCCTGGAAAGCTTCCTGAAGCATTTGGTGATTTGGTGTGTCTCCGCTGCAGTTTTTTTAAGCAGAAAACAAAATTTCACACACACTCTTTGTTCTTTTAAAGTTGTCATAAAGACTTCGTAGAGGTAACCCGCCAAGAATCAGAGAAACACAATACCACACTTGCACGTTCAGCTCTACACTGACGCCGCCTGCACAGCTGTTTAATGAAGGCCTCTACTAACACCATCTAGCGTGAGAACCCTGCACTACGTCTACGAGTGGCAGCGCCCTCGGAGTCCGGTTTCTTTTGGTTCCCCCTCGTATATATTACTTGAAGTCCCTATTTGCAGCAAGCTATGTATTATTTAATTGCCTTAATGAACACAACATTTAAATAAAAAAGACATTCAATCCAAAGTTCTTGCTAACCAAATCTTTATGATAAAATTTATAACAAATTATAAAATTTGATAGGATGATTATTTAAGCAACTTTAGCAAATCTTCAATACTATTATTTGTGTGTGCAAAGTGATTAACAAGATAGAGAACGTATTTTCATTAACATTGCAAGCATAATGCTGAGTACTAAATTTTACTACTTTTAAATCTTTACGTAATATGTTAATTTTTATTTAACAAGCAGAAAAAGTTATTATATGTATTAGCAGTTAACAAAACCTAACATAGCGTGAAAATTACAGGAAGAGATAAAGGGTAAGTGGTGGAGCGGTTGAGATTGCCATACAAACCAGAAAGGGAGAATGAAGGAGAAAAAGGGAGGGATGCAAATATGAGAGAAATACAGAGAACGTGAGACAAAGAAAGATATATTTATCAGAGAATGACAGGAAGGAGAGAGCACCAGAGAGAGAGAGAGAGAGAGAGAGAGAGAGAGAGAGAGAGAGAGAGAGAGGATATAGAGAATATGAGTAAGAGAGGGATACAGAAGAAGCTCCGATTTTAATCACTATCGCAGGCAGAATTGCTGGTTCCGATATACCAGACGGGAAAATTGCACTAAGAAATATTTATATAATATGAATGAAATTTTGCATTGTTTTCCCTGAAATTCTGCATAAAAGTTAGTTTGTATTTCATTTTCATGATGTTATTTTACTCTGGTATCTTGAGTAGTCGCGCGAAATTAAATCTATCTAAAGTTTAGTAGACCTTAGAAGATTTTACTTGGATTATTTACAAAATCAATGCATTTTGCTCAATTTCCAATTAAAATTTCAGTACAATTGCCTCTGCAACATCTGACAAAGTCACACAGGAAGGTCAACCTGTCTCTGTAGCAAAGTGTGGCTTTTGTCCTACCGATCAGTTGAAGTCTGTACACTAGGACGCAAATCTATAGATGGAGTCAGAACTTATGAACGTAAACTTGCTAATAAATGCATTGTTAGACCATCACGCTATTTCTCAACAGAAGTGCTGTAAGTATAATAATGCCTTATGCTAACACAGAAAATATATAAATGTAGGCCAGAAAATGCATTTGCAGTCGATGAAATAGCTCTGTGAAAAGGTAGTGCAAAAAGTAAGATTATTGGAGTTTAAATGGAACTATTTTAGAAAAATTAACAACTTATAGCTACATGAGTGTGGACAGGAAACAGTCATTAACAAGACTGCAATATCTGAGTGAGAGGAGCTTCAGTCATATTTCGGTGCTATGTCATCATGACCGTAAGCCAGGTTCTATACTATGGGTTCTATAAACTTGTACGAACGCATCCGACACCCCCAGAAACCGCTAACCCCCAGCGGGCACTGTATAGTTTTTTTCTTAAAAATATGACACCTCTGCCCCATTCCTCTGTCAATAGCGGTATATATTTATGTGTGTGTGTGTGTGTGTGTGTGTGTGTGTGTGTGTGTGTGTGTGTGTGTGTGTGTGTGTGTGTGTGTGTGTGTGTGTGTGTGTGTGTGTGTGTGTGTGTGTGTGTGTGTGTGTGTACAGTATGCGCGCGATAAGAAGAGCGATCGGGTTCCAAGTTCTCATTCGGTAAGTTTCGTTTAACTCCGTAAACATAGATGACATTTTTGAAATTTGAAATGCTCTATACACTGACATCTAGTGGCTAATATGCTAAGCTTTATCATGTCCACCATATTTCGTTTTGATCAATTTCGAGGTTAATTAGCTAACCAGTTTACAACAATCGTATGTTAGAATTAGAATTTTAGTTCGACCTTAGCAACATATACATGTTATGAGACACGTTAAAATGTATAAATACAGGATATACATAAAGTCTAATTGATTACATACAATATACACAGTAAGCAGATTCTCTGTGGTTTCCTGTGGTATTTGCATAGACTAATTTACTACAAGAAATGTCATAATATGAATATTAAGGTTTGTGAATGTACTATGCTCCCAGTGCTCATTTACATGGGTATAGTTCTAAAAATTCATTGACCGTATAAAAACAGTGTGCATGCAAAAATTTCTTAACCTGATTCTTAAAGTGTTTAAATGATTCAGCTTGTTTAAATGAATTTGGAAGTTTATTATATAACATTATCCCTTTGTAGTTAAAGCTTTCTTCATGAAGGATCGTTTGGTGCGCTCGAATTGCCAGTTTATGCTTGTTACGAATGTTTTTTTTTTTTTTTTAATTTACGTCCTCCAACCTTAAGTCATATCGGACGATGAATGGAATGGATGAAAAATGATGCTCAAATGAGTCCGGGGTCCATGTAGCTTAGAGTTACCTGGCATTCGTCTTACAGGAGAAGGGAAAACCCCGGAAAAAACCTTATCCAGGTAACTCACCCTGACCGAGATTCCAAATCGGGACCTCTTGAACGTGAGGCATACATTCTACCACCACGCTACCAAGGCGGGCAACGAGTGTACATGTGGTAATGTACATCAGCATTTACTTGAAAATGATTTATATTTGTATGGACATTTGTGAATGTTATTGTTCTCGAAAGGGGATACATTATAATTCGTCTACCTCCGTGTAACTGTGATCTGAATGCAATTGAGCTGGCGGGTGCAAAACTAAGAAATATTTTCGGAGGATAGAACGTTACTTGTGATATCTTCGCTTATCTTACACGTTATTTTCCTGAACTGTTTCTTCAAGGTTGACCACACTGCAGAAACAAAAGAGCGTTAGCTCTCGCTTCTTCCCCTCTGCCGGCACCACACCGTAAATCCAGCGCACAAGCTATCTTGTGCGTACTGATATATACGTAAAGGAACCACAAGACTGGCTACAGTGTCTCTCGCCCTGTTTATGAGGGTCGCTTTTGTTGACTAATGGTTACAACCCAGTGGCAAAGGAGAGACGTTCGCTTTAAAATTTGTGTTTTGTCAAAATGTATACCTATCTTGGCAACCCTAACCGCTGTCGAGCATAAACCTTTATAACAGCACGAGCACCGCCAAACTGCCACATGCCGAACAGCTTCGCCGGGTTAAACAACTTTGAAATAATTCACAATAAAGTAAATCATGGATATACGAAATGAGGTACAGTAAATATGTAGAAAATGGATAGGTCCAGCATTCGCCTGCTGACCTGGGGATATGACAAAAAAAAACCTATGGATCAGAAAGAGCGATCGCTGGGATCGAACTCATGGCCTTCTGAATGCCAGTTCCACACGTTAACTCGCTCAGTTTCCTATACATCCTGTCTTTTAACCTAATTGTAATTAAATGTCACGATTTCCTTGTTATATCCACCGATCTCTCGATATTTGCACATTATACGTACCAAATTGACTTAATAATTATTAAATTAGTGACGTTTTATATAAATTAACATAGATATAGTCTCCACATACTTCTTAAACCCAGTAATAGTCACAAACTTCAGATAATGCTTATCTGGTACAGAGCATTCATATAACTTCTGTCTACTTGGAAAGTTTCTTGAGTGACTGCAGCATTGATTACTACAGCTTCATATGCAGCCTTTGAAATGACTCGAGAAGAAATAAGAAAATTACGCAAGACGCCCAAGTAAGCAAGTGTTGTCCCTGTTTGGCTAGAACAGACCAAGTAAGAAACTGTGAAGGGGGAGCGAGATTATTAACAAACTTCCCCGCAAACTTGCCTTGCCATGAAAAGCTTCATTGTGTTGGCCTTTATGATCAAGTCTTTAATAAGAAGGATGAAACTGTATCAGAGAGGAAAGGGGTGCTTGGTCAGACTCTGCAGCCGTTCTTAACCTTCCAGGTGACACCTGCTACCAAGAAAATGAACTTCGCTGCAACTGGATTACAAAATCTTCATTTGCAAGACTGCAAAATATAACAGTTTGCATAGCTATGGAAATACCTAATGGTTTGTCCCATAAGTTTCTATTTTTAAATGAATTCATTATGTTATTCGATAGAGAATTGTGTGTGTTTAATTTTTTCTATGCTTATACGAGGGCTTTTCAATAAAGAATGATCATAATTTTTACGGCCATAATTTTTCGCACTAAAATTCAATCTTATTATATTCTGTCAGCTTAATGTGAAATAAACACGCCGTAGTAGTTTCATTGTTGGTACTCCTGGTTCCCGCCTGTGAGAACCAGGCGAGTTCAGACATGTTCAGTATCGCCTACAGCTGCAGTGGAGGTAACATGCAGTTAAAGTTGATGTTAGAGGAAGATCCGGAGTTTCTTTCAAACGTAATCAGTGCCGATGAAACTCGGCTACATCGTTTTGATCCTGAGAGCAAACAGCAAAGCTCAGTATGGAAATCTCCTTCATCACCAACCCCCCCTCTCCCCCCAAAAAAGACAAAAGTGGTTGCTTTTGCTGGGAAAGTTATGGTCATCGCATTCTTTGATATTCATGGAATGGTTTATCAGCATCTTGTACCTGCACACACACATCAGTAACTAGACAATACTACAAGGATGTCCTGAAAACATTGCAAGTCCATATCAGGCGCAAAAGACCACATTTCCATGAAGTAGGCTGCATACTGCACCACGATAATGCGCGGCCACATATTGCCAATATTGTTGCTGAATATCTTGCAAAATTCAACGTGAAGTACATCCCTCACCCTCCCTATAGTCCGGATTTAGCCCCATGTGACTTTTTTCTATTCCCTAACTTGAAGAGACGCCTTCGTGGGAGGCATTAACCATCATCAGAAGCAGTGGTGAAGGCTGCGGAGGCGATTTTGAAGGACTCTCAAAAATGGTTTCCAGCATGTCTTTCAAGACTGGCAGTAGCGCTAGGACAAGTGCATCGCATTCAGGGGATTCTGTTTTGAGAAGGACCATCAAAATTATGAGGATGAGTAAAGGTACGTTGTCAAAAAGTACTTGTGATCATTCTTTATTGAACAGCCCTCGTATATCTAGTTTTTGCTCATTTAAACTTAATATTTTCAAATGGATAACAAAGAGCATTTTCGACACTTTCTACATTTTGCATTTAATTCAGATGCCAATATCACAGAACCTGCTAGAGCGGAATGCCGTGAAACTTAGCCACAAGATTATACACTCGCAATTAAACTGTTGGTTTGTTTGATGTTTTAGTTGATTTAAGTTGATTTAACTTCCAGTTGCACACAGTTACACCGAGATTTAGTTTTAATGAAGAAGATTGAGGCATAATACTCAAAGTGTGAAACATCTTTCCACTTTCCCATGCAGTTGTTCAAATAGTTGCTTGGGTACATGAAAATGCAAGGAGAGGCCCCATTGGTAAACAGGTCCTTATTTTCTCAAATAGCCAAGCCGCACTAAGGGTACTAGGCTTCAGTGCACAGTACTAATATGAAATTTCTCAAATATACTCACAAGTATAGAGTATACAACTCATTTGCGTCTCAGGTATTGTGCGTTGAGGACAATGTAAAAATTTGAAGAACGAGCAGCACAAGCGGAAACACCCCAATTTATTGAACCTTCAAGGAGCATCTTGTTCTAAGATAAAGAAATATGGAATTTGAAACCCCAGGAAATAAATGAAGAACCCCGTTTTTTGAAAAAATAAGAACAAACATAAAAACCTGCTTAAACGGCATAGGTTTCAGCTGAGTACAATTTTTCTTTTCTTCTCAGATCATGCTATGGCATTTCTTCAGGGTAGAATTAGAATTAGGATTTCATTACGCAGGGGATTTGGTACGTAGGCCCCATGCTGGGCCCATTGTTCCTATACCCCCAAGTGGGGCACTCCCGGAAGAAAGGATGAGGCGAAGAAGACAGAAGGCGGCCGACCCAACGAGTCACGACAGTACAGAGGGCAATGTCCCAACAGTTTATTTAGAGACTTCCCTCGACAGGCCAGGACAACGGACACGCTCCCCTAGTGTGGGACGGCAACGAGCACAGCAGTCGAGCCCCAAAGGTCCCATGCAGGCGATCCGAGCCCCAAAGGTCCCTGACTGGCGATGCCGAAATGGTCCCAACAGAGGAGCGGAGACCGGCAACCGACCTACCGGGGGAGGAAGTAGTTTTCCTCAGAGCTTATCATCCTGCCATGCACCGCCGAGACACCCGCCGGCACTTCTACCCTGAAAGAGACCACCAGATGAGAGATGATGTCAAATGACAATGGAGATGAAATGGGGGGTCAGGAAATTCGGGGGACGTAACTAACCAACCCAATATTCGGATAGCGACCCAGGAAACCCCCGAAAAACCCCATGGGTCAAGTAGGTCGGCCACGGGAATCGAACCTGGGCCTCCCGAATGCGGGGCCATAGACAAAACCGCTGTGTTCCTTCAGGCTAACTTAAGTTGCAGAATATGTAAGAAACGATTTGAAACAATTCACTTATGGGTCCTCAGCGTTTAGAGGACTTAAGGGGAAATCATTTTACAAACATATATTATGAATTAGTGTCTTTTATGATGCAGATTTAACGAATTTATATTAAATAATAGAGCTAGCACAACAAACCTGTTAGCTTAAGTGCATCCGGTAAAACTGTATGGGCACATACAGAACATGTGAAATATAACTACGGTACAAAGTGTATATTTACTGATTAATCCGTTCCTAAATGGAACTTAGAACCTCTATTACATAAAATAAGTCACAATAGTAAATTCTCTTACATAGAAATAAAGATGACTAAAATATAATAAGGTTCATTTCCTATGAATAACAAATGAAATCTTTCTTCCCTTGTACCGTTTTATAATTTAATGCTCCATCCTATTGGCTTCTTTACGCTTAATGTGTTCTTTACTTCTTTTAAAATTAATAAATATTTCATTTACATGCAGTTCACTACACACTCTTCTATAAACTCGTTTTCCAAAACAAAAGCGTATTCCTCTCTTCCTTATTAACGGGGCAATTTTCGTTACACGTTTTATATTTCGTTGTTGGTGTAAGGAGAATTATATAGTAGCCTAATGTGATGGCTTTGAAAAGTATAAACTCTTTGTATCACCATGACAACAAACGAATGGGATTTACCAAATGAAAAAAAAATTATGTGTTGCATTCAAATTACTTCTCTATACAAATGCCTAAAACGGTTCTTACAAAGTATTACAAACTATTTTTCTACCTGCTCCTTATTGCTCCATACTAACCTTAAATTCACATTTACACATTCTTGGTAGGGTACGGTAGTTAAAGTAATGGTTAAATATTCAAAGTTCAAGTTACAACGTGGTGGCTTTTGAGTTCCACGTACTTTGCATTAACCCTAGGGGAGAAATACTCCTCAGTTCTGAAACAAATATGGAATAATATCTCCGAAATAGTTCAACCCCACGAAACATGTTGACATAACAAGATAAACATGTTATATAAATTTTATTTTGTCTATCTCTTTACAATTTAGCAGTTATTCAAATGGCCAAACTTCCAAGGCTATTCCCAAAATTTCAAGAGATATATTTCATTTTGTCATTTGAATATTTTAAAAATGTGGCATATTAATAAAAACTGTTTGATCATTTTTTCAGAAAACTAAAGATACCTAACGAGAAAAAGTTCATGTAAAGATCACTCTGGATTGGGGGAACTTTCTTGAAAACGTTTGTGTCGTAGGCGTGGAAACCAAAGAACTTAAATACCAAGATTTATATTGAGTATAAACTTTTTTCGTTTTTTAAAAACGTTATTCACAGACATACACAGATCTTGTTCTAATCTCTTTCATTGAGGATGCTCCAAAATATGTGTTTCCGATAAAATCTCGGAATCGAAATGTTTGGAATAAGATATAAAAAATATAAATACTCTGTACTTGCAAAAGGTAAGTAGTAGGGAAAGTAAAATCGAATAGTGATTTGCTACTAACTATTAAAAATATTTAACTATCAATCAAATGCAAAGATGTTTGACAACCTATGTGCTTTAATAGAATCTACACTTTTTTCGTGAAAAGATTTTGTATAGCTCTTGGAGTTCCACAAGTAATTCAGAGAAAAAGAAGACCTCACAGACTATTCGCAGACAATTCAACATATATATTCCATATATCATGCGGTTAACTTAGGTGATAAAACGTTAAAGCAATTTCTTTAAAATCACAAATGTGAGAAAACTTCTATTTAAATGGCAGTTTGAGGTGCAGAAGTATGTTCTGAAACACTTCATGTCACATCCTGGACAGTTGCTTAACTTGGTATTTAATTGATTCTGCTTACAGACAGATAGACACACAAAAACATCCCTGCGCGTGCACAGATCATTTACTAAAATAACTCTAGGGCTATAAAACTTGTATTTCCGTTAAAATTTCAGTATAAGATCTTTGGGTGGAATGTACAATATCTTTATCTACTTATTATGATCTATCCTGCATTGTGGCATAGTGGTTTAAAGCGTCATGCTCTGGTTCCCTGCCACAGAATGCGCCCGGAATCGATCCCACCCCTGGGCATTGCGGATTTCAAGTCCCGGGGATAGGACCGGCGCCCACTCAGCATCATGAAGAAATTGAGGAGCTACGCTAGATAGCGAACCCTGATCTAGAAAGCCAACTTTCAGGTTGCGGGTGCCAAGATGCTAACCACATTTCTTCTCCGCATCCGTTGGATATCGCCCACCTCTGCTTTGCGTATGTCGGCGTGAGGGCGGCAGTCAGTTTGGCAGGCTCAGGTCTCCTTCAGCTGTTACACCATTCGCTTAATTTTGTTAGTTACTATGAGAATCTGAGATTTTCATTTCATCCAATGCTAAAATGTTTTATGCATACATTTTCCAAAAAGTCTGATATACTTTTTAAACCTAACTCTTCAGCTGGCTGTGGTATTTAAAGTTATAAAGTTTCATCAGATTCAAAATTTACAATGATACGCCGTGGCCCGCCTCGGTAGCGTGGTGGTAGCGTGTGTGCCTCACGTTCAAGAGGTCCCGAGTTCGAATCGCGGTCAGGGTGAGTTACCTGGATAAGGTTTTTTCCGGGGTTTTCCCTTATCCTTGAAGATGAACATCGGGTAACTGTAAACCTGGACCCTGGACTCATTTGAGCATCATTTCACCTAATCCATTCACCGTCCGATATGACTTTAACGTCGCAGGACGTAAATAACAAAAAACAAAAAAACAAAAAAAAATGATACGCCGTGTGGGGGCTTTAATGATTGGAAAAGTAAAACATTCGTCGTTTGAGTAACAGTTGCTTGAAAATATAAAACAACTGTTCAAAGGAAATAAAATGGGAATAAATCTGTCCAAATTTATCAGCAGATGGCAGCATTCCTGACTAGTTTATAATGAAAGTAACATAAGTTACAGCAGACACTCAGTATTGCCTATTTGAAGTAGATATTTAGAATAAAACAACCTAGATGCATATAGAAACCACATTAAAATATCGTGCTTGTTAAAGGTGTTAGAAGAATATCCTCAAGCCTAAAGGGTAGCAGTGCCTAAATCATGGCACTGGTGCTAGCCAATGTTGACTCTTACTTAAATTTCATATGATTAAAGTGCATTCTATTTCTTTATTCTCTTGGATTTCCTTCACGCTGACCAATAAAATCTGACAGATTTCACAATAAATATGGACAACTTTATAACGAAGAGAAAGTATAGGGCCTTCTTTGGCATACACTAGTTTTACAAATTTAGATTGGATAAGTATCCCAGAATACAAATTTTGAAAACGTCCATCTAAATACACACTGAAGTCCCTATTTTCTTGCAGATATCTAAACATTAGTATAAAGGTAATTCTAAAATGTAATAAACCGTTACGGTATTTAGATGTTTAAATTAAAACATTTTCCTAAGAGACATTAATATCGAGATGAGAGCTTGCCTTGTGCGAGAAGTAAACGCCAGCCTACAATATAGTACACAAATCACTGAAAACAAACATTGCTTTCCTCCTTTTTATGAGTACTGGTGATTGGGAACCTTTGTTATTTGAAAATGTACAAGAGATGTGTTACAGTATAACAGTAAGGGTGTAAGAAGCATTAATTGTGCATTAAACAGAACATTCTAAAACACATTAAAACAGTATTAAATGGGTTACTCATACAAAACCTCCTGCTGTAGATTGAGTTATCTTTTGGTGCTATCTAGTGACAAAGCTACTAACTGTTGCTTTAAATCCATTGTAGAAGTTATCACATGAGCAGTTTTGTACGGAAACACAGCTTGCTATTACCTTTTAAACTAATAATGAACATAAAAGGCCTCGTATAACACTATTTGATCGAATTCAATTTAATGCAATCTAACACAACACACATACATCAATTTTGTGAGCTGCATTTAAATATACGATATGGAAATTTAAACAAAAAACGTTGAAATGTCATCTGCTGAACATTTTACATAGCATATTACATTTTTTTACACTGTCAGTATTTATCCAAAACTACTTCTAGCATTATTTAATTTTCAGCCCTTCTGAATGAATATACCTTTAAAAAATACAGTTGGTGCATTCATTTAAAAATAAATAAAAACTTTGTGTAAGAATTACAGAACTTAACGTACTTTTGTCTTATATTTTTTCTTTCTACTTGCTATCAATGATGAAATATGTTAACTAGAAATAGCCTTGATATGGCACCCGGCACATAAATTTGTTACACGTGCTGTTGCTCTCCTATTCTCCAACGTGTGTTGCGGGTGGTCGCACTTTACGGCGACAAGTGTTAAGGGAAAAGAAGCTATTTGGACGGTAGGTAAACCAAAGACCAAAACAGCGCGATAGGTTAAACTCCATGTTCCCGCCATTTGCACTATTAGCACTTTGCCGGTACCGGATCCCTGTACCAGAAGAGAGAAAGAGAGAAAAAATAAAGAAATGAAGGAAGAAGGGTTATTTTACAAAACATGTGCATTTCAATGAGCTCTACAACTTTCCATTATATTAATTTTTATTGACTTCTCGGGTAAAGAAAATTCCAAGGAAATGATCTCCCGTTTATTAGAGGAAATTTAATTTCTATTCATATCAGTATATCGGAAATATATTTTAATTAAAGTCGCTGGCAAAGTGTCTTCATTCCAATTCCCATTCTGAGAAAAAGGTTCAGAAAAAGCCCTATATGGACTAGGACAATCATATCAGTATTTATAGTCTCTACGGGCTCTAAGGACCTAGCTGTCGAGGGCTGTTGAATCCCACCCATTCACTCACTTTTAAAGAGTTTGGGAACGGAGCATAATTTACTGTCTCTAAAGACAAAAATGTAATTTAGATGCTTTGGTTGTCTCTTATGAGTATACTACAATCTCTGAATAGTTGCAATTCTTGGGACCATATCTATTAAAGGTTACAAAGTAATTGCTTTCATTTTCTCTTAAATGAATGACTGTTGAACAGTTGACGCTCTGAGGATGCTGTCTGAAAGAGATTCTTTTGTTTTTAACACTTTCTTTTCTCACGTATTTATTTTAACATCTCTGAAAAGTTACGTACTGCTGTTAGTTATCTACTTGAAAGAACATTTTTTCTCTAAAGATGAAAATATATTTGGGTGCTTTCATGTTTTTATGAGTGTTTGTATTATAATTTATGAATGGGTAGTACTCTTGAATGTTTTACACAAAGGGGGTTTTTTATTCTAAAATATATTGTTCAGGCACTATTATTTTCTTTCTAAGCAGCAGATATTTTTATTACAATTTTTGAATAGTTATTCCTTATGAGAATATACTCAAACAAGGTTTATCTGTTTGAAAAGGTGACAGTGTGAGGAGAGAGGTGGAGTTTCTCTTGCAAGTATTTATGTCAAAATCTCTGAATAAGTTACATCTCTTGATGTATTAACTGAAAGAGGTTTTCTGCTTCTAAATATGACAATATGTCTAGCAAGTATTTATATTAAAATCTCTGAATAGCTGCCACTCTTGGGACGATACTTGAGCGAGGTATTTCTGTTTTTAAAAATGACAATGTAAGGATACATACGAAAAGAGCTGAAGTCAGATGACGTTACACGTCCTTCACTTTGGACAATGCGGAACACCTTCCCTTCCACAACCACTCAATGTCGAGCTCTATCTTTCTTTCCCTGTTGTATTAATTTCCTTTCCCGCGACTTCTATTATGTTGAATAGAGACGTATGGGCACAAAAAAGAAACAGATGACTCTGATATTTGCGAGCAATTGTTCTATGAAAACAATGAACTCAAAAGTTTCCTCTTTCATTATATGTAATCACCAAGACTGGCAACAATGGGTCCTCAGCACCTTTTAAAAGCGGGAAAATTTCTATGGCTAGTGATCAAGAAGGAGTACAAAGCGAAGATGAAGAAACCCAGAAGAAGAGGAACAGAAAAAGAAGAAGCGAAATGAGAGGAGATGAAGAATAGCACTGTCCTGCTATGAAGAGCTTTCCTTGCAAAGTGTTACAATAACAACAACAATAACGACGAGGGTGGCAACAATATACAGACGCGATTCAACGAACAGGCTCTCCCCCCCTGTCTTCCCCCTCCACATTCATGACGCATCATTTTCCTTTTTGTCTCGCGTTGTGCAGAACAAAAGAGTATGGTAACTCTAACAACGGCAGCAGCAGTAGCAGAGCCAGGCCAAGTTTGCTTGTTTGTCCAGCGACTCGACTCGACTCGACTCCGACTGGCATCGCCCCGGTCATCTGCTGCAGGAGCCTCCTTTTGTACGGAAGACAACAAACAAGACAGAGTCACAATGGGCGCCGGGGCCCTTTCTCGACAATGAAGCCAGCCATTGTTTGCAGTGCTACATTGTGATGCAATCGAATATTATTGTCGACTAGAACTTATGTCAGCGGTGCTGCCAACTTCTTGTACAGAAACTCGTTAACTACTTCGAGACAATGCATGCGGCCACCAAGTCAACCATTGTAATCGATTATCATTGTGTGTAAAGTTCAGAAGTACAACTATGTAAACATCAACAGAAACTTTGGAAGTAATTATTTTACGTGGGCCCCTTTCGCAAAAAGCGAAACAAAAGGCAATTTTACCTTTATCCGATTCTAAATAAGTTAGTGTGCTTCATCACTATCATACTCTCCATATAGCTCCTGTCCTAGACCTTATCAAACTATTAGTTTTATCCACATACTTTAATTTATAAATTGATTTTAGTAATGCTCATTTTTCGATTATTTTATGTTAAATGTTTATAAAAGATAGTTTCACTGCACAGTCAGATCTTTAAAAGGCTTTTCGTTGAATGCTAGATTTGAAATTCGTTCCATGTCTGACATAGCAACAAATGAATGGTGACCAAGTGCTTCAAAAAGTGTATAAATTATTGTTAAATTCAAACTTTACTAATAGTATTCCATGTATATGGTATTCGCATTGGGAGTATTATACCGAAAACCTTCGTATCGCATCTTGGAATAGCCAATTTAAACTAAAATAGCAATTTTTGTATTATCCCTTCCTTATATTTTTGAGTTACGTACACCTACGACAAATGTATATACCAGATCGCCCAACTGCCCCGTCCTTTCCATAAGCATATATTCGTTCGTGCGTTAAAACAATTGCAGAATGAAAAGGGGAAATTCCAGTTGTACGCATGGCCATGGTGTGAGCTCACTGAGAGATTCCAGTACCGAAAATTTTTACATTTGATAAAATTCCCTGTTGTCACCGTTCTTAACAAATCTACAATACATAGTCGTAAGAAAAGGTTTAACAGTGCAAAATATAAACAACTAGCAGTTCCAACTGTGACGGTTACTTCATATTTTTTCAAATATTTGGAAATTTGTTCTGGATTGTTCTGGAAAAACTGATTTGTATAAAATAGGATGTGAAACTGGGTAGGCCACAGAATGATACAACTTATGTAATACTGTTCCTATTGGTTATTACAACAATGTAATTATGTAATTTTGTGACGTGGACCAATGGGATAGAAGTAATTTAGATGTTCTAGAAACATCGTGCGCAGAGAATCCAAATAGTTTGGCATCATTCTGTAAAAGATCACCGTCGAAGTAAACTTATAGCTCAACGATGCAACATTATTTTTCTTATAAAAGGAAAGAATATACGAAATTTATCAGTGTAGTATAATATATTAATCGTTTCGGAATAAATTCCAAGACTTTTAAAGGAGAGGAATTGTTATTTTCCTACCATAGCAGCACTCCAACACCATGACCATGTGTTTGAAATGGGAAGAGTTCTGGAGTCCAGCTAATCAGACGCAGTATCAGACTCAGCGTTGCCAGCTTATTACCCCACTTCTTTTATATTCCCCTCTCTTTCGCACACTCATACAACATGCAGGTCTGCTTGGCGCAGACGTAAGAGTAAGCAAATTATATTTTACAAACTTTTACAATGATGCAGTTGCCAAAATCAAAATTGGAGAAGGCATTTTCGCAAATTATGTATATTTTTAAATACTATAACTATAATTATAGTTTATTAATTACCCGTTTTTCTAATCCAATGGAACTGCCAGTGGCTCATTCATATCACTGTCAATGTCACTTCCGTTAAGAGGTAATTCGTAATTGTCATTGTCTTCATCGTCTGAGTCTTGCAAATTTATGATTACAGGTTAAAAAATCTAATCAGGTGCTATTTCTTTCTTAAAATCGTCTTCTTGAAGGTTTTCTGCACGCCTCACCAGTTTTCCCAGTCCTGTTGTGTTACCTTGCCAATTTCTTCGTGAACAAGTTGTTTAACGTCCGTCAGTTTAAAAGTATTATTTCTGTTTGCAATCCCCCTTTTTATTTGAGTCCACACCAACTCAATTGGATTATATTGGCAGTGGTAAGGTGGGAGGCGTATTACCTCGTGTCCCGTTTCAATTGCAAGTTGATCCAGCTGATACATTTTTCCGTGTTTTTAAACGCAAGTACTCTTTGCAATAACTCATTTTTAGTTTCTTTTTCCGAAAAAAAAAATGTTTGAAGAACGTGTACACCTTAAAAATAACACTTCGAGCCTGACTTCGCAATGCCTGCCTTTTGACTCGCCACTTAATTCACCGCAAGAAGTCATTGCAATATTTAACTCTTACTCTACTGTTGTGTAGAGAACAACTGAATGATATTGATCTGAACTCTCCAGAGTAAATAAACACTTCTTATCCAACATTCATTCGTAAACATAAGCATTCAGCATTCCATGGGCTAACAGGAAATGAAGTGTTTGCTCTTTCTCGAATTTAACACCTTGAGTTATTCAGAGTAATTGTTTTATCGCATCATGTCAGTAGTTTAAATTTAAGTTCTGAGTAATCAAATGTATATGTACATACATACACACCAACCACTTGAACTCTCTAGAGTAAATAGAGAGTATGAACCATTGATAACCAGAGATATAATGTGACCAGACACGTTCTGCCAGGGCAGCAGGAAATTTACTGTTTCCTCTCGCTCGAATTGGATAATTCAAAATAATTATTTTATCATGTCATATCAAACATTTACGTTTCAGTTCTAAGTAATTACAAATATACGTACACGGATATATGCCAACCAATAATTACATTCATACAGTGTTTACGTCGTGATTTATTGTTATAATACAGGTGATAGTGTTTTATTTATTTCTATTAGGGAAACTATTTGAGCTAAAAATGTGGAGTTTTCAGGGTTATGTTAGATACATTACTGTCTACCTTTCACATGATCATTTTCGGCAAAATCTGAATTTTTGTCTTAGCGCGAATAGTATTTCATACAGATTGATTAGGTTGGCGCTCCTCACACACCACTTAGTGGGAATGCAATACGACATCACCGCAGGACTCCGATTGATTGCTCACCTAGTAGTGCTCAAGAACAAACACCTTCCTATTTGAAACACATAATAATCATCCAACCTTCCCGCTTTTTGCACAATTATACCGTTGCACAACCGTCAGAAAAATTCCACGAAGTATTGACTGTGATGGAAAGTAGTCCAAAAATATCGTTGTTTTGCATTACGTGTTTTAATGAGGATAATTGTCTAACCTGTTCGCTCTCCAGCTCTACATTAGAGACATGCATTTGGGAGGTACCATGCTGTATTTCCATCCACCCTACAATCTTGCATTTTTGATGATGGACACTAGAGGTCTGCTTGGTCAACGGGTCAATATCCAATTTTTGATTAGTTTTTGAGTCTGGAAGAATTCCCGGGTGTCTCTGTGGCCTGTAGTCTCCTGTGCTTCATTCACTTCACTTTTCTCTCACATTGTTACCTATAACCCTAGTAGTTGTATGTGAGAAACACTTAACGATACTTAACAAGCCCTCACGCTCGATGATTTGGAAGCCAGTGTCTTCAAGTTCCGCTGCAGCGTGATCGATACCGTGTTCAACAGGCGCCTGGTTTTAGATTAGAGGCAGAAGGGTATCGTTTCAACAACTCTTTGTAACGTATACTGAGTGTAACTTATTCATATTGTTTAGCATTGTTAGTACCATCCAGATGAGAAACGGTGGATCAGTCCGCAACTACCCTCTAACATCGATCATCTACTAACAACATAGTCACATTTGTTTTGAGTGCTTTGTATTTTCACAGCAGTTTTTTGTACGCTGGTTACGAGAGTAAACAATATTATATTGACTTGGAATGAGATAATACGGAAGTCATTCCAACAATGCATACAGATTTTCACTTTTGTTTGCTAACAGTACTTTGAATAGTATTTTCTCGGGATTTTTGTTACATATATTTTTGTTGTTATGTCTTGTAAGTTTAAGTGTCTTGTGTAATATATTTAAATTATCCTGCTCTGCCAAGGCTATTGAGCAAGTGCAACCTTAAGTTAAATGATGTAAGAATAAAGTAAATTCATGGGCAACACCAATTAATTAATGGCATTAATTTTGTTTGCATAAATCTCTCTGGAGTAACCCTGGGATCTCAGTAGGTAGCTAAGGAAGCTATGATGACACTATCATAAATTCTGGATGCACTATTGAATGAATAGTAACCAAATGACCATATAATCATGTTATATGTTATACCTTGAAATTCTTTGAACAGTTCTTCCAGCTGTGGTTTTAATTTTTATTGCTTTACCTTCTCTTCGTATTTTATATTTAATTGATGAAAATTAAATTAGTTAGCTAATTTGAGGGTTAGCTATTCTTCATATTCTTCTGTAATTAATGATTATAAAGTAATAAATTAAAACGTGCTTAAAGTTGTGCAAAAATGATATAAAACACAAACTGCTTAACTGAAAATGTAATTAATAATTCATTTGCACTTTCCTCTTGTGGTACTTATAGTTAGAAAGTGCTCTTGCACAATGTTTTCTCGGTGTTTTCTTTGTTTGTTTTATTTATTTTCTGTTCTTTGTAGAGTATGATAAGAATTTCAATTAACTATACTGAAGACTATAAGGAAGTACCACCTAAGTATGAAAGTTTCAGGGATAAATCGTCAAAACCGGATAATACTGGTTATTTCATGGGGACTGTTTTAGGACTATTTTTGTGCAACTAAAGGATAGATTTGAGAAAGATATACTGTATACGTAGAAAGCAATGATTGAAAGTTAAATTTATTCTTCCGTCTTCCGTTTCACTGATCAGAAGTGGAGTATTCAGAACTATTTCTGACGCCCTTGTAGTCAGGGTGTCGTAACACCTGAGTCCAGAAGGACTCACAAGGCAGGAGTAACGAGTGACCCGTGGTTTTCCCGTGACATTCCTGTAGCAGGAAGAAGGAGCGTGACCGGCATGTTTCGGGCGAGGGAACAAGCTCAACAAGTTCACACCTCGGGAGGACGGACAATGGCTGGCGGAACGCAGGAAACTCTCGCCTATTGTTGCGATACGGCGCGTATGTGTCACTAACTTAACATCGTGTTACAGCTGCCGTTCGTTCGGTCTAATATATCTACTTCTCGAACCAAATGCGATTAAACAAACAGCCAAATAGGTTGACACAGCGTTAGAAAATGTAATGTGATATTCATTTGATTAAGCAAAAGGGTACATTTTTTAAAAAATAAAAGCAACCAACCCAGCGTTTCCAAAGGTTTCATGACAGGGTTTATCCTTATAACTTACAGATTTAGGCTATAGTCACCCGACAGCTTTGCGTCGCCTTTAGGGACTTTTAAAAATTATTACTTAACGTACTTAAACAAAGCGTCAATTTAACCTCTTCAAAAGCACTATAAAGAAAATAAGATAACCACAAATATTACATGGTAGGAGTATAACTTATAGCATTTTCAGTTAAGACATAGGTGTCACTTGTGTCATTTTTGCACATCGTTACTTTCTCAACTTTATCCTGCAATTATATAAAGAGAGAATTTAAACTGTGCTTTTAAACTACTGGCTGTCGTGGTTCAATAATCAATCCTTACAACATTTAAACTTATTTTGAACTTGCCCAATAGCCTCTGAATTTCTTTAGAGCTATTTAAAAGTTATTGTACACAAAACGAGTTCAAGAAATCTCTCAGGACACAATAAGAGCAATATATACAACGTATAACTCAAATTCGACAAAATTCTTCTCAGAAACACTGCCGACAATCATAAATATAAGTTTGCATCGACAATTTCTCGTTAATGCATCTGAATGGCTTACAAGTTTTCCATTCAGGCTCCCCCGAGATATTTATAGAGAAATCTTATTGGGAAGAAATAATATCAATTTAAGTAACGTCTATATAACATTATTTATTCTCTTAACCCACATACGTGAAACTACCAAGAAAGCACATAAACAAATACATATAAAAAATAAAGGCCAAATTTAATTGTGTTGTTATGCCATGATGCCAGAAGAGGAGATCAACAAATATTGCATGAACTCTGTTTTATTTTGTGAGGCCGGAAAACAGAAGTTATCTTCTTTTTGTTTTTTCCTTGTTCCATTAACTACAATGGTCATATCGGCGGGCGTCCTCCTTTGTAACACATCGAAGTGGATAACTCGTATTCGTTGGATTTTAATCATTATATTGCGCACACATTCGTACTCTCATTCATACTTCCCATCCCCACCGCCGGGAATCGAACCTGCGACCCCTAGCACGGCATGCAGGTGCTCTTCCAACTGAGCTACGGGGCCAGCCAGAAGTTATTATTCTTATGTTGTAAACGTTCTAGTTGCTACGATTTTAGTTCATTACAATATAGATGTTTTCGAGAGCTTTTGTAAGCGTTACATAAAATAATTTATAGAGTGTAACGTAAAGGAATTTCCAATTCTAAGTTAGACATAACTTTGCTTCGTGTCACAGGTTATCCGTGCCAAACTTGATCAAAGTTGGTGTAACGGTAAAGAAAGTATAAGCCACTTACCTACGTCTTTAAGAATGACCATAGTTCAAATCCAAAAATGTTCAAACTATATACGAGACAAAACGAGTCAGTTTGAGAATTTAATGTCATATCGGCACGTTGACAATGGTAGCTCAGTGGTTAAGAGCAGCCGGACGGAGACGGGAAGATATGTGGTTCAAATCCCGGCATGGCATTAAATTGTTCAGTCTGATTCTACCCTTTCATAGTGCGTCCTACACACGGCTAGTGTGAAAGAACAATTAATTTCCATTAATTGTACCTAATATTGGCCCGAACTATAAAGCCCGGGCCTTAAAGTATTTACAGCATAGTAAGTCTCCATTGAGGTAGTTGTCTCAGGCGTTTATAGAACTCCAAGTGGTTTACCGGAAAAAACGCGAGTCAGTTGGAGGAGTTAATATCATACCGGCACGTTGGCCATGGTAGCTCAATAATTAAGAGCAGCTGGACGGAGAGCAGAAGAAGATACGTGGTTCAAATCCCGGTTATGGCATTACATTTTTCAGTCTGACTCTACATTTCGATAGAGGCTAGTGTATAAGAATAACTATTTTCCAATAGTACAGTGTTCAAAAAGTGGGTTGCTGTATGCTATCTTTGAAACCGCAGAATATTTGCATGATATCGTGATAAACAATACTGACCTAATACTTAAGCAATTTATCATAATACATTGGAAATTGCAAACGAACAGCAACAAATATTTCAGCAGTGCTTAATGGCATAAAAGCTTGTGTTTAACGAGATCTACATTTTTGTTGCAGTAAGTTTAGATTTTATAAAAATTTAGGCATTAATTAGTCAGTATAATTTTCAATATAATATATACCTGCTAGACCTTATATGTAGCGGTCAAATTTTAAAGACACGGAGTGCCAATGTTTCGCCGAAATTAATATGACAAAAATATTTTATGAACAAAACTTGTTCAGAAAATTCAAGATATGTAGCACGCATAATATATAATCAACCTGTTAGAATCATTTTCTAAAAAAGAGCAACAAAAGCATTTTTTTTCTAAGGAGTAGTTTGGGTTGAAGATTTTCTTGAAAATACTCCTCTTCATGTTGGAAGGGATCAATTATTGCTTTTAGTTATGCTGCTCACACTGCACACACATAGACAACTGTTTCGTTCGGGGAACTACATAAAGGTGAATACTATATTTTAGGGCAGAATTCAAGTATTTCATTTACCTACTAAAGGTAAGTTGTGTAGAAAAAAATAATATAAATAATAATAATAATAATAATAATAATAATAATAATAATAATAATAATAATAATAATAATAATAATAATAATAATAATAATAATAATAATAATAATAATAATAATAATTAATAATAATAATAATAATAATAATAATAATAATAATAATAATAATAATAATAATAATAATAATAATAATAATAATAATAATAATAATAATAATAATAATAATAATAATAATAATAATAATAATAATAATAATAATAATAATAATAATAATAATAATAATAATAATAATAATAATAATAATAATACTAATACTAATAATACTAATACTAATACTAATAATAATAATACTAATAATAATAATAATAATAATAATAATAATAATAATAATAATAATAATAATAATAATAATAATAATAATAATAATAATAATAATAATAATAATAATAATAATAATAATAATAATAATAATAATAATAATAATAATAATAATAATAATAATAATAATAATAATAATAATAATAATAATAATAATAATAATAATAATAATAATAATAATAATAATAATAATAATAATAATAATAATAATAATAATAATAATAATAATAATAATAATAATAATAATAATAATAATAATAATAATAATAATAATAATAATAATAATAATAATAATAATAATAATAATAATAATAATAATAATAATAATAATAATAATAATAATAATAATAATAATAATAATAATAATAATAATAATAATAATAATAATAATAATAATAATAATAATAATAATAATAATAATAATAATAATAATAATAATAATAATAATAATAATAATAATAATAATAATAATAATAATAATAATAATAATAATAATAAATACGAAGAAGTTTGACTGGTTTTCGCAATCCAAGATACAAGTTTTATTAATCCTTTGATTATCATAAAAAGATGAGGCTTTGATGTAAATAATTTTTATGAAAATACAGAACGATAACAATTATTGTTCCATATGAAGCATTCTCGGAAGACTCTGGCCCTAAATATTTTGATATTTACACGATTTTTCGTTTTTTAACTATCCTATTTACCCACACGTGCGTACAAATTTTGATGTGATAGTGATATTGGAAAGATTCTCAGTATATGTACTTCAATTTAAATCTCATTTTCGAATTTCTGGGTGGAATACAATACTTCCTTGACTGTCTACAGGTAAACAAAGAGAATTTAATTTATATTTCACTTTCAACAATAATCCTATACTTAATTTGTACAACTGTATAAGTTTTCTGTTGATTGTGTGTGTTTCTACAGTCGATTGAATGTTGAAGGAAATGCTTCTTGTCGATAGTTTGTAGCGTATAGACGGAAGTCCTCAGAAGAAGGCGTCGCCAATGCGAGCGGTATTGCGACCAAGGAGCCTTTTGATAAGGAAGAGTTCGTCACGACGGGCTTGTCTGCTGCTGATAGTAAGATAGGCCCCCATTCTATGCCCTGCAAGTGACGGTGCAAAAAAAAAATAAAAAAGGCGCCTCACAGCGACCCAACCTCTTGGCTTTTCCGCCAATAGCAAGACTTCAAAATATTTCGACCTCACCTCCCACACCCCCTCGTACTCACTTTCTCTCTATCTATCTAGAAACTGCCTTTTGAAAATCCGTTGAATAAGGGTAAATTGTAGCCACAATACTGTCTTTTCAAAATGTCACTGAATAGCGTTAATTTCGAGCAGAATAGGGAAATGTTGAGGAAAAAATGTCTCCTGCACACGCTGGCAGGCTGGCAGCCTTCTAGAAGCAAGTTGAGCACATACACACATACACAAAGTCTGTTGGGAGAAGTGGCGCTGACATACACACACACATACATACACACCATATAGTATTGGTGTATAAACAAACTTCCCATGAAAGGATATGCAAACTCCTCTAGCTGCAACAGTCAGAAAGGGATGAAGTGACGTGAGGTGAAGAAGATAGCTACTTTCCCTTCTTTTCGAGAGACAAGACGACCTGGGTTTAAGGAGTCGTGGGTTCTAGCCCAGTTCCCCACAAGCGACCCATCTTTTGGCAAGAAAGTAAGCAAAATCTACACACAAAAAATGTTTAAAGGTATTTTCGGACACCTTTTGACGTAAAAAATCATTAAACTGTTTTAATAATAATGCATTTCAAACCCGTGTAATTCTATTATCAAATTAATTTATCACTTACAGTCCTAACTATGTATTTAGAAATGTTTCCATAGTAATTTTACATTATAATTATATTTATAATAATTATTATTCATCGCACACTTTATACGTATTTTTCTATATTCTTTCTGCTATTCATAATTAATTAACATGTTTTTTTTAAATAATTAATACCAAGTTTTTGTACTTGTGTTAGCTATTATGTTACTATTTGCTTCAGTTAATGAGAAACAATGACAGTAGATATTTTTATTGTTCTTCGCACAGACCCTGTGTATTCAACATTTGTAATGTAGAATCAGACGAAACATTCAATCCCATAGCCGGTCTCAGGCTTTTCGTACAGTGTTCAAACCAACTGATCTACCATGGCAACATGCCAGTACAATGTTCAATTCAACTGATTGACAGAAATCTTTGATATTTGCTATTTTCCTTCATTGATACACTTTAATTACTGGACTAACCTAAAAACTAAAATTATTAAAAAGTTACTTCCTTACAATATTTGTAGAAGCCAAGTTAACATTCTTCTGTTAAGGTGAGTACTATTGGTGAACAGCTCTTAACGAACCTGCTTTTCGTGGTGTCTAGGGTTTATTTAAGTACGATACAATCGTCCCCTTTCTATTTCGGAGGCTCTAGTGTATAAAGAAACAGTTTATGCATATGGCCACTCGGTACACCTCTACAATCGATCTTTTTAGCTTGTACTTTTATACCTGAAGTTGTTTTTATCCTTAAAATAGTTTGTATGTTTCAAAAACTGCTCCTAATCTTTCTATTCCTATTTAAAAATGTATCTGTTAACCTATCTTAACAAAACTGATGCGCTTATACTGCAGTTCCCAAATGCAATGCTTGATAATAATTATTCTTTGGTCCTAGTAAGTGGGGACTCTCAGTCAGACACCTGGATTACAGTTGAAAAAGGTCGAAACTCGAACCCAGGTTTTTAGCTCTTCTGTGCTGATGCTCTAAGGTTGAGCTGCAGTAACAGATGCCCTTACATGTTATGCAGACGTTAAACTTCTCCATCTAAATCAGATATTCTAGTAAATCTTCGAGCTTTGTAGAAGCTCTCATTAGTTTAATTAATGCTTTATAACCGTTCCTTCACACTAGTCGATTAAAGGCTGCTAAGTTGTAGCGTTGAATCAAAATTGAAAAATGTATACCGTAGCCGGAAATCTAAACAGAAAATTTATGCTTTGAGACCCAGTCATGGCACTGCATTACATAACTGATTCAAAATTTAAATTCGTATTCATTTCAATTTCACCCCTACCCAAATTTTAAAAATATGTGCACATATTGGCACTTTTAAACTTTGTGCACTTTATCTTTTCGAATCTGTAGAAGTTATATGATACCTAAAATTTAGAAAACGGGGTAGCAATCATTCTGAAATTGGTTGATATGAACCCCTGCGCTGTAAGTTTAGGTGAAAATACAACTATCATGCAAGTTTAAGAAGCCACGTCAATATGTTCATCACTTCTTTTAATGTACATAAAAGGCGTTTTAAAACAGTATTTTTGACAGACTTCCAGTTCTTGAATCATGGTGGCAAGTTACATTTGCTGGACTTAATGCTGGTTATTTAATGTACTTGCGTGCTCTACTTCTTTTATTGCACATATATTCATGAACTATATGAAATATTCCAATTAATGGTAAGTATATTTACTACTGCAGATAAAATATAAAAATGTTTAATCTTATCGTCTGAATCCTAATATGGTTATTTACCTCCTTTTTATTTGTTAATATTACTAACGATTTAATTCATCCAAGAATTAGTACGAATTGCAATCTACTGCACATTAATGCTCGACCATGGCAAAATATAGTACCTATGCGTCTGGTAAATGCAGATGAGAACCATAAAACTGCAGGTTTCCACCAATAGGAAGATCTGAGTGTGACAATTAATACGTTCGCGTCTGCACACATACAACTATCCTGCCAGTTATTTCACTGGACAAGATTATTGAATCAAATAAGCGTTGAACATTGAAAGTAATTTATAAATATTTTAGACTTATTATATGTTTCAAATGGAAGGTGTTTGCCGTTGAGCACTACTAGGTGAGCAACCAATCGGAGTCCTGCGGTGTTGTCGTATTGCATTCCCGCTAAGTGGTATGTGAGGAGCGCCAATCTAATCAATCTGTATGAAATACTATTCCCGCTAAGACAAAAATTCAGATTACGCCAAAATTGATCCATATGAAAGGTAGAGAGTAATGTATCTAACATAACCATGGAAACCCCATATTGTTAGCTCCAACAGTTTTTCTAATACAAATAAATAAAACACTATTACCTGTATTATAACAATAAATCGCGAGGTAAGCACTGTATGAATATCATTATTGGTTGGCATGTATGCGTGTACGTATATTTGTAATTACTCAGAACTGAAACGTAAATGCTGCCCTGGCAAAACGTATCTGGTCACATTATATTTTTGTTTATGAATGGTTCGTAATCTCTATTCAAAGTGGTTGGTGTGTATGTATTTACATGTACTTTTCATTACTCAGAACTGAAATTTAAACTACTGCATGACGTGATAAAAGAATTACTGTGAATAAATCAAGGTGTTAAATTCGAGAAAGAGTAAACACTTTATTTCCTATTAGCCTGTGGAATACTGTACGCTTATGTTTATGAATGAATGCTGGATAAGAAGTGTTTATTTACTCAGGAGAGTTCAGATCAATATCATTCAGTTGTTCTTTACACAACAGTAGAGTAAGAGTTAAATAGTGCAATGGCTTCTTGCGGTGAATTTAGTGGCGAGTCAAAAAGGCAATTATTGCGAAGTCAGGCTCGAAGTATTGTTTTTAAGGTGTACACGTTCTTCAAAAAATGGGCAATGAGGAATATAGAAATCAGTTCGATTTCAAAATTGCTCAACGGCTTACTGCTGAAGCGTGTGGTGTAGGTAAAACAAGTGTGTCCCGCATTTGGATTATAAAAGGAGGTAATTCATAAACTATAATTATAGTTATAGTATTTAAAAATATACATAATTTGCGAAAATGCGTTTTCGAATTTTGATTTTGGCAACTGCATCATTGTAAAAGTTTGTAAAATATAATTCGCTTACCCTTACATCTAGCGTCAAGCAGTCCTGCATGTTGTATGCGTGTGCGAGAGAGAGGGAAATATAAAAGGAGTGGGGTAACAAGCTGGCAACGCTGAGTGTGATACGGCATCTGATTTGCTGGACTCCAGAACCCTTCCCATTTGAAACATAATAGACACATGTTTAAACATAAATAGTCGTATGAAACATGACTATAATAGTAATTAAGATGTTCGTATTAAATATGACTCGGTTTGTTTAATAAATATACTCGCATCTTAATTACTACCATTATAGTATTTTCGCATAGTATACAATTTAAGGTGAACAACTAGATATGGAAACTCGATTTATAGTTCACCTTCAAGTCTAATCCTATGGACTTACTAAAGGACCTATTATCAACAGCCGTTACTAATTAATTTTATTTCCGCGCCTCTATTGTCAACTGTCATAGAAAAATACGAGTAGTGCGCAGTACACTTGCATCAGAAGTCTCCTCATCATTCCACAACAGCGTACTTATCACACTTTTATCGCACTATACTTGCTATATTAGTCACATATTTAGGCATCTATACCGCACTTAGGTTCCATAGAAATAACTGAGTACCATATTATCGCACCTGGAGTTCTAGACATGTTTTCTTATTTATAGCTCCAATAATAATGATTGAGTACTTACGTTTTTGAAACATCTCACTTGGAAAGTACACACACTCACCTATAACAAATCAAAAACCACATAATGACTTTATTTGTGTGTAAAGTACAAAAATAGCAAGAGCGGTGCTGGAGCATGTAGAATATAAAACAACCAGAACAAAAACACAACAAAGAATACATGGAATTTTAAACAAAACCCGGGACCGGCGGAATGCGAATCTTAGTGTTACCGCAGAGCCATTTACCTCAGTAACCTTTACATAAATAATTTAATTGCTTACTTATTTCGTTAGAGATACAATGAGAAGAGCACTAGAAAAATATATACAAACTGTTCGCTATATAGCAGCCTTTAAATTGCACAAGACATCGCGAGAAACAATTGAACATAGCAGTTGCCCCAAAACTGACAAAACGTTGAAAACCTTAAACTAAAAATAATGCTGTGCTACTTGGCACGAAAGCGTTATACAGTGCATCATCTATATCTTATGTTTTACTAGATAAACAAAACTATGCAAAATTCCTTTCTAAGGAAGAAAATGCTGGTATTGCATATTTGTAAGATAACAAAATTAATATTTATACTAAGTGGTTACGATATGCACACATAAACATACATGCATATTTACGATATTTTGAATTCGGGGGTCTTAAAATGTATATTTATTGTGAAATCCGACATAGATTTCTTATAGTAAGGCAATACTTCCACTGCCCTATGTACATGGTAGAGAACGCAAACATGTAAAAAGGAAATAGAACGGAAACATGTGTTACAGCTACGCTGATTGGTTTTACTTTCTCTATCACCTATCCAAAATAAATTTTAAAAAATCCCTTTCAAAATTATAATATAAAATTAGGCCCAAAAAACAACTTCAGTCTTAAGAATTTACTAAAGAAACCTTTAAGTGACACCAGCGACAAATTAAAATTATCTGGAGTATATAAAATACCTTGTAGTAACTGTGAATCATACTATATTGGAAGAACTAAGAGAAGTTTAAAAACTCATCAAATGTAGCACTTAAGAAATATAAAACTTAAACAAATAGATAAATCAGCAGCTGCCAATCACTTCTGGAAATGTAACCATGAAATAGGTCAAAATATACAACTATTAAAACATGTACAACCTGTTAGTGAACTGGATATTTGGGGAAAAAATTATATACTAAATGGTGAAAAAGAAATTATTTTGAATTTTTATATACCAGCATCTAATAGTGTTCTACAATTTATTAAACAAGTTAATAACGTCAGCACCGATGAAGCTTAGTCAACTATTATGAAAACATGTACTATAGACCAAGTTAAATTTAGCTTAGATTTCAACCAATCTAGGATATCCATGAAGCAGATGGAAAAGAAAGTACATCTACTTCAACAGACGGCTGGTAACCAGTGTATCGTTCCAAACATGGAGATAGAAGAGGAAGGACATTTTCCTCAACAAACATCCAACAGTTTAACTTCTTCACGTCCAGAGATGATGCAACTCCAACCTGCTAATATCACAGGTGACAACCAATTAACTGTGCCCAGTAAGATTTGTAGCAATGTTCCAGTTACAAAAGTTGGCATTAGAAGTCAGGAGAACTCCAATGGGCGGAGTCTTAACTTTCTTGGAGAAGAAGAAGAAGAAGAACGTTCTCATGCAGTAGCTGTAGCAGACCTCACTGAAGATGACTCGGGCACGAGTTGAAAAACGTTTTTGAAGGAAAGGTGAACATCGACCAGTCTGAGTGAGTACTCTTATAAATAAAGCATGCCATATACTCATATTTATATGAAATATACCTGATTGACAATGCTTTACTCTAGACCTTTACCGATAGTAAGCATCTTCGGAACCAAAATACAACGAAACAAAAACAAAGCAATAAAGAGAAAGAAAGTAAGGAAATAAACATATTTCTAGAAGAAGGTCTGTCTGCATTTGTGCGTCATACTCACAAATAAGTGTGCGTTATGTGCACAGATCAGAAATACTAAACAAAATCATATAAATACAAATCATAGTATTTAAGTTCACTATGCTCCAAGGGTACGAATAAACAATAGCTCCAAAACTTTTTCCGAAACCAAAATATATTTTACATTAAGCTTTCTGATCAACCACCTATTTTATTTTATGACGTTAACTATTTATCTTGAAACATTGCAGTGGGCATATGAAACGTGTATCTTTCTGTAAATGTTGGTTCTGTTTGAATATTAGTTCGCCCTTATTGGTTTGAATATTGTATAATTTTGAACTAGGAAGCTACAAGAAATAGACAAAAACGATATTCTAAAAATGTCGAGTTTATATAGCAAATACGTACAACATTTGTGCCAAATATTTCTCCTTTTATTTCGGCGTTAGTCCTTACCGAAATATTCCAAGTAGCTAGTTAATATCGTTCCAGGTGTAAGAGAGTTATCTGATGGAGGTACTTGAGTGCTAACAGTTTATTTTGGTGTTTCTTTCTATCGCAAGACTGTATTAACGCGAATAAACATGGGAATACTATTTTTAAGGTACTAACTAAGCATATCTTGTCTTAAAATCATTCTTACGCAAAACTATATCCTGAGTGATGTAACTTATGTAGTAAAAATAGCTTTTCTTATTTATATGGTACATATAATGCATAACTGATATATGTGAATTTGTCTTTTATGGAAAAGTTATATGAACATTACATAGTAAGTCTTTTTTCCATATTAATTCTACAATACATTCTAAAGATACTTCTCTGTCTATATACTTCTATTAATAAATATAAAAATTTACAGAAATGGTTTCATTGCATGTTTCGTTAAAGACCAAAGGCATGTCGATCGACGAGAACCGAACCAGAGACCTCCCGAAATTAAGTCTTAAACGTTACCATAGGGCTATGGTATAATACACCGAAAGGTTTCATTTTCAGATCCTTGCAGGTCAATGCATTTTCAAATGTTAGAGGTTATAGAAGGCATTAAATATAATGTGCAGTATAAATGAGTAAACATAGAGTTAGAAAGCCTCTCATGCCATAGTGGTAATACGTTTAACTACAGATAAAAGAGTTCCAGTTTCGAATTTTGGCATGATCAATGAGCTTTAATTTATTGTTAATGCAGTTGTTAAAAGTATCACATTATAGCTGAAAACACGCATGGTCCTGTGTCGTAATGGATAACTGTTCTACATTCCTAACGTATTAAAAATATATATAACTTTTTGCGGTTCTTATAAATATAAAGTAAGAATGCTCACAAAACAATTACGTATAACCGACAATCAAGTGGCCTTGTGGCATAATGAATAACACATCTGACTAGGGATTATAGGATTCCAGGTTGGAATCCTGGCAGGATCGATAGACTGGAGTACTTTACAATTTATAGAAAAATGAAGTAATTACAAGGAACCTGTTTCAAGAAATAATATTTGGATATATTAGTGGTCCTGAGACGCAATGGATAAAGTGTTTGACTATGGATCACAAAATTTCTGGTTCGAACCTGATATGTTTGGTAAACCAGAAGGTTTTCCGTTTGAAATGAATCACATGGCACATAATTAAGTAAAGTTCCAGTCCAACATTTCCAATAAACAACGAAATAGAATCTAATAAATCAAATACTATATAATCTAATGGACAAAGGTTGTGACTACGTTTTAGAAGATTCCAGGTTCCAATACTCGAAGCGTCGGCGAAGTGGTATTTATAATAGCTTATGTTAAACATTTTTCCTCATTTTTTGCATGCGAAAATCCAAGTAGGCGTTCACTCGGAGAAAAATCGCGATGAACAGGAGCATACAAAGGTTAAGTTTAGCACATTCCGAAATGGTGAGATCCAAGTCTAGTAGGGGTTCTCTGCATTGCGAGAAATGGCTGCTATACATCAGAAGCGACGCGGTGAGTGCATGCAGTTCTCATTTTCATAACCATCGGAGAAAACTCTTAATGGAGACGATTTCTTTCCCGGCTCTTTTTATATTCCGAGTTCCCTCTAGCAGGGCGCGAGATTTATAACGGACATAACTCTGAGAGAAGTGGATCCTGACGGCTTATACATTGTCTCTAACGTATCATAAGAGTATGCCACCAAATGGAAAAGAAATGAAGAACGGCGCTTCTTAGCTCCCATCTAGTTGCTATGGGGTTACCCCTTGAGGACGGGGAGAAAGGAAGTCGTGTTTCATAGCAGCCAACCTACCTGTAAATATTAATGGGGCTAGAATGGGGAGGGGGAATGGGTAAATGTTTTATTTGGCTGTCGCTTACCTATAATAGCTAGAGGATGTAGTTCTCTAATGTCCCTATGTAAATACTATTTCCTTCTGGCAAGCACCCGTGCCATCTGTCCGGCACCGTCATACTGCACCAAATACTGAAATATAAGAAAATGGAATGAAAGGAAATGATGGAATGTTGGAGCGTTGGTGGCTGCGCAGCGGATTTGGCTGCAGGGATGAACCTCTCAGTACTTACTTCAACGCGCCTCTTTGGCCTCCTCTGAATCCTTACATCATCCCTTCCTCCTGAGGAGTGTCAGCCGCAGAGATATGTGTGTAGCTCACAGTAGGTGAATTGTCCCAGACCTTTGTGTAACCTTTACCTTCTAGCCCCTTCAAATTGTAAAATATTAGAAATACCTAAATGCACAGACAATAGAACTTTCTTTTATTTGCTGTTGTAGAGAATTTAATCTGGAAACACATACACTCTTTATAGATTTTAAGAAAGCCTTTGACAAGGTATGCAGAGTAAAACTATGGGAAATATTATAAAATAAAGAAATACAAATGCATCTAACAAATGTAATTATAAATGTATATGTAAAAACAAAAAATAGAATAAATAATCTGAACCTAAAATTATTTCAAAAGGAGTTAAACAGCCGCACTTTAAAATATATGTTTCTTCTACTTGATCAGATTCTGGAAACAATAAACAATAGGAGGAATTAATTTGGGACCAAGAATAATAGAGACAATGGTATTTGCAGATGACCAGATATTAGTAGTGAAAAGTGCAGATGATTTCCAACGGATGACACACAAACTAAATTTAATATCAAAATCATATAAACCCATTTGGTCCGGTCTAAAATAATTATAAAAATTAAAAGCATAGAAGAAATGACAAATTATAACTTTATAGGGTGTGAAATAACATATGGGTCTGAATTAGACATTAACAAAAATTTAAATGAATTTAACTATATAACATGAACCATAAAGAAAATTAAAAAACAAAACTAGAAAAGTTTTAAAAATGTAATAGTTCTAAAAAAGTAATAAAGCTGTATAAATCAATGGTCATACCTGCTATAACATGTGTCTGAAACATGGACATTCAATGAAGAATACTGTCAGCTGAAATTAAATTCCTCCGACCTTTAGCACGATACACAAGATTGGATAAAAAAACCAATGAAATAAGAAAAAAAAAATTAAAAATTGTAGAATCACCTGGAAACAGCATCTGGAAAGAATGTCAGTAAACAGGATCCTCCGTGCAACATTTAATTACAGACCCCAAGGATAGAGAAACCCACGGCCTAAACCGTGAAGCAGAACAAGAAGAAGAAGAAGAAGAAGAAGAAGAAGAAGAAGAGGAGGAAGAAGAACAAGAAGAAGAAGAAGAAGAAGAAGAAGAAGAAGAAGAAGAAGAAGAAGAAGAAGAAGAAGAAGAAGAAGAAGAAGAAGAAGAAGAAGAAGAAGAAGAAGAAGAAAGAAGAAGAAGAAGAAGAAGAAGAAGAAGAAGAAGAAGAAGAAGAAGAAGAAGAAGAAGAGAAGAAGAAGAAGAAGAAGAAGAAGAAAGAAGAAGAAGAAGAAGAAGAAGAAGAAGAAAAGAAGAAAGAAGAAGAAGAAGAAGAAGAAGAAGAAGAAGAAGAAGAAGAAGAAGAAGAAGAAGAAGAAGAAGAAGAAGAAGAAGAAGAAGAAGAAGAAGAAGAAGAAGAAGAAGAAGAAGAAGAAGAAGAAGAAGAAGAAGAAGAAGAAGAAGAAGAAGAAGAAGAAGAAGAAGAAGAAGAAGAAGAAGAAGAAGAAGAAGAAGAAGAAGAAGAAGAAGAAGAAGAAGAAGAAGAAGAAGAAGAAGAAGAAGAAGAAGAAGAAGAAGAAGAAGAAGCTGTTATAACATTCATTAGGATCTTACAGTTAATAACACCAAAGCGTCGGTATTATACTGGAAACAACTGTTTTTCTTACCAAGTTTCACGCATAATGAACACCTAAAATTGCATTGAAAATCTAGAATGAATTCCAAAAAGCTTTTTTCAAAATGCTGTTAGCTGTAAGCACCCTCATTCAAATGTGGAATCAAACGTTTCGCCAGGTGATCGATAAAATTAAGATTCTGCAAAAATTCATCAATGTGGAGTGTATATCCTCCCAATGGCTCTATATAGAAATGAAAAGGCTTGCTCTCCACCAAAGAGCAAACTGAGAGATCAACGCTTTCATACACATCATTAATTCAAAGTTGAGATGGAACAAGATCGAACTGGAGCAGCAAACTTTTAGAATTTTAGACGCAGCACCTACTCGTAAAAAGGAATTGATATAGGAACGTCTAAAAGAGCAATAGTAGCAATCTTTTGAATTAATGTAGCACACTTACCCACACCTGAATTACTCTAAACCTTTTAGTGCAGGAAAGGAACAAAAAAGGAGAAATACTAAAATTAGAAGTTATACAGCCTTCATATATCTTTTTCCCGTCTCTTCTCTAGCTCTCATTACTTCTTGATATTATCACTTAGTAAATAAATAGATGCAAATAAAAATGGTCTGATTTAATATTGAAAAGTGGAGTTGGCTGGAGTAGAGTTTGTTGTCATCCCGCTTCCATCCCGTAGAAGTCGATTCATAAGTAACTTTAGCCAGTCAGAGACATCACAATATCTTCCCCACATGGAGTAAATGACATGATAACCGAGCGAGATTGCTCAGGCGGCTCTGTGGTCTACGTTTGGGAGGTCACGAGTTTGATTCACGTGGCCAACCTTCCTAACTTTGGGTTTTATCGGAGGTTATCCCGGATCACTAAGGGAAATGTTGGGGAGCATATTTACCTCACATCCCCCTTTTCAGAGAGTCACCGAAGTCGCCGGTGGGCTACGCTAAGGTGGTGGTTGCGTTCTGGAAATACGGTGTTCGCCTAAGAGGAAGCGCTGTGATCAGCCCTTCTAATAGGACTGATGGATCATCCCGGCCCTGCTGGCTAATCCCATACTCTCTAAGGGACCTGGAACGCCATCAAGCTGAGGAACTTCCCTGCACGTGTTAGGAAACCACCGTGGCTGTAGAGCCACCTGTAGGATACTTTCATCTCACCCTTCCTCTGGAAGTCCCATGCACAATAAGCCAGCGGTGGAAGTACCGGAATCCCCGCACTGATAAACAAATGACGAGATGCCTGATTTCACTTTACTGCTCTGAACACAGTTGCGAAAAGTTCTAGATGCTTAGTTTTAATTTATGGGTGCTGTTTAAGTTCCATTCTATATTAGGCGTGAAACACTGTTTAATTTTGCTCACAGACCTCTTCGTCAGGTTGATGTAGTTTTACGTGCCGCAATCACCACCAACTTTACTTTCCTTCAGAAGGAAGCTATGTCAAGAATTTTTACGCCCGGAAAAAAAAGTCCATCGCCCTCCACCGTTTGACTTGGCGACCTCGGGAACCCTAGCCTAGCATGTCACCCCTAGACAAAGTGGTACGACAGGTAAATAAATAGAGTAGCTTTTAAGTTAATTATTTATGTCAATTGCATATTTTTACGTTTTTCACTATCAACTTAATTCATTTTATTTCATTCGTCAACTTGACACAAGCTGTTTCCTTTTCCTTTCTTTCTTTTTGTCTTTCTTTTCTTCTTTCTTCCTTTCTTTCTTCTTAACTTCTTACCTTTAAATTACTCGCAGTGCTTTCAAAATAGGCACACTAAGAATATGGTAAATATAAATGCAGCAATACAGTATTTATTAATTTAAAAGCTCATTAATTATTTCGTATCATTACGAAATATAACTGTTTCATCCATTAATTTGTTATATTAAAAATAAACTATACAGTTTGTAGAAATTTTTCAAAATATATATTTAATTCTGTATGTGTAATTATAAATGACTCAAAGCAATGTGAGAAAATGTACCTCCAAGGTTATAAAAACTGACAGTTTTAAGAATTTAAGTTGGTAATTGTGACAGATAAATTTCTAATAGGAATAATTTTATTTCAAAAATTATTTGAAGCAAAAGATCTGTGCAAATAGCAATAGCATTATAATTCTAAGTTACAATTCTGTAGTTAGGTGCATGCGACCTTTTTTTTTAATGCGTAGACTTACATTGGGATGTCTCAGCTTCAATGCCAGTCAACCTCAATATGCCTTTGGAATTTTTATGGTTTTTCCTGGTCGGTAGGCGAATTCTGGAGTGGTTTCTTAGCTATGATGATTCCCTTTTCTTAGTGTGCTTCTAAGTTTCAGTGTGTGTAAACTGGACAGATGGCGCTTATGCTTGCGCAAAGGAAAGAGAAATCCTTCTGGACACTAGAAGGCTACTTAATTGGAGGAATCGTTCATCGCCTTCTGTGGCCATTTTCCGTAGTTGGACAAATCTTCGAGCTAGAACCTGTTATTGGGTTCATAGTTAATATATAAATTTTCAACTGTTACTGCTAATTTATTTAACTGATTACGAGCCCATGTAAAAAGCAGACATATCTTAAATACGACGAAAGAGGTCCACAAATGTGCTTAGTATATAACTTGTTGACATTTACACAAACGAGCTTTTTTTTTATTTGTTCCATTCATACCCCGCCTTTAACTTTAGTGGCATATCGGCGGCCGTTCTCCTTTGGAACATATCGAAGGTGTTAACTCGTATTCGTTGAGCTTTAATCATTAGATCACGCACACATTCGCACTCTCATCCATACTTCCAGACTCCGGGGGAAGATGAGGAAAATCCCACCCGCACCGCAGGGGATCGAACTCGTGACCCAAACGAGGTTTATTGCTATTAAAATTAGACATACACTTATTAACTCTCAATAGCTAAAGTCTTGCATATTCTAATATTTCAACATCCTGGCACTGATTTCGACTATATTTGGACATATATTATTTAAGAGAGGAGTAAAAATTTATTTGGTGGTGGTATCAGAAAAAAAAAAAGCACCACCATAGGAAGAGAGGGGTAAAAAGCGTTCAGCGATAGGCAATTTTGAGGATTCTCAGTAAGAATGGGCATACTTTTTCAATATTTTTGTTAGAAAAAAAGATTTCCAAGGTCTTTTGAGGGTAACGCAAAAGCTACCTCTAATGGCGCGTGAGGTTGTCAACTGTTCGATCGGAGTCATTTTGGAGCATTTTGAAACAAAATTGGGAAAGTTCACAGTCATATTCTTTAACAAAAGAATAAGCATACTGTAGGTCTGCTATCATAGTAACCATCCATAATGGAACGTGTTCGGTGGGAAGCAATTTTGAGGTCTGTCAGCACAAAGAAAGAGTTTTCTCAAACTTTCGTGAAATAAAAATATAAATTGCATTATTTTTATTTGGGGTAGGGGTTGTATAGAAGAATTTGTTAGAAGTGTCTGATATAATAAAATATTATTTCAAATTTACTGTGAGTTTTAGAGAGGTATACATATTTATGTAGTTTGTTTTTCTCAATATCTTATGATTACTGATTTATACAAAATAAAAAAAAATACTCCGTCAATGAGAACGTCGTTGTCAGCGCTGTTCGCATGCATACTTATAAGTATTTAATAATTAAGTAAAAATCGTTGGTTGCTTTGATAAAATAAAAAAGTACGGGAAAGCTTTTGTCATAGACAAATACATGTAGACATACTCGAGCATCCTTGCAGAACTTTTTCAAATGAATGTTAATTCTGAGGACCTCAAAACTTGTATTCCGATTAAATAACGATATCAAGGATTTGATGGAATGTAAAGCAGTACATTCTGTGTAACAATTAACACTATTATATTCGAAATAATAAGAGTATTGATAGAAAAAATAAGGACAGGAGTATTGGAAGAAGTGAAAGGCAAGATACCTTAAGGGTTGTTTCGGTCGAAGCTTTGCCGAGCGACTAAGGGTTGTTTCGGTCGAAGCTTTGCCGAGCGACTAACAAAGGGGCTAAGTAGAAAGGTTAGTCATTTACCTCAGTTAAAACAAAATGTTTTACAACTACTCGGAAAGTTCGAGAGACAGTTCAATGTTTTTAGACACGTTTTTACATAGAGAAACGTAGAAATTTGCAATGAGAAATACAACACCAATCACGTGATAAAGCAAGAAAAGTTAAGTTATAAATAAACATTTTGGAAGAGACTCGTAGTCAGGAAGTCACCATATGCACTCTGGTTAGGAAATCGGCAAGCAGGTGATATGCGTACATACGTGATGGTGGTGATATGTAGAGGGTGTTTCAAAACACACCGAACGAATGTGACACATATAGTTTTTACCGCCAATAGAGCAGCATAAAAATGCTCCAGAATGAGTGTGGATTACGCAGTGACAGGAACAACGACGCGTGTCTCACGCTGTCGGAGTTCGCAGGTATAGGTCACATACCGTGTCACGTGCTTTAACTATTTGTAAACATACCGGCATACTCCATAGTAGCTTGCTACTATTAAGAATATGAAACCGCCATAAAGAAGCTATTGCTTAATTATTGCTTATGAGTGTTTAACGTGTTCCAAAATTACATTATAGCAGGCCATGATGGCAAATAAGCTGGTAGACATATGCAACTTATACCTTTAAGAGGGAAGTTAATGTTAGTGAGGTTGAGGTTGGAAACATTAAATGATAAACAGAACAGAAAAAAACATCATAGAACTGTAGATAAATTCACCAAAACTAAATGGCTTATACAATGAGAGGAGCATTTTCTTTCACGTGTTTGATAATACTAAATAAAGCATTTGTAACTGAAAAGAAAGCTGTTGATATTTACAGTAAGCGGTTGAAAGTACTGTACAATTAAGATCATAACAAAATGCTCTGCAGTTAAACAAATAAATATTATCATTGATGTAACTATTTTTAAAATTCACATTTTTAATGAAACTAAATTAGTCGTGCGTTCGTTGAACTCCCTTCAGTTCTTTCATCCATCAAAACCATATCCGTCATTTCGGTGTTCACATAGCGCTCTATATTGCTTGGATTTGCTAAGTACGCGAAAAATCCTCCCTGTTAGGACGGAATGTGTAGTTTTACACTGAAGAGCAACCTTGCAACTGTCCGGGTTATTAGTGGACTTTTGCACAAATAACTGCCCTTTGCCCCATTACCTGAAAGGTAGGCTAGGGTCACTGATAACGAGCAAGAGGTAGTGTTTTTGTTTTCGTGACCGGTGCGTCCCAATAATAAATGTTGAGGTTCACACACCAGTGGTTCCTACGCTGTCGAATCACAAAATCATGTAATATTTAATGATGCATAAAATTCTACCTAACAGAATTTTGAAGCTGTGACACCGAAGTTCGGACTAGTTAAGTTATAAACTGAGCTACGGCTATAATCGTTCGGTGTCGTTTTGAAACAACCTTTATATACTAACGTTAAGTCGTATTGGACGATGAATCAAACGGGTGAAATTATGCTCAAATGAGCCTATGGTCCGTAGAGCTTAGAGTTACCAGACATTTATATTTCAGATTAAGAGAAAACCGTTGGGCGTGAGGGAGACACGTTGCCACCTACGCTACCGAGGTTGACATGCTTGTAATAATTATATGTTGTATTTATTATAAAACAATTGCAAAATTGCATATGTGAGTGGGAAGTTTCAATTCTATAGAAAAGATAGGAGGAAATAAACGAATATAAAAATCAACCAATCGTTTTTAACTCAGGTATCCTAAGAAATACCACGCAAATAAACCAACGAATGTCTCAAAGTAAATAATGTGACGTTAATATTTTGATACATTTTTGATAAAGACAAAATTGGTAAAACTTGTATACTTGGATGATGGAATAATACCTATCGGTACACGCGACTTCTGGTTGCGTAGGTTGTAAGTCATGCTGGGCTGTTAGGTGGAGGTCGAAAGCCCTGCTGACAGAGCTGACGAAGCAGTGAGCTTCGGTAGAGTTTCCACATTTAAACCCCTGGGTTTAGGCCCAGGCGAGAGAAGTATCGCACATGCTACCAAAATCTGCGTCGCCCGATTCTCTGACGACCACGTCTATAATCTTCAAGAATGAACATCATAAAGCCAGGAGCAGGAACCTTAAGCCAGGTAAAATGAATGAATGTGTAGTGTTTAACGCCCACTTTTACTACATACGGCACCGCAGGCGATGACACTGGTGAGACATGAGATGAAGATGGAGCACCAGTGGAATGAGATGGCGGGGGAAACCGGAGATTCCGGAGAAAACCCGCCCCAGCACCGTGTTGTCCATCACAAATCTCACTTTGCGGTCGCCTGGGATCGAACCCGGGCCGCCTTGGTGAGAGCCAAGCGGTCTAACCACTGAGCCACGGCGCGGCCAGGCCAGGTAAAAGCCACAGTTGTCCTCAATTAGATATTTTTTTTTTTGGGGGTAGATTCCAGAATAAACGCTATTTAACCAGAACTAGATGACAAATTCTAAATTAAGCCAAACCTGCCTGGTAACCCAGACCTTTGTAGGAACATCTCCTTCCTGAGCTCCTCCCCCTGTAGTGACGTTCAACGGGAAATTGTAATTTACCTGTCAGTTGGCGCAACCGTGAACGTTACAATAGCAACAAATTAGTTCCAAAATGAATTGGTTTATGCCTGTTATTGTGTTGCTCCTTTAAACGAAGGAACTTGATTCACATGTATTTTTCGCAAACCTTTTTGTTTTTTTAGGAAAGCAGCCAGAAGGTTTTAAATCAACTGTAAAGTTGATTACACTGGTTAGAAACGTTATTTGGAGCTCTTGAGTGAAATGTCTGATACTGTCCCCAATAGTATCGCACACCGAGTTTTGATCGACCTGTGAGCGTGTTCATCCGTTCATCCCACATGCACGCACGCATACAGCTCTCGTTAGTCTGCGGATTCATGCTACTGTCACCCAATTCAAAAGAATTAATCCAATTACTACCTATTATATCGGGATCTGTTTTGAACGATACAACAAAATGGTAACAAAAATACGGTATTAAACAGAGCATGCTTCTGTGCATCGAGGGAGGGAAGGGGGAGGCAACTCTAAGTGCCAATTGCTGCTCCCATTCACTCAATCAACATAAGTTATTGATTTCAAATGGAAGCAAGAGGGGATTCGGTGAAAAGAGCTAATTTCCACTTTCAAATCAACGCAATTGTCTCCATAGGTAGCGAAAATTATCCATGAATAGCGACAAAAAATTCTAACGTAATGTAAATAAAAAGGTTTTAACAAATGTTGACGAAACACCTTTCGTATTTTCATTGGATAAAATAAAACGATTGCCGAACTACCACGCTAGTTCACTCTATCTCTTTTTATTAAATAACTATTAAATTTATACTTTTTATGTGTTTTTAGTTTCTCTAAGCAGGGGAAGTGTTGCATTCCACCCAAGTGTCACCAAAAATCCACGTTATGGAACTCCCTGAATCTATTAAAAGAATATTTTTAGAATGTATGCGTGTGTAAACAGCACGAAAAATGTAAATCTCCTAATGCACGCAATTTATATCATATACAGGATGTTAATGAAGTGCACCGAAATATTTTCAGAGCAAGTAGAGGTATCCAAGTAATTTGAGATAGGAGACGTATGACCTGTTGGTTGGTTCAGATGTGGAAGTTACAGCTGCAAGTTTCTAAAGTGTACGCCACTGCTAGTGATGATACCACTTAAGCACACAAGGCACGAAAATGAAAAAGTGGATCGGAGCACTCCCTCTGGCACAATGGCTCTGACATTAGCTTTCAAGTGAAAGGTAAACGCGTTCGAGTCTGCTTCTGTTTTTATTTATTTTTGTTTTGTTTCTTTGTTCCGTTGGTTACTTTTTTAATATTCTGTCTAAGCTTTAAATTCTTGTATAAATATGCATTTACCGAGCGGGATGGATCAGGCGTTTCCGTCTGATGCCCACATTTTGGAGACCCGGGTTCGATTCCCGTGGCCAACCTACCTGAACCATGAACTTTTTCGGGGTTTTCCCGGGTCACTAGGCGAATGCTGGGTAGGTTAATTACATCCCCCGAATTTCCCGTCCCTCCATTTCATCTCCATTATCATTTCATATCATCAATCATCCAGTGGTCTCTTTCAGGGTAGAAGTATCGGCAGGAGTCTCGGCGGTTTAGAGCAGGCGGTGCATGCTCTGAGTGAACCCCTTCCTCCTCCAGTAGGTCGGTTGCTGGCCTCCGGACCAGACTGCTGGGACCGTCTTCGAACCACAGTACGGGGGAATGCCCGTTGTCCTGGCCTGCTGGGGGAAGTTTCTATCTAAGTAATATGTAGGTACCCTGCCCTCTGCACCGTTGTGGCTCCTTGGGACGGCCGCTCTCTGTCTCCTCTCACTTTACCCTTCCTCCCGGAGATGCCCCACGTGGGGGCATAAGGTGCAATAGATCAAGATTGTTCGCAGTGCCGAGTCCCCTCCGGAAAAGAGAAGTATTCATTTTACGGAGTAATTTCACCTTGTCAGAGCAATTAATTATGATTCTTTCTAACAAATGTTGAATCTTGCTTAATGCTTCCATATGCTGTACGTCTAAACTGGAGGTATTTAAAGGGTGAACGAACTTATATAAAATAAAAAGGAAATGCAACATTTTACCTCGGATTCATAGGAGCTGCACGAAAAGGCGATCTGCGTTTTCGATGCAAAGTTAATAGCGCCGACGGAACGACTGTCGTACTCTGTCCGAAATTTCTCGTAGATGTCGAATAACTTCACATGCTGGTATTATTCGGGCTGTTAGTTACGAATCATGCCATTTCTTCCTATTCGAATTTACGTATTAAAAAGATAAAAAAAAAAATTAACTACAAGACAGGAACCGAGCCAATAACCTTTTGGAACCAGCTTTCAGCACTACGAATTGGACCACCAGAGCAGTTACAGGTCACTAGTGTAGGTTCCATGATGCAAGAAGGCAGTTGAGTGATGTTCATTGTCGCAATGGCCAAGTGTTTTTAGTTTCGAGTTTTAAGATTTGAGAGTTCTTTGAGGCATTAAATCTTGAGAACGCCAATAATGAACTACTAAGAATCGATATTTCTATACTCGAGAAGCAGTTTTAAATACAATCTAGTCCAACAGTTTCACCCATATCGTTTAAATATCAAGTTATCAGCATCTGACGCCAATTAGGTTTAATACAATTAACTGTGTTATGTTTAGCCACAGATCATGCATTGCCTAATTCAACTTGCTTATTTAGTCACGTCTCCAATCGCTGAAATTATTTCGGTTTAGTTTATTAACACTCTGTATATTCCATCCTGGTCACGCAAAGAGAATGGAATTTCAAAGCCATCATATAGCGACCAGCTCTTAAGAGATTTGACTATCGCTTAAGCCCACATAGTCTTCTATTCCCATTGTGTGAAAAAGCTAATATATAAATAGGTGTGAGTCGGTACCAGTTGTTCTCGATATTTGATACTCAATACTGATACATGGAATTTTCCACGATACACGATACTGCGATACTAGATACCGTCATTTATACTTCTAAATTCCATACAAAATACAATTTTGGGAGAACTGAGTAATGCCAATGAAATTATTTAGGTGCATTATTTAATGAGACAAAACTTACGAATATCGGAGTACCTACATTTGACATTTAAAAACAGAATAGTTCAATTTTCTAAGTTTTTGTTAAAGAATACTGGTGTTCTCACTCTTTCGGGGTCAAGTCTATTTCTTTTTCTGTGATATATGAATCCTATTATGCTAAATAGTGTTTCAGAAAAATTTGTTTTGCAGTAATCCAGTGCACTGAAATAGGTGACAGTAATTAAGACATTAGTGGTTTTTTCTTGGGAACCGTTAACTGGCAGAGAATTTGACATACAATTTTTTTTCTTGTTTAATGTTACTGTGCAAAAACCACGTTTCTGGCAATTTCTCGGGCTTTGCAATATTGTCCTTGAGGCAATAATATTTTGTGACTCTAAAGTAAAATAAAAATTGCAAAATCAGCAGCGAATATCGAAAAGTACCGAGGGATGTCGATACCATGCAAGTATCGTAAGTATTGAGGTATCGCGAGTATCGGTAGCCATCCCTATATACAGGGTGTTTCGAAACGACACCGAACGAATATATAGAAGTAGTTGCTCAGCTTCTATGTGACACATATAGATAAAATAAATAATTAAATAAATTCTGCTTTATTTTTGTCTCTGCATCTAGAAGCTACACCGAGACCTATTTTTACAATATTAATTATTTTCTTATTTACAATACAATTTTACATTAAGACATTAAATGGTTTTTGCAGATACATGATATAATTATATTACAAAAACTAACCTAACAAGCTACTATCAGTAGCTTTACATTTGCAAGGTAAACTAAACGGAAAAGGTATGTAGAAAGAATTTTTACAATCTTTTATTTATTAAATCTCAAGTCACTACCCTATTACGTTGTCTAAGTCTCTCAGATCTTCTAATTTGTGGTGACTGATTTCAAACGTCGGCCTGTAGTACTTGGTTATTATGTTCCCTTATACCTTGTTGTTTATATTTCGCCATAATTATAGTGGAAACCTTAGCTGCTGCCGTTTCAAGTATTTTAAAGTACCAAACATATAACATATATAGATAGCTTTTACCGCCAATAGAGCCGCATAAAAACGCTCCAGAGTGAGTGTGGATTAGGCAGTGACAGGAACACCGGCGCGTGCCACGTGCCACATGCTTCAAGCTATCGTACTTCGCAGGGAGGTGACACAGCGTGCCGCCTACTGTAGCTGTTTGTAAACATACCGACTTATTCCAAGGTAGCTCCCTACTATTAAGAATTTCTTTGACTTATGAAACCGCAATATGGAAGCTATTCTTTAGGTATTTGTTTATGGGTTTTTAACGTGTTCCAACACACCATTACAACAATCGATGACGGCAAATAAGCTGGTGGACATATGCAATTTAAACCTTATAGAGGAAAGTTAATAGTCTTGAGGATGGAAGCATTAAATGATAAAAAGAACAGAGAACAATATCAAAGAATTGTATATAAAGTTTACCAAAACTAAATGCCTTATACAATGAGACGAACATTTTATTGCACTGTGTTTATTAATCCTAAATAAAGCATTTGCAACTTAAAAGAAAGCTGTTGATTTTAGAGTAACTGGTTCGAAGTACTGTACAATTAAGATCCTAGAAAAATAAGCAATCTTGGAACTGTCCGAGTCATTATTGACTTTTTCACAAGTGACTGCTCTTTGCCCCATTACCTGAGAGCGAGGCTAGGGTCAATGATAAAGAGTAAGGAGCAATACTTTCATTTTCGTGGCCACTGCGTCCCAATAACAACTTTTGAGGTTCGCACACCAGTAGTTCCTGCGCTGCCTAATCACAAAATAATGTAATATTTAATGCAACTCGGACTAGTTAAGTTATAAACAACGAAAGGGCTATATACGTTCGGTGCCGTTTCAAAACAGTCTATATGATTTAACATGAAGTAGACAGAAGAATAAGGATTTGTAAAATTAATTTGTACGAGAGTAACAAAAGTTATGTGAATACAAAAATTATGTGATAATTGCTCTAGCCTACAGTAACAAAATGTTGTATGAAACCATTTCTGCGAAGATTTACCTGGATTAACATGAAGTAAATAGCAAATTAAGATTTTGGGGAAGTAGTTTGTAGAAGAAATTTAAAAGGAAACTACCTATATAACTGGAAGATGTGTAGTGTTTAATGTGTGTGTGCATGTGTGTGTAGTGTGGTGTTTAACGCCCGCTTTTGCTACATACGGCACCGCTGGCGATAACACTGATGATACATGAGATGAAGATGGAGCACCGGTGGAATGAGATGGTGGGGGAAACCGGAGATCCCGGAGAATCCCCGCTCCAGTGCCATGTTGTCCACCACGAATCTCACTTTGCGGTCACCTGGGATCGAACCCGGGCCGCCTTGGTGAGAGCCAAGCGGTCTAACCACTGAGCCACAGCGCGGCCTATAACTGGAAGAGAAAGGCATATGAAGGTAACAATAACAGTTTGCTTTCTCTCCAGACTCGCAGAAGTCATGCACAGCTCACAGAGGACGCTGCTAATTTTCAGCTAACAAGAACGTCAGCAAGTCACAAAGTGTCAGATATCGCTGTTTCTAAGGCTTCCCACCCCCCAACTCCAACACACTTTGACAAATTCCCCGCTACAGGACATTATCCGCTCGGCCGAGTGTGCACCTTGCAATAGCGTGGGATGAGGCCACGGTTTATTAACAAAGGTACCGAGTGAATACCATTGTTGTAACTTATGTAAGCAGCGTGTCACACCCTTGGCACCTGTTTAAGGGGAAGACCAACAAAAGAAGTCACATGATCTTTTGTGTCAGACTGTCACTAATAGAACCATGACAAAGCCAAATCCGTGGCTGCGACCACACGCTACCATCTCTTCCAGCTATTGAAATAAACATACTACTCGACCTTCCAATCATGCTTCAATTTGGAACCAATCAGCTATTCCCCTATTCTTGGAAAATTGCCTTTGAACTAAATTGTGCACTCACACGATTTTCTCTACCCTTTCTATTCATAAAAACACCTTATTCTTCCATCTTCCATCGAGATAAATATTTCTAAAAATTGTCGTGTTACGTATTTCCTTATAGATACAATAGAAATAGCAGAACACAGTAGGGTAAAGCGATATATCTTTTAAGATCTTGTCGCTTTGTGATCGCTTGGCCAGTCAAGTGATAAAAACATAAATAGTTCCTATTTTAAGGTAGGCGTAAATACTTAAACATTCAAACCAATAACAAGGAATATTTTGGAAATGGCTCGTTCTAGTGTATGTTGCATATTACATAAATTGTGTCCTTTAATGAGATCTAGGTACATTTTCATCAAATATCATTTTGCTTACCTCTTACGTTTACCAGTTATCGGTATAATTCGTGCAAAATTAAGAGAACTTCAGAGGTTACTTCATGAAAGTTCGAATTTCTTATCATAAAATATCTTAAACATATTGTATCTTAATCAAAATCTTTAGTCATTTTTATTAACCACTTACCCACTTCTATTTACAATATGTAAAAGAGGAATAAAAAAGAAATTTCTTTACTAGAGCTTACCTATTAAACATTGTTTTAATTTGCAGTTAAACAGCCATTTCCTTATTGTTGTGAAAATGTCATCAACATACTTTTTAATACCTATTCATCAACTAATAGACTTAATTTATGAACTCAGAAATCCCAATTAGCCTTTTCAAGTTAGGAGGTGAACGGTGTTGCGAAATACTTTCACAACAAAAAAACAATTTTAATTGGAAAAACATTTTTATTTCAAATTATTTGAAAAGCATCTGTATTAATTTTGATTAAAATAATGTATGAGAGAATTTCAGGAGTGACGCATATTATAAATGTACTTTTTGTGCTAGAGTGATGAAAATTTTTCAGTGTCATCAATGATCCCTCGGGACATAATGTTAGTAGTTTCAATTATTTTGAGTCCTTTTGTTTTTTACAGTGAGTGCCAGAAGTGGCTGAGGTGTAAGATGGAGAAAACTGAGGCTCGTAGTGTGTTCAAGTTCCTGCATTTGAAGGGCAAAACTGCCCGGGAAATCCATGATAAGATAACGGCTGTTTATGGAAATGATTGCCCATTGTATGACACTATTGTGAGGTGGAAAAGAAATTTTCAAACTGGCCACATGTCCCTGACAGATGAGCCAAGAGCTGGTAGACCGTCAATGACAGACGATGCTGTCACAGTGAAGAAAGTGGAATGTTTAATGCTGGAAGACAGATGAGCAACCATCCAAATGATCATGAATGATACACATCTTAGTTATGATAGTGTGTGGAAAATTATTCATGACAAATTGCACATGTCTAAGGTGTCTGTACGGTGGGTCCCACGTTTGCTAAGCGCTTTCCAAAAGCAAACTCGGCGTGACCTTTCAAGACAGATGTTAATGCTCTTGGAACAGGATGAAGATGATTTTTTTATCTTCTGATAACCATGGATGAATTCTGGATCTATCAGTATGATCCAGAGACAAAACAATGAACATGGAATGGAAACATGCGATTCCCCCCTCCCAAAAAGGCAAAGGTGCAAGAGACAGCTGGAAAGGTCATGCTTTCAGTTTTCTGGGACTGTCGTGCAGTCATTCTTACAGATTACCTTGCCAAGGGTCAAACCAATACTCATAGATACTACTGCAATCTTCTGGACAAGTTACGAGCAGCTATGATTAAGAAAGGACGTAGTATTCTCTCCAAAATTGTTCGTCTTCTGGCTGAAAATGCACCAGCTCATTCATCTCAAGTTGCAGTTGACAAAACAAGGGAATGTGGCTTTGAGACCTTACAGCATCCGCCTTAATCGCCCGATCTCGCACCAAGTGGCTCTTTCTTGTTCCCGGAAATGAAGAATGCGTGGCGTGGTCGCCGATTTGACAACACAAATGACGTCATTAATGTGGAAGAGTGGTTTAAAGCGAATTCTGCAGACTTCTACAATCTAGGTATTCGGAAGGTCAAGAAACGCTGGGGAAAATGTGTAAATCTGGATGGTGACTACGTAGAGAAGAACTGACAAATTCATCTCAACACAAACTCTCTATCTCATCTTTTAAAGGGTGATAATTAAAACTTTACACACACCCTCGTAAGTATATATCTTAAACTTCTCTGTAAATAAGATGTGAAGTTATTTCCATTTTCGCAAAATTGTACATAAAACTGGGACAGCTTAAGAGATACACTAAAACTTGTTATAGAAAATCTTAGTGTTACATTCACGTCCTTTTATCGGGCAACTCGTTAACTTCTATATAAAGTTATTCTTACAAAATTTAGTTTCATATATACAATGAGTAGGTATTAACAGTTAAGCCCGTGTTCACAAGCCAATTTGCACAGTAGTCATGGTCCTGTATAGGCCCTACTACTAGTCTTTGGATAGAAGTATGGTGACGATTTCATAAGCACAGCCCATGATGCTTGAACAAGCAGCCCCATCAACTCCCTGTTTTAACATTTGGAGTGATAATACTCTATTCTGCATAGAAGTTAGTTGACTATTGCCTTCTAATTGGGGACCATTTCGTTGTTCTTACTTGTATACCATTTTATATTCAAGAGCCACCTGGAAATTTTACAAAGCTGTTCGAGAACCACTTTGGTTACTCCCAAAAGTACAGATGACTTAAAATAAATACTTCCTAATTACTATTGTGGCCAAAAGTCATTTAAAAGTCTAAGTAAACCATAGCATAAGTTCTTATTATAATTGCAGATCTGTTTTATAGGTAGGTATATAGTAAGCGGCAGGATTATTAATCTTTTTTGTGATTTACGTCCTCCAACGTTAAGTCATACCGGACGATGAATGGAATAGGTGAAATGGTGCTCAAATGAGCCCGGGGTCCATAGAGTTACCCGACATTCGTCTTTCAGGATAAGGGAAAATCCCGGAAAAAACCTTATCCAGGTAACTCACCCTGACCGAGATTCGAATTCGGGACCTCTTGAGCGTGAGGCAGACATGCTACCACCACGCTACCGAGGCGGGCCTTTATTCATCATTTATTTGAACTCTCAGGTAAATTAAACAATGAAAATGTGAGTTTTAATCGAGGATATTCGTCAGCGGCGGCAGTATAACGAGGGCTGTTCAATAAAGAATGATCATAATTTTTTACGGTCATAATTTTTCGCACCAAAATTCAGTCTTATTATATTCTGTCAGCTTAAGGCGAAACAAACACTCCATAGTAGTTTCATTGTTGGTACTCCTGGTTCCTGCCTGTGAGAACCAGGCAAGTTCAGAAATGTTCAGTATCGCCTACCGCTGCAATGGAGGTAACACGCAGTTAAAGTTGATGTTAGAAAAAGATACGCTATAGTAGATACGCTATAATATTGGCTGCCTTGTGCATGATATCGGGGTTCAAAACTGGACAGGTAGAACATATGATTCTTAACTCCCTCCACAACGATCGAATAAACAATATGAGAATGTGATGTAACCTTGCCTCTATGAATCTATGATGCTTAGTGGACTGGTATGAATGAATTTGGGGAAAGCAGTAGAAAGAGAAAACAACTAAATAAAAATACTTAACTTAGTCCTCACAGAAAAAATGTATCTCATTCTGTTGAGGTATAGATTCACGTCTTTAATTTTATGTTTAAAATGCTCTGATTCAAGTTTTCACGCAGTTTAAAATTGGAAATTTCAGTTCATTTACTCTTTTCGGATCACATTTATTCATTGTTGACTTTGCTCTTCCCAAATAAATAAATAAATAAATAAATAATAATGAAGTATGCCATTTCTTGAAACATAAATAACAATTCTCTCTAAATGCATGTATTAAATCATAGATAGCATTTTGAAATAGGAATCTGGAATTTAGAAACTGCTCTACAAATTTTGTTTCCATCTACCACCATCATTGTAGCAGGATTATTGGTGATGATAGGATGATGATGGTATTCTCACGTGATATCGTCCCCCGTTGTGGCTGCGATTGTGTGTTGTATTCAGCCTTCCTGGATGGTGATGATGAAGCCACGAGCTGCTAACTCTTCTTGGTCTTATATGGTACCCCGATGTATCGATGAATCTAATATATCTGCGGATCTGCTTCGGTCTGAGCTATGGAAACTCTTAATTTTCGCGAGTGAAAAAGGACCAATTTTCTGAATAAACTTCGATACCAATGCATTCTTTTTACTTTTAAAATATCCAGATGTTCAATTTAATTTATATTATTTATACAATTTTTCGTATTTAACTTGAGAATAATGTGACTTTGCGGGTTCGTAGAATTAAAAGGTCCAATTTGCCGAAATTCTAAATGTTGTTTATTTAAGTAGAGATACACTGTTCAATTCTCACGTAACAACATTACATAACATAACAACACAATCTTCCAAGGTCGATGACAACAGCGTCCAGTTCAGCTCTCGTTACAACAACACTCTTGTTACACAACTGATACAACAACACTCTCAGCTGTTCTCTCTGCTTACTCACTCTGTTTACAACTACTCACTTTGCGAGCCGTCGCGTCCTTAAATACCTAATTCGTAATTCTAGATTGTTCTAAAATAAACCAGAACCCGAACAATCTCTATCAGTCCAGAAATTTCCGGAATAATAAAGAAATCAAATGTTCTATCACATTCCAGAAGCGTAACTTAATCTGTGGCGGCAAGTCCTTTACCTCAGTTATCTTCACTTGCTGGCGCTTGTTTACAATGCCGCGCTATCATTAACTGCTTTATCCACCGACTGTTTTCTTATCTGTGCCGAAACTTTTATGCCTTTTGCTGTGACAATAATACTGTATATCTTGATTATATTTAACAGAAAACGGATAATAACTCTTTTACAACTCTTTTACTCTTTCGCCGCACTGAATTTACGTCTGTTCTCCACGTTCTTTCATCAAAAGACGCCTTCTTTCCTAGCTATTTTACCAAAATTTTTGATTTTTCATCCTCTTGTTGCCATCCCTACCAATCAAACTTAATTTTACTGGTCCACGTCACACATTACATAATCTCATTTTTAAAACTACCAATCATAAAACATTCACATCATATCACTTACATGTTGCGTCATCTCATGACCTACTCAATTTTAACAATTTCCTTTCTTATTCATTTTAAATATCCATATCGATTTTAAACCACATATTTAAACATTTTTCAACTCTCGTGGCCTAAAACAAAACGGTTGTTACAACTAAATATAAGTTTCACTAAAAGTATACAATTAAAAAAATTTTCAACTCAGCGAATACATAAAAGCATTTTCAACTTAAATATAAACACATTTGTAGACTATTAAACACAGCCCTTCAGAACCCTTGTTACAATGCGGAATGCGACAGCAGCGCCATGTCCTTTGATAGGTTTGCTACCAACCGCTTTGGTTGACTATTGACCTACGGTACTGTGGAGGTACTAAACTATCACGCTGTATTTAAAAGATTCATAAGAATCTTCCATATCTTCCGTAGATTTTCAGCATGTAAAAGATTTTTAAACAGACCATTAATGGACTTCAGTAAACTGTCATAAATTGTGTTACATTTTCATTGCACCGCTGAAGGAGCCAAACTAGAGTTGTCTTCTGGGTCGAGACAACAGCCCAAAGGTTCTTTTGCGTTCTGCCGCAGTAAACACGACTAATGAGTGTGCTTTAAAAACACGTCGCTACATTCGTCAAGTTATTAATGTTCCTTCAGGCCAGGTGACGCTAATTATCAAGCTCTTGTTAACACGCTTGCCAACTTTATCATAGCAAGAGAGTTCTTTATGAGCCTGCAACAGCTGCCATGGCAAAGAACATGTGGAAACGGTTACCTCCAACTGGCCCTACCATTTCAAAGGAAGTGATGATGTCATCACGGCGATATCACCACACGGTGAGTGACTACGCTGCTGACGGTGCGTTCGCTTCATTACGGGCAAGACAATGACGGGTCGGCAGGCTGTCTGTTGTGCGCCTCTCAAGTCTTCTCTGGGAGTACAGATGTTATGGGATGTCAATAAATCGACGAGTTACTTTCAAGTTCTCCAGGTTATGATAGGGATCCTGACCGTTCGCAACCTCGTGAGTCATTCAGAGCTACAGCTGGAGTGAAAACCAGTCTAAAACAACTCCGTACTCTCATTGTTGTTCAGCACAGTCATACAGCAGCCTAACTTTTTCTACCATCATCCTATTGTTCATGATAAATTTGGTAATAATACACCAATGTACATTTTGTTAGCCCAGAAAAATAACTTTAAAAACTTAGTCAATTGTTCCACATTTGTAAGAAGATTGGCACAAATTATTCGACATGCACAACATTTTCTCTACCATTGAGAAATTTGGATTATGTTTATTTACTTGCAGTAAGGTCATTACAAAGTTTATGTGGCTGTAGCTAATCCAAGTATGATCTCAAGTAATATACGATAGTAAATTCATTCTATTTTATTTCTTCTCCATTTGTTATGCCACTATTGCAATCTTTATTGTTTCATTTGCGTACACTCCATTAACTTCTTTGGTCACACCTTGGAGTTCTAACTTAAGAAACAACTGAAGTTATTCTTTGCTGAGCTGTAAGATTTGATAAAGTCAGTTTTATTAATTTTTCCGGTAGTCACACCCTGATTTTTTCCGTTGGTGCCTCCAGGCTCTGGGAGAGCAGAGAATAATCCTGGTTAAATAAAAGTTATCAACTCTCGAGACCTCTGGGTTGGGAGGCTGACACCCTGAGACTCGAGATACTTCTATTGCAATTGTTGATTTTTTTAATTATTATTATTGTGTGTGTCTGTCTGTCTGTCTCTCTGTGTGTGTGTGTGTGTGTGTGTGTGTGTGTGTGTGTGTGTGTGTGTGTGTGTGTGTGTGTGTGTGTGTGTGTGTGTGTGTGTGTGTGTGTGTGTGTGTGTAATTTTACGTCCTCCAACGTTAAGTCATATCGGACGGTGAATGAAATGGGGGTGAAATGATGCTCAAATTTTTCCAGGATCCATGGAGCCTAGAGCTACCCGACATTCGTCTGTAAGGATAAGGAAAAACCCCGGAAAACCCTTATCCAGCTAACTCGACCTGACCGAGATTCGAACTCGGGACCTCTTGAACGTGACATGCTACCTCTAACATCCAATTCCCAATCTAAGCTATGCTATACCACCTATTTGAATTTTGCTACATTTCTCTATGTACAGGTGCTTTCCATTATACATTCCAAAATGCCTATAGAATTTGAGAAAGCATATCCTGCTTCATCGTTGTCGCTAAGGTTTGTCTATCCATACACAAGTAATCTGACATGTGGCTGCATTTAACATTGCGAAACGACAGGAGCAGGAATTACGTGTGCACTATTCTCATTCTATCAACCAGCAGGATATAACACAACAAATTTCGATGCAGAAGTAACGGCTATTCATATTTCACTCCAACACCTTCTAAACAGAATCAATTTTAAAATGCTGTCGTACATTCTGATTCTAAAGCAGCATTATATGCAATAATTTCATATAAAATGAGGTCAATCCAAATTAAAAATGTCACAAAATGATCCAACAACTTCAAAACCTACAGAAAATAATTAAATTACAGTGGATACCTGCACACTTTGAAATTGCTGGAAATGAATCAGCTGATTTTCTTGCCAAAAAGTGAGATTTGTGATGGACAACACGGCGCTGGGGCGGGTTTTCTCCGGGACCTCCGGTTTCCCCCGCCATCTCATTCCACCAGTGCTCCATCTTCATCTCATGTATCATCAGTGTCAACGCCTGCGGTGCCGTATGTAGTAAAAGTGGGCGTTAAACACTACACTTTTTTTTGCCAAAAAGTGCAAATTTAATTCAGAACAAAAATAAAAACTTATCCTTTACATTCATAAAAAGATTCATTAAAAACAAATATAACAACAAACAAAGAAAATCAATATCTAACAAAGAAAAAGATAAAAAATGGAACATTTAAATTAAAAATCCAGAAATTGTTCCAGAAATCCCACGTAAAGCTGCAGTAGCAAAATTTAGATTACTTACGGAACATGATTATTTGGCCAAACACTTACCTAGAATGTTGACCTCTGTGCAACTAATCCTCGGTAGTGTAGATGGTAGTTTGTCTGACTCAAGTTCAAGAGGTCTCGAGTTCGAATCTCGATCAGGGTGAGTTACTTAGATAAGGATTTTTCCGGAATTTTCCATTATCCTAAAAGTTGAATTTTGGGTAACTCTAAGCTCTAAGGACCCTAGGCTCATTTGAGCATCATTTCACCCATTCCATTCATCATCCGATGTGACTTACGTCGGAGGACGTATATTAAAAAAAAAACACATACACAGGTGTACAACAAACGCTTTTCTAAATTTTCAAAGGATTCGAATAAATCTGAGGAAATTTCTCTCCTTTTTCCCTTTCCCTTCCCCCCTTTCGCCTTCAATTATCTCTTCCTTCTCCGCAATTTACATGTTATGTGATAGCTTAAAAACCAATAATAAGACCACGTTATCTGGATATTAACACAAATAATTACACTAGGTGTAAAGCACTCGTGCCATTTTATGACAACACTCAGTACAGTCCGGCAACGCAAAGAACGTCCCTGGAAGGTATGCGCTGCCTTACACAGTGGGACAAGGACAGCAAATGTGTGTGGCAAAGAACCTCTGCTACACAAGAAGCAGACCCTTAAAAAGCATGCGTCCTAATTACTCTGTATACTAAAATCGAGAAGATTCATTCACAAAAGTAGAAGCCGTCAGAATGTTTTGGAATGGTCTATAACTGAACTGATATGGGGTGCCATAAACCTGTCCAGGGAGGGTGTGGGAATCTTCGCCAATCCCCCTACGTCTCAGCCGTCGGAGACTATTTCTCCTGTGGTCTCCTTTCTCTCTCCAAGTTTGTGTGATTAGACTTTTGCGGTGAAACACTGCCAGTAGTTGCCAGAAGCTGTGACAACCCCGATTGAAAAGAACCAACAGGTGAAATTTAGAGAAATTTATTTAGTTAGCTTCCGTCTCACTAATCCTTTCTTTCTCTCTTTTTAACTAGATATTGTCATTTCCTTCAGTTTTTTAAACCGTCACTCCACTCAGTTTTCAATGTCACTTAATGGCCTAATTCAGTTTGCTCTGAGACTTCGTTTAGGTCACTCTTACGTGAACTAGTTTTACTGTTTACTGTCGCCTTACTTCTTCCATGACATAGCGGTATAAGGAAAAGCACTCGAGATAGCCTCTTCCACCGTCCGCTTACATGCTGGGGAGTCGAACCCAAGACGTCTTCAATCTCGTGCAGCATGTCGCCAACAAGCACGTCACCATGTGCTAACTCACACTCAAACACTACAATTTTATATGCATATCATGACCGCTGTAAAACAAGAGCGTAGGCTTAGATAGCTGAGTAACTTGCCAGAACTTTCGAGTTGCAGAAATATTCAGAAGACTCTAGTTCTCTGGTGATGGTGCTTATTGTGTTTACGCTAAGTGAGCGCGCCGCTTATCTTATGTAATTTTACCGACCTCCCAATAACATTGACCACAGCCGCTGTGTTCTATAAATGACATTCTCTGTACTAATCTTCCAGAGTTTCAGAAAAAAATGTAGTAGTGTCTGAGGAAAACGTGTTTCCCTTTCTAACTAGTTACAAAGAAGTTCTCCTTGCATTGCAGCTTTTAGATTGTTGCAACTTTGTTTTCATTCATGTACTAAATGGACCTTTACTGCAAAAATATGGAAATCATTAACTGCTTAACTTTACGTATTAGACAGTAAAATAATGTCATTATTTTAATTACCAGAAAAATATTACTTTTACTCGTATTTACTGCCAGTTTATGCTTTAGATGACAATTTCGAAGTAACTGACAAAATGCTTGCTTCGCAATGCAAAGAATAATCACCTTAAAATATGTTTGGTCCATTTAACAATCTGTTAATCTGCTTATCATTTATTATTTTTCGCTCTTAACATCTAAGACCATAAGATGTCTTTTCCGTTAGAACACTTGCTCATCGCAGTGATGTTCTCTTGTTTACTATTGTCACTTTGAGTTTGTTTACGTTGGGTTTTCTTCTCATTCACTATTCTAGACACTGAGAGTGGGGAAGTAATTTTAAAACTTTTGTTTCGTAATTAAGACTTTACTTTCTCTGCTTCTCGATATCGAGATTTTATTGTAAATATATTTTTGGACATCCTTAATATAAAAGAGTATTTATAGAAAATGTGCGTGTGAACATGAGCGTGTGTGTGAATGTATGTGTGTGAGTGAGTGTGTGTGAGTGAGTGAGTGAGTTAGTGTGTGAGTGAGTGAGTGTGTGTGTGTGTGTGTGTGTGTGTGTGTGTGTGTGTGTGTGTGTGTGTGTGTGTGGGTGGGTGGGTGGGTGAGTGGGTGTGAAACAGTATAATTAAAAAACGAAGATTCCTTAAATACCAAACTGGTATTTAAGTTCGGTGCTTTTTACAAACTACCCTTTTCATGGAACTCTATTCGTTATTTTTTATTTTCTCAAAAATGGTTCCAATGATTTTCAATATTATTTTAGTATCATATGTTTAAGGTATGTTCATGATAAACAAAATGTATATCATGAAAATTCAAACTTTTTATAGAAGGCTCTATTCTGAAGAGCTCTGCATAACCAGTAAACCGTACAAGTTTTTTAAAAGAATGTCACTGCACAAAAATGTAGATCTCGTTTAAACATACAGCCTTTGTAATTTTTTGCAATGTTTTTTATTAAGTTCAATTTTAAATACTTTTCTCAAGTATAAAATTGTTATTCGCTTTTTTCCCGAGTTCGTGTAAATAAAACATAATTTTAAAGCCATCACATTGTGACGAGCTCTTAAGATGTTTGATTATTGCTTAAGCCTTTAATACCTCTGTAAATAAAAAGAGTTTTACACATGGACGTTCTATATACGCTATAGTTCTTAGCAATCCATTGTATATTGGACTTGAAAGACAGCTTAATTTTCCTTATATGTCATAAATTCACGATACGAGACCACCGGCTTAATTTCCCTTCCGAAGGATTTTCAAGCCCAAGAAGAGCTATCCCCTTGGACCTAAAACGTAATATGTAATATTAAAAGTTCTTTAAATCTTAATCTTGATCAGTATAAAATATAGTCCGAATAATAAGTTTTGTAAGAATAGTTTGTGACGAATTGCTAAAGATATTTATGTAAATGTAACACTTTACATTTCTTCTAAGTGGGAACTAAAATAATGTTATACCTTATGTTATTCGTAAAAATTGGTCAATCTTGCATTTCGTTGGGCCAGTACTGCTCTTTGGTTTCAATTGTCATCCATACTGGAAAATTACCACAAGATTTTGGTTATAGATACTATAAATGTATTACTATTAATTTATTTATTTTTATTATTATGCAAGTTTAATGTCGTTTAACCCGATAGGTCGTATTCGATTAAAATAAAAGTATGAATTAAATATGCATATTTGTACAGAGTTCTAAACTGTAGAACTATCTAACATTTATTCTAAGGGATAGAAAGCTCAGAATGGCAACTTGAGCCAGCCGTGACTCGAACTTCATCCCCAAGTGTTAGAGCTATCAAGTTTTTACGAGCATCTTCCGAGAAGTCAGAGTTGCAGGGTGGTCTAGCAGAGATCAAGACAGGGGATCTTCAGGACTTGGTGCGTGCCACTTGCCGACGTTGCCCTTTTCCCCGATAGGAAATGACTTTGGATTCGTTCGCATTGTGGCGGGTTGCGACAGCGGGTCGATCCCCGATACCATGCACAATGTGCTTGGGAACCCACTTCACGTCAAGGTTTTCATCCTTCATAGCTTCACAATACAAACTCCCGAATTCATTCTTTTATTCGTTCCTCCCTCACCGCAACTCCACCCACCCATCCATCCATCCATCCTCCCTTCTGGACCACAGAAGCTGCAGACCTCCTCCTCTCCCCATTCAATAGCATCTCTTCTCTTTTCATACCACCCTCCCCTCCCTCCTCCTCCACCACCCAGTCAACAAAACGACATCGTCTGCTGCAATAGTTCCGTAATGGACGCCGATAACAATAGGCGTTAACAAAGGACTAGCTGGACCATTTTCATAAGCTATTGTGATCTTGATGATAAGAGAGGTGAATGCTCATCGGAGCTGCATGACAGCAGAGAATGGAGGTGAGTTGGGTTGCTTGCTGAAAGGAACATTGGAATTGCCCCTAGCGGAACAGGGTGACCCCGGGCGACTTCTGACTACAAGGAGAAGACCTCCGAGCGCCCATTACTTTGCTTCTGTCCGTCTCTATGCATCTTATTTTCCTCCCTCATACCTTTACCACAGAATTCGTATCCTTCTAAGAGAAAATGTATGTGGAAGATAACCTCTCTAACACAGAAAAACAAGGAAAACTAAAAACCAAATGTGAATCAGAGAGATTCGATGAATTAAAGTACGTGCACATTTTCATTACTTTCTCTACTCACTATTCTAAACCATTATTACTAAAGTTTATTCTTATATCTCTCCTTATTAATGAAATAAATGCTTATTATATATTTAAGGATATAGCTGTAGGGCAATATAGGATAGGCTGCAGTAGGTGATATTTAAAAAAACACGTAGGCTGAACTCCATGCTCTTTTTGTGATCATAAGATAAAAATAATAGCAGCTTACCACTCGAAAAAGTGTTAATTATATGAAAATTCATAACAAAAAATCAAAGATATCTCAGTAATAGTTAACGCTATAAAACTGTATTTGGCATAAACTGTGTGCTTTGACCAGTTTTACATGCTTCTGTGTGGTAAGATTTAGTCTATATTTTAAGGTTCACCACGTATACAAGTCATTCAGAATGAAGATGATATTCACATAAAATTCGACATATGCATTTCACTTATCATGTAAGTAATTATCTTAAACTTCTGATATTTTAATCAAAACATTTTGAGGGAATATTTTGCATATAGCTCACATTTTTCTACGAAGATTATTTGGGGTGAAAAGATATTTTTCTGTTCTCTGTGTTGAATGTTAGAATGATATTTTTTGTTTTTAAGTTATGCTGTCCAGAGCAAGACTCTTTTCAAAACTATATATATATTTATTCAGAGCCTCGACACATGTATAGCATGTGAAATATCGAAATCTAATTTGTGGGTGAATATAATATCCGCCTACTTTCTAAAGATAACGGCAGATAAAATAAAAAGCTGATGTGTAGTAGTCACACAAGTTTCTTTATAAGCTTCTCATAAAAATATATTCATATATTATTTAAGAAATGTGTGCACAGAAACAGTTACACTTAAGTAACACAACATTAGATAGTGAAGATAAAAGGCAGCAGTTCATAAAATAAGAACGAGCAATAATATTTTAAATCCACTACTCCATATTTCTACTGGTTGTGGTGAAAAAGTACCTACCACAGAAAATACAATATTTTACAAGACACGCATTTAATATATTTCTGTAAGAGGTTACTCTTAGCTCCTTCATGTTATAGATGAAAAAACAGCACCAACTTTGACATCAGTGAGTCTATTAAAGATATTTGATTTATTTTCAAAATTACATTTGGCATATACTTGCGTAATTCAGCTTATAAACTTTAAGCAAAGAAAGCACAAGGATTTATTGTAATACACGAGGAAGAAAGTAATGTTTTATTGTTTATATTGTAAATTTAGTATATAAAAGTGATTCAAAATAAAATCATTTAATTTGCCAACATTCCATATCTCGTATAGAACCTGCAGAACTTGAAAGCTTTATATGGACCAGAAACACAAGAATATCATGACAGAATCCCTTTTACATGAACTTCTCAAATGGGATAGGCGTCCTATTTTTGAATCTATTTTATACGTATTTCAAGTAATAAAAGCAAAAGTATTATTATCTTAATGTGCAATTTTAATGCATGGACACAGCCCTGTCTTTCTTGCAAGAGTTTGTTCTTACTCTACTTGTACAAATTTTGCATCAGAAGTTTGAATAAATACGCCTTACTTATGTTAATTTAAAAATAATAAACTGACCATGGGATGCAGGAGCCTCGAAATATTATATTTAATGCGCCACAAGCTAATTCGGACAGTCTTTTTAAAACCTTACAGGCTGATTATGCAGCACGTTTTCAAAAAAAAAAAAAAAAATGGTGGCAATTTATGGTAAATGTTCCTTCACTTGAGGAGGAGATAAATTAAATGTAGTGTATAATATATTAAAATCACTTCATGGTCCACTCGGGCTTTTTAATGGTAACCTCAGTTTTAATAGATTTTGATTTTATCCATAAAAGCAAACATCTTTTTCTTTAATCTTCATTTTCGTTTTAAGCATCTAAGCACTCCTTTAGAAAAGGGATCTATAGTTCTTATTTAAACTATGTTTATGTTTTGCTGAGTTCAAGTTGCTCGAGGTCCGTTGTGGAATCGAATGTACTGGCGACATTTTGCCATGGTAGTTTAGTTGGATGTAGCAACCGGATGAAACTGAAAATTCCATTGTTCAAACTCCGGCTGTGACAATGAATTTTTCAGGCCTACTCTAGCTTTCCAGAGTTGTCCTATACAAGGCTTGTATTAAATAACAAATAGTTACCATCGAATTATTGAATCTAACAGTTAAATTATGAAGTCCGGAACTTAAAGTACTTATCGCATTGTATGTATAGAGTATGGTATCTCAAAATGAGTTTAAGATCTATTTGTGGTTTACCAGGAAAAATGAAAATCGCTTGGGGAATTTAATTTGGGGCGTACATGTTAGCACTGTAGCTAAGATTATAGCAATTGGAATCGAAAGATGAGTGGCTCAAATTACGGCTATAGCATTGATTTTTTTAGTCAGATTCTTTCCAACTTTGTCCTGCTTGTGTGAAAGAACGATTAATTACAAATCAAATATAATTTAATTTAGATATAAACCTTGATAATTTATTTCATAGTATACCGGTTGGCATAAAAATTCAGCTTTTATTTCAGAACCCCTATTCCGAGTTCAAATTTTTAAGATGTCTTACAAAATTGCACACTGAACAGTTCTTCAAAACAAAACTTTGGACACGTTATTCATAGACCTCTGGTAACTCTAATCTGATACATTGTTGCATTCAGAACCAAACTAAGGAGTGGCCTGAGAAAAGTACACTAGCACTTTGTGTGGGTTAGGACCAAAAAATTTCCTTGACGCCATTGATCTTCTTGAAAACCGTGCACAAGAACTTAGACGTGCATTGTTGGGCTAGTCGCGACCAATGAAAGAAAAGTTTGATCTAGTAATTCCTGGACAAAAGCACCATGACACATCGAAACTTTACAACAGTTCCATTCTCTTTTGTCCGTACCGCGACATCTACATTCCCAGTGCAACAAAAGGGAGTGAGAGAGACAGGGAAAAAAAGACAGCTTTGATAGCAGTAAACAATACAACTTGTTCTTGCCTCGCGTTGTATTCTATTTCATATTCACCAAAGGATTAGCTAGTGTCATTGAATACATCTTACATAGAAGGTGACTGCCATTGTTACGCTGCTCTATTGTTACAGACAAACAAGTGTTGTCCTTGCTGTTGCGTGGAGCGAGCGAAGGACCCGGTTTCTTTTCTGAGCCTCAAGGCAGCAAACCAGCAGTTAAAGCCTACCCATAACTGAAACGCCAGTGTGCCTTTGGAAATTTGCAGGTGGTCAGTCAGTTGGTATGATGGTGAGTTTACAGAGTATGTTGAGTTTTTTATAAAATGCGAGTGGCTGAAATGTTTTTACTACATTGGTGTCCTTTAAATTATTACATACGAAGAGGACCAGCGGTTTCGCTCGTGTTATTGCGTTAACAGCGAGGAATCTGTTTTCTCTATCCTCCCTCATTGTTTCTTCCCCTAATTCTTCGTCTTCAACATATAAAATATGTATACTATTTATTCTACTGCATACATAGTAGATAGGAAAGGTACTACATACAGTCCACCCAAAAATTCAATACATAGATTTTAGATTCCACCGGGACATGTTTTGACACCTACTGAATTCAAATATACAGACATAGACTAATGTGTGTGTGTGTGTGTGTGTGTGTGTGTGTGTGTGTGTGTGTGTGTGTGTGTGTGTGTGTGTGTGTGTGTGTGAGTGTGTGTGTGAACAGTATAGTTCCAATATGAGATTCCGTTAAATACCAAATTTGATATTTGATTTCAGTGTGGAATCTCGAAATTGAATTTTATGTAATACCTACTAATTACTCTTTATTATGTGAAAAAGTGGTACAGGAAAACAACTACCGAACCAAATTTACTACGACTATGTACACATTCGAACTACAGCCAGGTATTCTACAATCTCAAGTTACGGCAACAATAGATGGTACAGAAAGGCGACTACGCAACCACAGCTATCTGTATAGCATATCTACACCAACTCAGGTGAATCAGCAACCGTTGCGATATTACTAAGAGGTTTAAAGCAAGGTTAAACAATAAAAATGTGTAGAGCTTAAAATAGATATTTGAAATTTCTAAATAGCAAACCATGTGCGACGTGTACGCCCCTTTTTGTTAGCCCTTTTACAAGCAACTAACAACTATATTATGTATAGAGTCAACCTAAAAAGTTCAATACCATGGCTGGGATTTGAATCACGGATCTCCTGCTTTCCGTTCAATCACTTTCACTCATTGAGCTACCATGGCCAACGTGCCAGTCTGACATTAAATTCTCCAATTGCCTCATATATTTTCTCGGTAAACTCTAAGGGCTGTCGTATTCGAGATACACTGCTTGTGACATCTTCTGGCTTGGAGAATTTAATGCCAGGACGGAAAGATTAAACTGATGCTATGATACATTCCAGGAATTGAAGTTATTTGGAAGGCCATGGAAATTTTTCTGGTAACAACAAAGTATGAAATCACATAATGTCGAAACATATACAAGTAAGAAAACGTGAATTTTCTAGAGAATTTATAAACTTCTCTTCTCAAGTTTGTATCCGTACTCCGGAATATCATAAAAATACAGGATCATGCAAAAATGTAGAAATCATTCCAAGCACTATTTGCCTCTACTTTTTAATTACGGTCATATTTAAAACTCCGTATGAACATCTAATTCTGAACTCGAGGTTTTACCGAAGAGTTTTAGTGTTATATCATAATAATCAATCAGCACGACTGAACTATTTATGTGTGTAACAGAACTTGTGCAAAATGTTTAGCTGTTTTTGTTCTTAATGCCATAATTATGCATTTTTATATTCTCATTTCAATTACATTTAAAATGTTCTCATAATTATAAAATCATAAATTAGAAAATACGCCAAAAATAGAATGTAAAATATCTGACGTTGAAAAATCTAGAAACACTTATTCCTCTATTTATTCTGGTAAGCGAGATCACCATTTACAGAATCAATGTTATTGCTAATTTTCCTGTTCTATTCTGTATATAGAACACAACTGATAGTCAAAATTTCAAACAATTATTTGCTATTGCGATGGTTATGAAATTCTGTTCTCTTTGCATGGCCAAGTGGTAAAAGAAACGATGTCTTTACATTTAAAATAAAGATCAGTATTGGAAAATTCAGACAAATAAAGGGAATATCCCCAAAATGGATTACTCTATAAAATTGACATAAATTGTGTTTTAAAGATATTTATTTTTTGTGCAATAAGATTTTTGTGTGGAAGTCATCCAGAATGCAGAGCACTTTTGAAGTAAATTTCTAGAACATTAAAGATATACATTTAATTTTTAAATAAGGTATCTAAAGCATATGGTATTTCAATCAAAATTATTATAGCTATTTGTGAGAAACTCAAAATTTTTTATAAAGATTTTATATAAGGGGTAATCTTGGGTTTCATAAAAACATTGTCTCGTATTCTAGAAGATGCTAAACAAACACAAATTTGGTATTTAGTCAAGACACACATACACACATTCATCAATCCTTTTCCAAAACTTTTTTGGGGGAGGGGGATTCAGAAGACCTCAAAATGTATATTTTCAGTGCAATCTTGATATACAATTTTTTTGTGGAATGCAGTGCCTTCTCCACTGAACATGCTAGAAAAAATAAAGGCGCAGGAATAAAGCTATTCTATCATTTTCTTGAGGTGTGAATCCTCTTCGCCGTAAAGTTAAATATTCGTACACGGAGTAATGTATCCCTTGCACGTTAGACTACCCTTTCCTTCCCCACAGCGGTGCAAGTCACTATTCAGTCACTGCCTATTAGAGCTTACTTTTCGCAAATCCGAACGTAGAGTAGTCTACAATTGTTGAGATATATATTATGGAAGACTTCCCTTAGGGGAGGGGATCCGTCCCCTTCAGCTGCCGTGGTGCGGGCGCTGGGGACCCTTAGCACTCGTGGTACCTCTGACGTTACTAGTGAACCTCGGGCCGAACATTCGAGCCCCTCACTCTGGGAGTTGTTTGGATTGGGTTGGTCTCAAGGGGGCAGTGTGTTCCCGATACCCACGGGAAATTGGGTACCTCCGGCCAGGCTACGGCCGCCCGGAGAGGGTAGAGGGTTGCCTCATAAGTCCCGGGTACTAGCCTGCAGAGCTGGTAGCAGGTGTGCTAGATCACCGGCGGTCCTCCCAAGGTTATTTGGTAGCCGGTCCATTAAGGACTGGCGCGTAAGTGGCGTATCCACTTCCGTCCTGAAAAATATTAATTGATAACGTACATCTCGCAAATGGCAAAAGATGTATTTAATATAGATTGTGTATTCTTGGTACAATGCGGTTTTGACGTAACCTATATCAATTACAAAAGATTATAAAATTATATTGGAATGAGATTTAAAAAGCTATTGTCAGAAAATGCAGGATATAGATTCATTATGTAAAGGAAACAGCTTATAATTATGATACTTTAGTTAAAATTGTTACCAGCTATTCTGAAAAATAAAAACAGCGAAACTTTTTCTATGAAAGTTAGTTTTCAGTGAAAGAATTATCTAGAAATTCTCCGGAACACCCTGAACTTGATTTACAAGTTTGATGTTTAACCAACCTTTCAAAATAATTATGGTGTTCAAAAACATACACATAGAGAGACACGTTATTATAAAATTGGTCAAGAGGTACTTTTCCGATGTAATCTGGATGAGGAAATTTTGGTTAAAATGCAACACTACTGCTTATTATAATATAGAAACTAAAAATACATAATTTACTTCGAAGTTTTTAGTACAGTTAATTTACAGCTTGATAAGAACGGATAATGTACGAAAAAAACTGAGTTATTTATGCTTCTCTAGTGAACTTGAAAATATGAAAGTATTCGCTTCGTTCAGGCTCATCAGAGAAGAATCTTGAAAAAATGCACGTCACTGTACATCAGGTATTCTTTCTTTGGAAATAACAAATCGGCCGAGAACGGCATGGAGAATTTGTTACCATGTTTCCTGCTCCGTCTGTGTGTTTCTTTTCCCATAATTCCGTCAGCGATGTTAACACCCACGCACAACGTTCCCCCAAAGGTCACTGCTCTCCTCTCTTTTGAGCTTTTGTTTACCTCAACAATCTGATGAGGGTAGAAAAGTACATTTCTATTGAAACGTAAAACTGACACGTCTTTTAGTATTTGTTTTGAACTTCAAGTATAGTCCATTTTATAATTATAATGACATCGCAAACTAAGGTGTTATCAGCAGTAAGGCAGAACCAGCTCCTATCACGTCATTTATTTCGCGCGGGGAAGATATTCTGATGTTTCTGATTAGCTAAAATTAGATGAAAATCGATTCCTGTTGGATGGAAGCGAGTTAGCAAACGTATCCTTCATTGACTCGAGTAGAGTTTGACATGGAATACGTAGCCTGAAGGTAAGCTTTTATTATTTTCTCTACCACTTACCTAGATAGCTAAAGAAACGGTTTTACTCTATAGAAAATAATCAGTAAGCAGATTTTATTGCATTTTGAAGTTGTTGAATCTCCAAAATATACCACTTTTAAAGAAAGGTCTGTCGTGGTGTGCGTATGCGCGTGGCAAAATTAAAAAATGACGATTTGCAAAGACATTAAACATGGGAAGATGTGACACAAAGATTTTCAAGAAAGTTTTCCACTAACATATAGCTAAAATTTAAAAAAAGAAACATTCCCACAATTTACTTAACCCGCTATTATTTATTTTTATTCAAATAAAATAGAAATGCGCACCATGCAGACAATACCTAATTTCTGATATTTAGTTTCTCTTTACAACTGCCGAATGTGGAATTTTATAAAGCATGGGTATGTAGCATATTTGTACGTGGAATATTTTGAAAAAATTCACCAAAGGCCGGGGTTTCGATTTGGTCTACTATTTATGCTCTTCATGATGGTGATTCGTTAGGTTTATGGGAGTTTACACAAATAAGAGTAATTTCGAAGAAGTCTCTGATAAAAACTCAAGACGCTAAGATATACAAACTCAAAATAAAGAATCCTGGAGAAATGGCACCAGAAACTGAATTTGAAAAATGTTAAGAAAATGGATATGATAACTGATCCAACATCAGAGGTCATAGACATCGGGAAAAGGAAACTCTGAAACAACTCCCCAAAAAATAAGAATAAATATGTAATAAATTAGTTTAGGAGCACTTATCTATGAGAGAAAAATAATAAAAGAAGAAAGAATGAAACTTTGAAATATGATATAGATTACGTTTGTAATGTCTGTGATTATGAAGTGGTATGTAATGTTATTTGTATTGTGAGGTTTTGGTGAGCAGCAAAAGATAAATAATGCGAGCATATTTATGTATCGTTGGTTATCGAAGTTGTAGTTCTTGTAGCAAGGCAAAATGTTTGCCAAATGCTGAAATGCAGCACATTAGTATTTTTGTAACAAAGACATGCAGTAAAGCTATTTGGATTTAATTTTATTTAGCTTCTAGATTATACTTAAGAAAGCTTATTTCACACACACACACACACACACACACACACACACACACACACACACACACACACAGACACACACACACACATACTACACACGCACGTACACATATGAACTTTTGTTTATTTTTATTATTATTATTATTATTATTATTATTATTATTATTATTATTATTATTATTATTATTATTATTATTATTATTATTATTATTATTATTATTATTATTATTATTATTATTATTATTATTATTATTATTATTATTATTATTATTATTATTATTATTATTATTATTATTATTATTATTATTATTATTATTATTATTATTATTATTATTAGTATTATTATTATTATTATTATTATTATTATTATTATTATTATTATTATTATTATTATTATTATTATTATTATTATTATTATTATTATTAATCATCGTCATTTCATGGAGTCTGAAATGTAGGTATATTTACGATGAATTCTCAAAATCAATTTCAGATATCAATTTCTTCTTATTGGTCGAATCTAAGGAGTGACGTCTCGGCCAAGGTAAGTTATCTGTATAAGGTTTTCTCCCAGTGTTTCCCCTTATCCTGATATATGTTTGTCGGGTAACTCTAAGCTATGTGGATCCTGGAATCATTTGAGCATCATTTCACCCACTTCGTTCATCGTCCAATATAATTTAACTTTGGAGGACTTCAATTAAAAAAGTAATAAACTTCCCGCTGGCTTGGTTGTCTCGCCTCCACCACTCCTGTGGGCTAATATATCCCTGAGGAGCCAAAGACTCGCAGATCTCCTCCGATCCGGAGGACGAGAACAAATTTCCTGTTATGCACAACACTTGGAACCGTGAAACCCCAAACAGGATGAAAAGTGAAGAAAAATGGGAAGTGAAACGTAATGGAGGGACATTCGACTAGTGATCCAGGGAATCCCTCGACGAACTTCATGTCAGAGATAGGTCGACCAAGGGAATCGAACCTATGACCGCTCGAATGCGGTTCACAGATACTACTACATGAGTCCTCTCCTTACTACAGGAAGTAGTAGAAAGTAAAAATGGTTTTTATTTATTGAGGTGAACATCCTCATGAATTATCAACATACACCTTTTCAATGGAGTACAATACATCTCTATGAACTGAGTACTTGATACTAGCTATTTAGCTGGTATAAGAATTTTGTCAATAGTGCCTACTGGTGCACATAACACTCCAGAATAAGTCACGTGCATTAACTCAAGAGCAACCCAGGAAAGACAGGAATCAACACGGTGGCATGAATAAACGTCTTGTTTACGATGTAAAGAAGGCTGTTTGACGGCAGCTGATATGCAACGCGGTGACTCCTAACTGCAGTGCAGGGTAGCGGCAGCCCATTGACTTTTCTTCTGTTGTTTGCTGCCCATTGTGTTGGGCTGCTCAATGTTCAAAGTGACCTTTTTACGGAAGATTTATCCCTTGTGTGAGAGAATATAAAATGCCGCCATTACAACCCACTGGTATTTCGCCATAATGCGTTACGTATTATTAAAAAAAGGGCCTCCAAGCTCCAAGCTTCCCCTTGTATCTCTTGTGTGAGGAGGCAAAGGAACGGCCCCTGTGGTGTAGATGTCATGGCCAACACTGTTCGAAATATAGGATTCTGATAAGACGGTATTTATCTAATAGAAACTCGCTTCTAACTTATCGGCAGTGGTTGACACGCTACAACATCGTCTGCTCACTTCAGCGAGTGTCATCAGCGGACTACTACTCCGACGATCAAAGTCAAAATTCAGGAATCCTTTCTTTTACTGTCACTTTCATTACCTTTTGATCACATGGCTGATACATGGGATTTGAACCCGGGGTTTCCCAAATTCCAGTCACAGGCGTTACCGCTTGAGCGATAGTTAAACCTATTTGTACTTAGGCAAATCGACAAGTGAAAAATATGTCCAATGGAATGACATGAATCACACCCTAGTGAAGTTTGATACTTCTGTAATTCTTGTAATAGACATACTTCTCATAGTGGAATCACAACATATATTTAAAATGTCATTTAACTTTATTCCCAACATAGTAAAAGAAAGTTTGTTACTCATATTCCTAAGTGATCAGATCTATACACAGTGTAAAAGCTGGCTTTAGCAAGCATTTTGAATTGTGATTGTATCCTAGTTTATACGACAAATGAATATCTTTGGATTATTAAGGTAAATCTACAACACGTTTTACTAAATATTTCTCTGTCACTTTTTTCAGTGATTGCTCATTGTATTTGTGCCAAGAGTTAATAGAAACAGAGATAATACAATTAGGTTACTAGATTATCATTTATCCATTCATCTCAAGTAGTATAAAACCCAGATGTAGTGACTATAATTTTCCTTGCAAAATATAAACAATATTGCTGTTTAAAAAAAAATTCAATCTACTTTGTCCAAACACTGTTAAAATGGACACCTTTAAACTTAAGTACTACTTTTAATTTTACAATATTTGACTAGTGTCATTGAGGCTACAATTCGAAGTATATAGTGTAAAATTAGAATCTTTCACCGGTAGATGGCTTCCGTTCTTTCATATAAATTTTCTCAACTACACAGCTCAGCATGAATTTCTATATAATAATGAATAACGTTTCTAAGCGAATTTCTTTATATAATTCAAAAATGCAATCCATTTTACTTTTTCTATAACATCATATTTTCTAGTGATTATAAATTATACAATCAGTGTAAGTAATCCGTAGTAATATAGTACTTTGTTCCACAGACATTGGGTATCCCATAAATGTACTCCATTGCACATTACATTAGGTATTATGTCCTAGTATGCAATGGATAAGAATGGTTATGCTTTCAAATAAGTATATCTGCACCACATTTAGAACTGTGAGTTATAAAAAGCTTGCAGCTGTTGTATTTGACTCCAGATAAGAAAGGTAATAAATGATCCACAATTTGAGAATATTATGAACCATGTTGAGAAAAAGGCGTTAAAAAGTACCAGAAATGTCTGGTTTCTGATAAGAGAAGATTATGGTGAAGTGGTTAAACGAAGGCAAGAAATCCTTAAGCAGTTAAAATCCTAATGTGCCACTTATTTGTTTATTTTTCCATTGTTTATTTTAAATTATTGACATTTCTGAACCATTTTATAAGAAAAAAATATGATCTTAAAATTTAATGTATAATTAAAAATGTACTTGAAAGACTAAAATATTGTTCTTACTTTAAATAAAGTATTATATGATGGACAGGAACTGATAACAGATTAGCTTTCAGTGCCCCAAAAGTGTGACAAAACGTTACTCAAAACAAAAAAAAAAAAAATCGTTCAAAAATTTAAAATGCAGAATTATTCTGTTATTAAACCCGGTGTGCATTCTGTAAGAAAAGGGCTAACAATCAATATAGATGTAGTCTAGGAAAGGTGTGATTATCCTATGATTTTCCCTGAGATTTAAAATATAAGCATTCCACTTTTTTTAATTGTTAAAGTGATACAAATTTGTACATAAGGAGTAGCTTTATGTATGATGTAGGTTATCCTATAATATTCGACTTGCCTATAGACTAAGTACACAAATATGTACCTGACAATCCCAGAATATTGTAGTCTATAAGGAGGTTGAAATAAAGGATAAGCACAATTGTTTTAAAAAATTACACATCCTATAGTATAAGTCAGTCTATAAAATTTGGACCAAATGAGTCAAATATTGCATAAGTGGTTAAGAACACGAGAGTAGTCTTTAGAGTTACAAGACAGCATATAATTTTTTTCGCATGCATTGGCATACTTTACAAAGTTTAGTCTAGGTAGGCTCAAGAAATACCTCTATTTGAAACATAGGCTTGAAAATAAAGGAAAATGTTGAAAATTGTAGGGTACCTTACTATTACAAAATTGTAAAAACCAAGTACGTCACTTTATATCAAAAATACTCTTCAATTATAATGTTCTGAGAGAAGTTTGGTGATAGGATATGATATGCATATCCATCCTCCCATTAGGTTAGAAACCATGAATACATGTCGTATTAAAAGGCCAAAATCTCTTTTGATATTCATAATAATCAACAATATGGATTCCAAATTGGGTTATATTAATATGACACTTCAAAAACGCTCTTCCAATATTAAATTTGTAAACGATATTGCATGCGCTCGCGCGCGCACACTCACGTACACACATACAGAAAAGAAAACTTAATGCCATCATTAGACGCTCTAATACTAATTAAAATCAATGTAACTAACTGAATTTCCTTTTCTATTTTATTCGTGTTTCAGCTGGATTCGAATATTTCCTTGGAATTTTATCTTGATTAGGAGTACTGTCAAAATATAGTCCAGTTTAGTCAAAATCGCTTTGGTATTAATGCCTCCCTTAGTGTCATTCCCAATGTCATGTAAGCTATTACCTCCACATGTTGACTGCTGTAACTGCGCTTTACAGGCGGTGAGCTTAAAAAGCTGCAAGAATTTTTCCATGACAAATGAGATATCATAATGGTCGTAATTATTACTGAAGCTATAAGGAAATTTACCTCAGCTCGTGTCACTGCATTAACTGCAGAATTTCTTCTCTCCCTCTCTTTCTCTCTCCCATGTCTCTTCTTCATTTCCTCCCTCAAAAAAATACTGGAAGTATTTTGATTACAGTTTTTCTTTTCTATATATAAGAACCAGTTTAGTCGTTATCTTTCAGTTTGAACACCCCTGTACTGAAAGAGGGCTAAAAATATCCGCTGAAAGATGGGCATGTGGTCAGATGCAAATAAATGTGAGTGACCACGCCTTTTCCTGCTTGCTCATTACTTGCACTCGTGCCGCCAATTAGCGATCAAGTCCTTGCGAGGGAGGAAAGCTTAGTCAAATGGCAATCGGTATTTCTATCATTGGCATTACAGACAAGAGGTCAACTTGTGATTTTTCTGATCTTTAAATAAAATCAGATATATGCATCATTAACAAGGATTTCTCTCTCCGCTTCCACCAGGCTAATCCGGAACGTTGTAATTATACGACTATAAAAACTACATATTAAATTATCTTTCATTCATATAAAAAGGTACTGATTCAAGTAAAATATTTCTTATTAGTTTCATATTTATTTTTTCTCTAAAATGTTGCAGCGGCTTAAACCCCTTACATTACTCTTTCTAGTTGAATACCATGCATCGATATAGTAGTTATTATTATTATTAATTATTACTATCGTCATCATTATTTCATAATCATTTATTGTAAGAGTATCCGTGCTATGGCGGTTTATGCGAATTCGTTATACTTACAGAAATCCGTGTGAACTTCAAGCGCGTGTACTTCTATTGAATTTTTATATCGAAATTTTTGTGGTATATATTCGTCCAATGTGATTTACTGATGAAAATGAAATTATTTTGGTAGGGAAATTTTATTGAGACCTGTAGCTCCAGTGAAAGCTAAGGATATTATTATTTGAATGGATTTTTCGCCCGCCTCAGTAGCGTAGATGGTAGCATGTCTGCCTCACGCTCAAGAGGCCCCGAGTTCGAATCTCGGTCAGGGTGAATTACCTAAATACGGTTTTTTCCGTGGTTTTCCCATATCTTTAAAGACGAATCTCACGTGGCTCTAAGCTCCAAGGACTCGGGACTCATTTGAGCATCATTTCATCAATTTCATTCATCGTTCGATATGACTTAATGTTAGAGGACGTAAATTACAACAAAAAAAAAAAGGTTTCCTTTTAAATTTACGTCCTACAACGTTGTCATATCTAACGAAGAATAAGATTGGTGGAATAATATTCAAATATAAACTTATTAGAGTTTGAGGAGAGAATTGCTAACGGAAACAGCGAGAAAAAAACCGTACAATAAACCTTAGGTTTCGGTGCGGGCAGTTAGGGATTGTGCCCCTCCTGTTTAATTCTCCCTAATCAAAATCTAATCTAATGCTCAAATGAGCCCAAAATCCATACAGCTCAGAATTAACTGACATTAATCTTTCATAAATAATACAAACCCCGGAAAAACCTTATTTAGATAACTCACGTTTGAAGCAATAAATAAAATGGGTGGCGCACAGTTCCACTTTGACGCTACATTTTGAAGCAAATAGTGGTTAGTGCAGGGTAAAGCAATGAGGTTTATCTCATGGTATGCGTGTCTATGTATGAGTAAGGATGGTTCTAATGGCACTGGAATGCCCGTTTCAATAACAATAAACTCGAAGTTGCCGACCAAGAGTTACCGATATATCACTGTTTAGAATGACTGAAGGTGGAATGCTTATTACTCGATAATACTTAATTCGTTGCGTATAAACCGACACATCTTCTCTCCGGTTCTAATCTGCCTTCGACCAAGACAGAGAAACTTCTTACTCTCCCGCTAGCCGCGGACCGTCTGCCCTCACACTGTACACAATTGTGCGTGGGTGTGTGTAACTTTCACTTTCTCGAAGCCCTTTGTTCAAACAAAAATCCTGTATGACTATTTTGTCCACTGTAGTTATTATTCTCGCTCATGCCATTATTAAGGGTCCGAAGAATACCTATTCAAATGGAGTCAAGTGTCATTCATTTAGGTTTTCTTGCTAAGAAAACCTCTTTCTCCCTGTCTTTTGCTACACAACTCAACCAACTGCCCCTGCACGTGTTTAATAAATATCCAAGATTCCTTTGAAATCTATCACGATTCTTTACTTATTGCAATCCTTTAATTTCGGTATCACCCTGACCGAGATTCGAACTCAAGACCTCTTGAACGTAAGGTAGACACGCTACTATTTAAGCTACTGAGGCGGACTTACTTGAGTGGAATATCTATTGGTTAGCATATATATTTACGAAACTTTGTATCCAAAGTCAAGTGGTAGGCAAAATAATAAGTTAGAAGAAATCTACATTTCGAAAATGTAATTTTGGTAGGGGCTTCCTTACGGTAGCAATTTTCATTCATAATTCACATTTAATGCTTAATATAGTGTGACATACATAGTTTATCCGTTACTAGAATGTAAATGACAGCAATATTATCTTGGAGATAGTGTGTATAAACAAATTAAAATAGAAAAAGAACAAATATGTACTATTGATGACGTTCTAAAGGTTGGCCAGGGTGTAGTGAATTCACTTGTGCCTGAGAGATCTAGTTGAAATTGAAATTGAGTTTTTCTTTATGAACACTCATTAGCTGCTGTAATTCTCAGGCCCATTTTTGTACACTTGGCGTAAAAGAATACTTCATTTTACTCAGAGGCCTCTTTATCAGACGTTTTAAATCTGCCACACGGGATCACCGGCTTTACCTATTTTCTGAAAGAAGCCATGTTATGGATTTTTACGCCCGAAAAAAATTATCATGCTCGAACCCGCGACCTTGGAAACCAGAGGCTAGCATGTTACCTCTAGACCATGGAGAACGATGATATCTAGTTTTCTATATAATAAGGAATACAAGTTGTTATTTATAACTACAAGTTTAACATCCTTTAACCAGGTGGACCATAACAGACGGTCAGTGAAAAAAAAAATATTAAAAAGATGCTCAAATGAACCTGGGGCCCTGGGGGTTAGAGTTTACCGTCATTCATCTTGTCAGAATAAGAAAAAATCGAAATTAATATGACGTAAGTAACTCACCATAAGCGGAATTCGAACCTGGGACCGCTTGAATGTGAGGCAGACACGCCCCCAACACCGCACAGGTGCACTAACCATGGATATTGTAGCGGTGGATCAATACTGTTATTAAAACTAGTACCTAGATTGCTAGTAACGATAGAACTGACTATAGTTTATCCAGCAATAGCGATAGAATAAATAGGTGTCTGTTGTGAATGTAAAAAACAGGATGAAGAATGTCGTCGCGTGGCCGCTGGTAGCACGTGAGGCCCGTGACAACTGTCAAGTTCTGACGTCCCCTCACCATAAAAGGGCCGGAATCTCGGCCAGAGCTCACGCTGATCTACCACACATGGATCATGTCGTCCATCCGGGTGTATTTCCCATCTCTTTACCAATAGTCGACCTCTCAGAACATCATCGTTTTCTGTTCTTGTTCTTCCTATCAATCTTTACCAGCTCAGCCCCAGAGTATTACAGTAAGAGATAACTGAGTGTTTAGAGTGTATATAGCACAATAATGTCAAACACTAACATAACTTGATAACAGCGGTAACTGTGAGCGAGGCAACGCCGCGGCCAGTCGCGGGTTTGATCCCCGTCGACCGATCACACTCACTTGGGTTTTTCTGTAGTTTCTCCTTGTCATTACGCGAAGGCAGGAGTGGATTCCTTCTTTATTTCCGTTCCTCATATCACTTTTTTGTCATCTTACAGGTTTGGATCTGAGTGCGGTAGTTCCGACAAGTGTGATCAAATGGTGCAGATGTTTGCACTTTGCTTAACGTTTTTCTCTGGCTTCCCTAACTGCCAGGCGACTAAGGGTCACTTCAAAGCCTTCTCCCTGGACAGTAGTATGCCGGATGACAATCTAACCAAGCTAGGAACATTTGCATGTTTCTGCAGCTCCACTGACTCCACCTTCTTCCGAACTGTGTTCCCTCTTCGTATCTTTCCTTCTCTTGGGATAGTGGTAGTCCACAATAGATCCCTGCCGGATCTGATGGCGAAGTGTCCCCCCTCCGTTCCTTACATCACATTACAGGGACAACTAACTATAAAGACATGTCAGCACCAGTAATTAGAGAACTCATCAAAACAAGCATCAGATTTAATTAATTATAGAAGTACTGTAGCAACATTAGGAACGGGAAAGATTTTATAACATATGCTTCGAGGTGAGAACACGTTTACGAAACCTTTTGCCAGCGCATTCCTAAGAAATTACAAAGAAAGTGCACATATGTTTCTAATGTCGGTTGAGGTGAACGTACAAATGTCTTCTTTAACTACAAAATTCAGCAGATGTTTTTGGAGGCCCGAACATTTTTGAATGACGAGAACCTTACTTGTCTAAGTTAATGAAAATGTAAGACAGAGGAAAGCGTTTATTAAATTAACCGAAACAGTACATCGTCGAAAGAAATAGTTGTTTATGGGACTTGCGAGTGAAAAAATGTAACGCCCGAGGCATTAGCGCCAAGCGCTTAAATGTCAAGAGTATGATTAAATCAAACCTCGCCGGTCTCATATGTAATTTTATCAGTCAAGTAAGAAAATAACGTCTTGAATTATAAAAATATGTATGTTTGTTCCTTGTTTTTAAAATAACTACAGAAAAATTGATCATCGGACTAAGCCATCTATGAGGTAATCGATAGTCAAAGAGATTATTATATAATGTCTTTGTCACAATATGGTAGAAGAAATAATGTGTTTTTGTCTCGCAAATTTTAACTTTGTTCTTCTGCATGACCTGCTATATTGAGTCTGGTAGAGATAATTCGACTCTTTGCATAAAGTATTCATGTCTAATAGTAAAATGCCTAATTTTCAGTAACAAAAATATTACGTAATGATGTTTTTTTTCTATAGTGGCGGTTAAAAATAATTATATTAAGTTTATAGAAAGATACCATGGAATTCAATGAACATACATATTTCTTAGCAAGAAAAGACAACACACCATCCAGAAGTACAAGGATACGTAGGACGAGTTGAGATGTCAATGAGAGAATATTTGCTAACAAGTGACTTAAAATTAAATAGTTTTATCAGAGAAGCAAACCAAACTCGTACCTATAGAATTTGCTCGAACCACCTTTCTCATCTAGTCCCGAATAATCACTTATGCAAACACATAAGTGATATTAACAGAGAGAATTTATGTATATATAGGGACATAATATCTAAACCCATTGACATATTTTATTAGTTATTTTACCACTAATAGATTGTGAAGATCACGTTCTCCAGTCGGACGCAAGCAAGTCCCACCTTCATGTCCGTCGTGAACAGCAGTGGAGGATGTACTGTCCTCCACAGGAGAGAAAGTCTCCGAGGCCTGAGACGCAGGGGGTTTGGCAAAGGTTCCCGGAACATTCCTGGACAGGTTTATGACACCCCATGTCAGTACAGTTAGATCATTCAAAAACATTCTGACGTCTTCTACTTTTGTGAATGAATCTTCTCGGTTTTAGTGCACAAAATGAATAGGACCCATGTTTTAACGGTTCTGCTCCTTGTGTAGCAGGCGTTCTCTGCCATACAAATTCGCTGTCCTTGTCCCACTGTGTAAGGCAGCACATTCCTTTCAGGGACTTTCTTTGCGTTGCTGGACAGTAGCGGTCGAGAGATAGGCCTTGCTCGGCATCGGATAAATTAATTTAGTTTACCATTGAAAAGCTCTATTCCTTCAGAATAGAATATTTCAATTTTTTTTAATATGAGGATTTTCATATTTGCATAAATTTCAAACCCGCGTCATTAAATATTATTATCGGAGGATATTTCTTAGCTTTTATTCAGAGTGTGGCGATATTTCATTTAAGCCCACATGGCTAAAAGGGGAGGCTTAAAATATCTAAAAATGGATTATCTGAGAAAACGTTATGTATGTTCACATCAACAGTGTTTTTATGAACATTCTTATCAAGGAAATTTTTAGTATAACTACAAAACCAACACAGTTGATTTCAGAAACTGCCAACTAAAATATTCTGCTGTCGTCAAATACAAATCAAACTTTGATCTATCTAGACAAGTAACACTGCAATCAACAAAATGTATAAATACCCCTAAAAGCTACTTTTGCTTTAATTTTCAATCCTACATTGTCTTCAGTTTTTAAATGTTAGATATTTTTAAATACTGCACCGCTTGACCAAATTGGATACAAATGTTGTGCATTTATCTACATTATAGGATTCCCCAAAAATGTTAGGTTCTGTACAACAGGGAGTGTCATCCACTAAGTAACAGCCGTTTGGCTTTAACATATTCAGAGAAAAAAAATATTGAAAGATAACATGCCATTTGCAACCTGTAAACCTACTTTATTTCCTTACATGAACACCTCCATTGTTTAAATTTTTTTATATCCGTCTTAGAATCCGTGGTTGTAGTCGCCCGCTGATGGTTCATTAAGCCATGATTTCGGACACAGTTTCACCAAGCAAAGAACAACAAAATTATTGGAAAAGGGATTTGTAATTCAATCTTGAACGATATTGTTGTTCACCGCACTCTTCAAATCATCCGTGAAAAATAACAAAATGTGTTTTATCATGCGCATTGGTAGCTCCTTGTTTAGTGTTTAGCATCAGTTTTTCACATTTATTTCGCTTAGTGATAATGCGCTTCCGTTAGTTGCTTTAAAATTCTGCAAGTTTCAACATTCAACGAATATCTCTTACTTCACAATCGGCAGGATTTTGTATCACGAAGCTCATTTTGAACAATCACAAAAAGCACAACAAAGTGTTTCGTCTGAAACTCCATAAAACTGTGAAAAGATGCTTAGAAAACATTCAGTCATGCTTAGTAGCCCAACAGGTTCTATGCAAGGGGATAAACATTTTACTATACCTAACTATATTTTGAACACCATGCACCGTTTGATCAATTTATATAAAACGCGACACGCGTATAAAACACGATTTAAATTATAGAATGCCGGGTAAGCCGTTAGTATTTAATCAAGCTACTTTTAGTAACATGTCTTAACAGCATTGCAAAATTTAAAGCTAAAATAAGTTACTTTCTTTTAGGCATACATATTGAACATATTTGCAAGTTTATGTTCACTAGTCTTTAAATTCCATTCTCTTTCATGACATCTCAAAAAGACATCTGAAAAACGGCAGAACTTTAAAAAAATTAAAATTATTGAATAGTTCAAATAAATATCCGATATATGACTGAAATTATAAAAAAAAAACGTTGTTTGAAATGCATTATTTGTTTTTAAACAGAGCTGCATTCTTTTGTGTAACAAGTTGTTGCCTATCTCTAATGTTTACTAATTATGATATGAGGTTAATTCCAAACGAAGAGGTCTTCACAGCCTTTCCAAAAGAATTCAGGCTAGACCTTTTATTTGATCTGTAATAATTTTAGATATATGGCGTTTCAATCAAAATCTTTACACTGTGAAAATAAAAAAATACCAAAAAAATGTTTCATTTAAAGGATAGTTTGAGGTAAGGGAGAATTTCCTTGAAGATTTTCGTGACACATTTTTGTATGCATAATAAAAGGTTTTGTATTTATCAGAATTTTAATATTTAGGTTGTGTTGTTCTCTCTCCCTCCCTCCCTCTCTCCCTCCCTTCCTCCCCCTCCATCTCTCTCACTTCTCACATACAGTTACTAGTTAGGCTTCAATAACACTATTTTATCATTTAGTTACTGACCTTCTTCTGAAAATCTTTTTTGGATTTGAAGAGCCTCAGAATATCTACTTCTGGTCTAACCTTTGTTTTGGATATTTGGATGGAAAAGAAAATATCTTTAACATACTGAAAACGTGATAAGATAAGCAAAAAGTGAAAATGTAAGCTGTAATACTGTTTGTTATTGTTGCATATTGAATCTGATAATTTTTCTTTATTAATTTGGCTGCTAGATATATTTAAAGTGAAGAAGACTAATATTTCCTAGTCTTTGTGTGCCATGTGGCATTTAATAACGATGTTTATTTTATCTTTGTTTATGAGCTTAGAAGAACTTCAGATCATTTGCGATAAAGCCATAGCTGGTTGAACTTAGAGAACTTAAACTGAAAATGAAGGGACATTTTTATTGGTTTAATGAACATTGTGCCTGAGATAAACTGAGATAAATCTCAGTGGCTGAGGTAAACGACTAAAGCTTCAACATTAACAAATGCCAGCCGAAGATAAACGACCACTCGAGGAAAATATTGGAGTCAGTAATATCCTCTACGTAAGTACTTCTTTCTTTTCTTTTAATGCTACCAAAAGGACAAATGCGAGATATCTCTGTATGCCAAAATACTTGGGTTCATTTGATCCGATCTTACTTCACTTAATGTAATAATCAAGAAGGATTTCAGCAGTCGACATATCGATTTTTCCACATGTTGCATAGCGCTGAATTAATTCCACACATCTTTGAGTGTAGAAAGCAACACGTCGTGCACTTCGCCTTTAGCGAAAATTAAATTTATAACTCTTACTTTCTATTCAGAGTGAGAACATCTCTCGGAAGTCAACGAATTACTGGATGTTCGGTTGGAAATAAAACAGATACAATACAGAAGTAGATATGTGACTCATTTACTCATTTTATGCATAAGGTTACTTACTCATATTTTTGTATTCTTTCCAATCTTTTCTTTTTCTGAGACACTACATTGAAATCACGAACGAAATTTGCTGTATTTAGTTGTGCTGTTTCTCTGTTCATCAATCCAATATTTTAAATTAAAAACCTGGTTTCTGCCATCAGTAGCAAATAATAAATTTTTAGGACCTATAATTGTCAATTTCGTTTATGTCAAACAGCGTTTTCAAGTCTTTTTATCCTACTTTTCTGTTTACCATGAAGTTCTCATATTTTATGAATGCACTTTCAAGAAACATTTTTTTTAAATTTAGATATCTAAAAATTACTACATTGGGAAAATGTAAGCTTCCTTATAGAAGACGGATTAGCTGTGCCTGATAATGGCATTGTGTGACCTGAATGGGTGCAATAATGGCTTGGGACAAGCCTTGAAGTTTTCTGAAAGACAAATGAAAGAAGAACATTCCTTTCTGACAAATTTCCTAAATGTAAGAATTATTAATGTCAGACAAAGTTTGAGTGGAAAGTATACCTGTATTATATGTCAAAATATTTTAGCGTTCAAATTTTCGAAATATAAATAAGATACCTTTTAATTTTAAGTAGCCATTATTTTGTTTTCTATTAGCTCAAAAAGTTAACTTGTAATTCAATTGTACCAATCGCGACCAGTGAGCCATTGAATGTTGTGGTTATGTCACCAGAACTGATAAGCCCATTTTGCCAGGTTGGGTGAGTGAGTATGACATTGAGTAGCAAGTAAGATTCATTTTATAATTAATTTTATAATAATACTGACATCACAGCTGAGGTTTCCACAGCAGTGAGGGAAGACCAGCTTCTGTCGCGTAATTTACTCGAAGTGGAGAAGATATTCTAATTACCCTGACTGGCTAAATATATGATTCGATTCCCACTGGATGGAAGCAGGGTAGCACCGAACTCTACACCATCCAATGAAGTGTGCCCTCGCTAAAGCACACAAGCAAGCTAATGCAAATAAATGGTTTTGCTTTAGAGATAAATATTTTCAAGATATTCCTTGTTACTAGTTTGAATTTTCAAATACTTCTACTTTTTTCAATAAGAATTCATTATTCTTTCTATTTTTTGTGTCTTGGGAATGTAATGTCAAAACCATCATATCATATAGTGACCAGCTCTTAAAATATTTGACTATCGCTTAAGCGCACTGTATTCTATTTCATTGTACTATTATGACATGTACAAAACCACTTTTAAAACGATTATGTCAATTTTAATAATGTAGATAAAAGAATAATATTTTAAGAACTGTTTTCACAAGAATGAATAGAGAATATGTGAGTGCACACAATAAATATCTTAACATTAAACACTACCACATTTCGTAAAATGATTCTTCACTCATCACAGTCCCGAATAGGATCGCTTAGGTTGAGTAGTCAGAACAAACGTAATAACTGTGCTATATGTGTTTCAACTGAAGTCCAATTTGGTTACTATAAAATTAAGTTTTTTTTTTTTCTTTTTGACTCTATAACTGTACGCTTTTAAGAACTGCGTGAAAATGGCCGCTTTGGTTCAGTGGTGCTGTGAGGTAGACGGTGCAATCTAAGACCCTGAATGTAACAAAGTACGAAATGCTAACTGAAACAATTTCTATGCAAATATACCAACAAAGCACCGTACTAATCAGCTCACAAAGATATTTCGCGTGCATCAATATTGGTTTACAAGGATAATCTTCGGTTAAGTGTTGCAAAGCTAAAGTCTATCTAAATAATGCCTGCAGGGGTTTTTAATCTGGGCGGATCTGGAAGCTTACAGCAGAGAGACCTTCAGTAATGTATCAGTGTTTCTGTGGAGTCCTTTTGAGTAACCAGTAGTTCTTTTGCCAGAGCTTTACTGTTATAGCGAGCTGAGAATAGGCTGAATGGAAATCGAAGTTCTTCACAAAAGAAGAAGTGGTACTGGAGAGCAAAGAGCCTACTGTGCTCCGGTGTTGGAATATGTCGTAGTTTTCAACCTCTGCGCCAACGGCTCACCTGCAGGGCTACTGTCAACAGAAGTGTACAGTACGCTCGGTTAATAGCGGCGTGTAGACGCCGCCTCACCAGTTGCTTATAAAGTTAATATGAGCAGAATTATATATTAGGTGTTACTTGAGTAGAGGACAGACAGTGCCGATGTGCATTCCTGTAGTCTTAAGACGTTTGTTGTGACATTTACACCAGATATGTTTCCTATCTTTCCTACATTGCTGTATGACACGCGCCTCAAAATGTTTCTTCTTTCTTTGTTGCAGAGAAATAGCAGTTGTAGCGCAATCTCCATACCAGGATATTGAGGTAAAACCATTGCTTTGTGGTCACATTCTCATAGTTTGATATTTGCACAAAATGAGTGTTATGATGTGTAATTAATATTTTCCGAAATATGATGACTCTCCTTTGTTCTGATCAGGTGATTTAACACCCGCCCTTTAAAGGCAATCTAATATTACTACCACGAATCCAAATTTTTATATTGATTTTCTTTTTAAATTTCGAAAATTTTATGGATATAATTTTTATCTCCTTTATCTTCTTAAAACATGAATCTTCCACTATTTTATGGCTAGAGACCAAAGTATGATGAACAAAGCCATAGATTTACTTTGACGCATTACTTTTATATATTCACTGTAAAAAAATTATATTTATCAAGTATAAATATTCGGAATACATTCTATTTTCGTTATAAAACATATTTTTAAAATCTATAAATGAGGTAAAAGTAAATTATCTATGATAATTACGTTGCACAAAGGTTTGAGTATGCAATTAAATATTTTAATTAAAATGATGCCATTTGCAGGAGTAGGAAGACAATGTGTTTCTAAACATTGCAGACATGAAAAAAATTTCACTTCACGTGCTCTTAATTAAACTGAAATAAATTAATGCATACCTCAAAATTAAATTACATCTTGAAGAAAAACTCTGTACACGTAATTCTTTAATTGCTAGCAACGTCTGTATAATAAATTAAATCTCTAATTATAAGTCTTTAGAAAATCAGTGTTTGCAATTCTGTCCTTCCGTGTCATTCTGATTCGTACTGCAATCATCTATTTGGCTTGGTGTGAAGTGCAGACGACATCAGAGAATCAGTTAAGGAGAATTCTAAGCAAACTAAAGAAACTGTGGTGGTAATGGAGGTCCTTAAGTCACCAAACGTTAAAATAAAAATACTCTGCAATTGTAAAGGTACATGCTCAGTACACGAGTGCATTTTGTCCAGCAAATGTGTTAAACGGCCAAATTGAACACAATGTAAAAACATATGAGTAGAACGTACTTCTGAATCATCTATCCTGAGCTTCCTTTTTTATTCTCCCTACCAACAACTAATAGGGCTAGAAGAGGAAGTATTGTATTTCATCCAAAATTAGATTCACCCCATTTTGGTATTTAAGTTCTCTTTCAGAGGTGTGATAAAGAATATTAAAAACATTCCCCTGAGCCAACTACCTTACCTAAGGAACATTTTTTATTTTTTAGCAGTTAAAAATATCATATTTTCATATATTTACAGTTACTCATCTTGAATGTTCTGGGAATAGCCTTTGAAATGTTCATTTGAAACGAATATTATATTTGTATGACTAGTAAACCAGAAGAGACACATAATTAATGCAGCAAAACAATTTTTGTGGCATTAACGAGTTTCAAGATGTTTGTTGTTTTTAAGTATTAATATTTCAATACTTTGAAATATTGGTCACGATTGTGATGTCATTGAAAAAGTAGGAAATTTCAGTCATCATATAGCGGCGCCGTTTTTAAATAATGGAATATCCCTTCTGCCTCTAGTATCTATAACAAAATGAACAATAAAATAAGCAATCATTTGTACCGACTAACATGTAATAGATATTGTACCAATATTTTTAAAAACAACATGAAAATAAATTATTGTGGGAAGAAAATGGCTTGTTAATATAACACGTGCGATGTTTTATGATACAAATAGAGATATAAGGATCTGTTCTTCCACTGCATTCCCTAAAGCATGAAAAAACCTAATATGCAATCATAAGGCAAGCTTATAAGAGGTATCAAAACGGAGTATTATATTTGATAAATATTTTTGGTACCATAATGCAGCAACTACTTCATCAACATTGAGTTCTCTACATCAGGAATATGAAAAATGATAGCAGAACCAATTAGTTTTGCGAATCAACCACGCATGAGGAGAATGTTTTGCTAATGTGAGACACGATGAAAGATTTACAACAATCTGCGAGATATGCAATACAAATTAGCTGTTTCCTTTTGAATCACTCGAAGGCAATCGCTCGGTGCTGAGATGCACAGCCATCATGCTGCAGAAACATTGCTGCCACGGGCCACCGAGGAGCGCCATGGTTCCTCTTTGACCGCTCCCTGCTTTTAAGAGAACTTGAACATTACGTGCCAGGATTTCTTGTGGGTATAATTTATTCTATATCTTCTTAACTTAATCTAATGAGGGAGAAACTTCCAGTGATGGAAAAATTTCTATCCGAGATTCCAAGACTATGTGATGTCATTTCATTCTCATACCAAGTAAAGTCAAGATTCTAAAAGCCCTGGACATATTTTCGATTGGATAACCATTTCCTCATATTCTCTTATTTTACTTTGCCTTTCTATAAAATAAGACAAATTAAATATTAATTTAAAGTAAATATGCCAACGTGCTCTCATTGTTCGGTTTTGTAATCAATCGCCTGAACGTTTACAAGATATTCATATTTTTCTGTTAATACAACGTTTAGCTGTAACTAATAAACTTTGTTGTTAACGTAATACCAAAATAAGATACTCAGATATTCAAAATGTGCCAACTACAATTCATATGACAGTTGTTTAATGTAACTGCATTGAGAGGTGAACTCCCCACTTCTCTATTTATATCATCGGCTATTAAGTATGCCTTTTGTAGCTAATAGCCCGTTATGGAAATTGGTCAGTCAGGTTGACAAGTTTAAGCTCCGATAAGAAGTGTATAAATATTGATCCCAGAAGATTCCTTGGATTAACTCCCCACAGTACTCCTGCCACGAGTGATTTGTCAAGCCCCCTTGACGTTAACAGTGTGCTCGGTACTGACAAATGGATGATGATACCGGATGATAGTATCGCGCCAAGCTGAGTGACGTTTCGGCTATCGACTTGATTGGTTCGTACTCTTTGTCTCCAAACCCACCTGTCAAATTCCCGCTTAGGGAATGAACAAGAATGTCAGCAGAGATGTGCATTATTGTTGTCCTACAGAGGGATGCGGAGTTCATTCGACAGCACATACTGTAAAGTCAAACTGGAAAATACCTATATTTCTCTCCGGTCATGAAGGAAACTATCTTAAGATCGCATTTTTATCCCAAAATGTATGGAATAACGAAATGTATCTAATAGTTATTTTCTTGTGGTTAGCATATATTGTATCAAAATCATGAGGAATGTCCATATACATAAGGATCGCTCAGCACTTCCTTTAGTATCGATGAATGGTCAGAAACAAGGTTTGTGTAGGCCTCACTTTTCTTTCTTTTATATTCGTTTCTGATGAAAATACCTTGTCTTATTAGAACATGTTCCTACTACCCAACCCTCGTCAAAAAGCACATCTCTATGCATTGTCATTCAAAACATCTTTTGGAATTCCTTCCCTAACCATACCATAGACCGTTGGGCATTTAAATACTTGAACTCTGTAAAATCTTAAAGTTTTCAATAATATTATTTGACATTTCATTCACCATTTCATAAAACATAATGAACTTTGTTGTTGGAGCACAAAGAAGATCAAAATATGAAAAATAAAGTCATTCTAAAAACAAAATTGTTTGAAATATTAATAAGTCATACGTAATCCTGCAACTAGTATACTTCCACCATTCTGATTGTAAAACACCTTCGATAATACCCTTCTCTACTGATTTCTCTAACCTTATACAAGAGTTCTGTATGTACTCAGAATGTTTCTGTCGATTACTATTTCCAAGATAACCCGTAAATATTATAGTATTTATATAAAAATGTCCCCATCCCCTTTGCCTTAATCACGATATAAACGTTCGTCTAGAAATGGTTTCTGAGTTTGTTGCACTTATACCGCAAATGTTAGTCATGTGCTATATATAGAAATAGCTATCACAGTAAATCACAAAATAATTTTTCATTGTAATGAAGTCATACAAAAGAAGAGGATAATTGCATGAGTTCAAACGTTCAAAAAATCGTACCGTCATCCCGAGTAATAGTTGCACATAAAACAGCAAACATTTTGAAAAATAAAGTATTGTTTAGCATAAATTCCATGTATAAATGACTTAAGTTTTTCTGCAGTAAATTTATCTATACTTTATCATATTTCTCTTATACGAGAGCGACATTGAAAAATTTTAGAATTCAATATTACTAAAAACAGATTAAACTTGTTTATATTTGACAGGAACCTTCTAATGTTTTCTTATTGGATTACCATGTAGTTTTCCCGAACTGCTCTAATAGTTTGTTAATTATCATCAGATAAAGGTTACGTATTCACCAAACAATGGAATTGCCTAGCTATGGTTTTTTCAACTTTACATCGTCATTAACGCCTATGCAATATAAAGATATACTTAAAAATTCATTTGGTGTGAAATTCTGAGGCAGAAAATTTTTATTTGACACAGAAATTTAAAAGAGGTCGGTTTTTTGTTAGTCATGAATTTATGAACGACTAAAGTTACTCATAACAAATATTGCAGCTTTTCAAGACATCCTTGAAGAGTTTCGACGGACATCTTATGAACTTATTCAGGCAACATTGGGTATTGGTATGAACAAAGTCCCAAACACCTTACATCAATATTCCTACACGAGAAAACGCTGTCGATAACTCCTGCATAAACTGACTCCCGATCAACAACAGTAATGCATTGATTGGTGGAGAAAAAGAATAATAGTTTTACTTCATGACAAGGCATCGCTATACAGAGTAAAACCAACAACCGAGTATCTAGAATGTTCCAAAGGTCAGCACCCATCATATAGCTCTCACCTAGCACCTTGTGATTCCCATTTGTCTCTAAACATTAAAGACAAATGCTTGGACAATTTTTTCGTCATCAGTTAAAACATTGTAACATCATGCAAACTGATTTCTGTCGTGCAGCTGAGGAGAAGGGGCATCATTGCTTTTAGGACCAGTTTCATTCGATGCAAAAATACAATGTTATTAATGGGAAATATTTTGCAAAACAATAAACTCATTTAAATTTTTAATGGAATCATTGTAATGTTTCTGAACAAATAAACAACAACGAAGTTTCTTTCATATTGATAGTCACCGGCGATAAAGTGAATTTTGAGAAAACCATCATCTTGCCTCTTTGAAAGTTGCTGAACCAAGACCTTTGTTTTTTTAGATATGTTATTCACATACAGACTGCACAAAAACACAAACCACTGTATTTTTCTTCTTTTCTTCTTCTTCAAGTTCATGTGTTTATTACGAATTTTTGGTTTTCCTATTTTTCTTCCACCTCTTGTCTAGTAACTGAGCTATACAAGCTAGTATTCTCGAAATAGGTATTCTCCTATTCGTTAGATGTACTGGTATCAATTTAATTAGTGGTGCAACAAAGAACATTATAATTTGCATCTTATTTTTCTATTCTTTGATAATCTACATATCCAATAACGCATCTTAAATATTATATTTTGCCACACTCGAATTTTGTTTTAGCTGACTTCTTTTCTTTTAAGAGGCCACTTCTCGAAACCATTTTATCGAAAGGTTTAGTTAAACTTCACGTTTTCTTTGAAACTTTACTTTTAAATTTGTGAATTGTTTGATATATATTCTGAAATTTATTTATTCTGTAGTTTAAAACATTATTACCCATGTAAGACACGTTGCTACGCAAATAACTATAGAATAATGCTTAATCGTATATTTTTTAGTTTGTTTTAACTTTACATTAAAATGTTCTGTACTCGACAGTGTAATTGCTTAAGTTTTAAACTGAAACTTAAAAATTGTATTTTATAAGCACTGCTAGAATATTTTGAGTTTCCGCGTTTGAATAACCTTGCGATTCATCCATAACCAGTTAACAGAGTATTATAAATTTGTTTATATGTGATCTCATTGACATTACGTAATGTGTGAGAGATTTCGGGAGATGTCAGGTTTCATTTCCAGCGTCCACCCATTCTGCTAATGGTTTTTCGTGGTTTTATCGGACCAGTTTCTAATACTGGTATGGTTCATCTTCTACAAAGACTTATCTGTCCATCATTCTTATTCTTATTTCTTTTATCATATGTTTCAAGGTAACGGTGTTAGGCGTGTTGCGACTGGGCAACAGTACATTTGCGTTGCGTCCGGGCTGGTTGGATTGTGACAGGCTTTCCTTAAGCAGAACTCGGGGCTTGAATCTGGGAACGTTAGAGAACCTGTCCATCCCTGTACACCCATTCTGGTGACTCTTCGGCTTGTCCCTCCGTCCTAGGCGTCGCGTTCGAAGCATACATGGACCTACGTGTTGTGCTCTGCACCATTTCACAAGAATCTCTGTGATATAAACTTTTACGTCATTGCCATTTTCTGAGGTAATAGTTTTCTTTTTTCTTTTTTTTTTCTTTTTTCCTAAAAGGAGTTGCCGATGGAGGACATGCATTCTTAATGGTATTATTATATCGAATTTTTGCGGAACCTAAAAGTAGGCATTTACCCAACATTCTTAAGTGGTAGATAAAATAAGATTCATATTTCTGCTCCTCCAGAAATTCAAGGGTATCCATTGTGTATGAACTTGTATTTACTTGATTTCGGAAACTCAGAGAAAACATAATGTATCTAATATGTGTAAAATTTCTAGCCATACAAATTTAATGCGTTTAATTCTTTTAGAAGCGATTGCAAATTATTCTTTCACATCAGTAATAGTATTATATTTAGTATTATATTAATAATACTATTATAATATTTCTGTCTATTGAAATAAATTCTGCTTATTCTGAAAAGAACACTTGTACTTCAGAATTTTCTCAAAACTAGTTGAGATTTGTATAGTTTCGAATGTCATATTTAGTTGTCGTTCAACTTTGTAACACGTATCTTCTGAAGTCAGTTACGCCTACATTACCTAATTGATTTTCCTTGATTCCTTACGTATATGTGACTTGTTTGAATGTATTGTAACTCAAAGGAGGAGAGTTAAGGATAAAACAAATGGGGTTTGTCATTTCTGAGCTGCGATTTTCTACTTCTACTTCCTATTTATAGGGGAGGTCTTTCACAGGGGGTGGTTCGGTGAGGGTGGGTGAGAAAGTCCAATGAATATATCTCATCACCTTGTTATTTATTAATGTATATTATGGCTTCATACGGTCTCTAATATTTATTTATTTCGGCGAAGGTGCGCTCGAGAATTTCTCAAATACTGTTCAATCAACTATATCTACAACATGCGTTATTTCCATTCAAAACGCTCGAATTTTGACTGTTTTTCATGGAATTATTCAAACTATGAGCAATTTAAAAGAAGATACACCCTCTTAAGTTGATAATCTCTTAATAATGTCATTTTGACTATAACATTAGTTTATTCCTGTCTTTAAATGAATCCTCATTCGTTTGAAACTCATAATATACGCCAGAATTATGTAAGTAGTAAGAAAAATCAAGAATCCTTAATAGAATAAAGGTATATAACATTTACGTAATATTCTCTGCTAAGATCAGTTGCTCACATCTCTATTCCACACATTATTAGCATAAAAGCTGAAATTTTAATACCGATATATTCTAATCCGCAAATAATAACATACAGTATTTAGACATATTGTGCACCAAATGAGACACTACATAATATAATTTGAGATATGGAACATTTACTACAAATAATAATGAATATTTCAGAAATATTGAATGCTAAAGCAATTTTAATTTTACATAAATTGTATATGATAATTATGTTATAACTTCTGCTAAAGTGAGCTTTTATCTTTCTTTTAGAGTTTCGAAATTATAAATATAAATGATAGGACTTCAAGAGTATTTTACAAAACATTCAATGTATGTTGAATGCTTTTCATTACTAGTTCCCATGTCTCAGTTATAGATTTTAATCATTTTGAGAAAATTAAAAGCAAGAACACTTTTCATATAAAGGTTTATCTGGAAATTCCTTAAAATGATAATCTTGCATCCATATGGACCGCCTAACTTTTACGTAATTGATATTTACACGCATATTAACAAAGCATGTATTTTTGACGAGGTATTGATGTCGAACGTATTACACATGAAAAGTGAGCCTTGTAGGTAACTAGCAATGTAGTTAGAAATTACTAGTTTCCATGATGATAGTAAACTTCTTAGCTAAATGTAGAGTTCATTTTAGATTACCAGTATTTCTCAAACTAATAAATATTCAAATTTGATTTAACAGAGGTTCGTGTGAACAAAACAAAACGTATATTGAAAACACGAAATTATTTTAGCTATATTGAAAGAGGAAAATATGCAATTTTATATTAATGGCATTCCAGTTGTTTTAGAATAAAGCTAATATTTTAGATACAAAAATAAATATTAATCTCTGCTGTAAATTCATATGTTTAAAAGTCGAAGAAAAAGATAATCAGTTGAAGAAAATACAAATAGCTATCTGTCACTCTGATTTTACACACATTTAAGAGTTTCTTACTATATTTAGTTTGATAATATTAGTTCAACTTTGCTACGAATAGCAGGAGTTTCCATTGAAAACAAAATATTCACTTTTCCACATCTATCGATTTGCATACTCTAATTTTATGAGTTTCCGGTCTTTTTTTAGTCTTGGTGTAACGGCTTTAAAATAAATGGCTTATCATTTAACTGTTGTCAATGGCGATTTTTGAACTAGGAATCTAGTTGAAACAAGGAAAAATTTAATGTGCAGCCCTCACGTGCTTTTTTGCTGCCAACGACAAATCCACATATATGTGTTATATAATATTAAAGTATTCATTAGGTATGAATATTCAATTATCAATTTATCCAGATTATATTATTCACAATGTTTTCCATGGAATTGTTTCTCTCTGGATAATAAGTGCTTTGTTTCATAAACATGCAAAATCAGAATCAAAACGTTAATTCACAGTAACGAGTTGTTGCAACTTCAAACATGTCCGTGAGAAATCGCACTCTTGAAAAAGGTAAACAAGCAGAATAGAATATTTCAGAAGCAGCTGACGTTACAAAAATGCTTGTAAAAACAAATGTTTATTTCAATGAACTCTTGAACGTTTGGTGTAGAAAATTGTCCTCTATCCCTAGAGAGTTATAGGTATACAATTCATTCGTGTAAGAAAGCTAGGACTTTCAAGACGAAAATAAATGTATAACCTAATTTATCATAATTAAACACTATATGATATTTGGTATAAAACTATTAGTCATTCTTGAGAAAACTTTCTAAAACTTTTCCATGCAATGAATAGTTTGGAATGGAGAAACTTTTTATATTTATTTATTTAGTATCATACTTAAGTGTGGCAACTGGTATTTATCCCTGAATTTTGCTGTTCATAGAGAAACATGAACATTTCGAAGATATATTATAAATTTTAAGGTAAACTGCAACACTTCCCCTACCTAATATAGGTAAAGGCACAGAAAATGAAGGTAGCTACAAACTTTATGGGTTATAGACTTCTAAAGTTCAACTCATTGAAAATTACCGAAAAATTGCTGATCTTGTTTAAATAGTGCCAAATTTTAGGAGAAAACCAGTTGGCCATCATTTTCATATTCAAATACACTTAAATCTTGTCAGAACCGAACCATAACCATCGGTGGGAAATCCTGTTAAACAAGTTTCGTCCACATATACATAGGAAAAACATGTGGTTTCGAATATTCTGGAAAATGTGCGTGCGTGTGTTTGTGTGCGGGGGCGGATAGGTGGGTGTATATCCTTGGTATACCTACGTTGAATAAGTGGTAAAGGCTAACATTTAAAACATAATAGAAAGTTAGCTAAATCAAATAATTTTGATTTTCATGAACTTAAGAGTTACAGATTTTAAGAATAATATTCTATATTTAAAGAAACATTGAGACCGCAATACCAAGTGGCTCACTCTGCATATTTTGAGGCGTATTAGACACATGGAATAGAAATTTTAAATTTCATAATTATAGTATAAATTGTCAGCCTTTTTAGCTGTTGCAGATAGTGAAAAGAGTCAAAGAAATGTCTAGAAACTTCAATTCTGCTCAAGTTTTAAACCTTGCTGAATCACTCCTGACAAAAACCTTAATGGATACCGAAATGTCACGTTATGACAGGGTAGCTTTCCGGCCTTGGCAATTTTTTGATATCCCAATGACTATAATGACAGATAAACTGTCAAAACAAATAACAGTGAGTTACATGGTAGAGAAGATTAAGAACAAGAGAAGTGACGTTGTATAACTGCTTGACTTTAAGCAAAAAATGTAAACCTACTACAATAATTCTACTTATTGCAGTAGGTATAAATCTATGCATTAACTTTTAGAAATAATGAAGGGCTTAGAAATTCTTATACGAAAGCTAAAAGTTGCAAATAATATGCGAAATAAAGATACAAATGAAACAATTATATTTAGAAAAGGAATTATGAAAATGATTTAAGAAATATTCATTATGAAATATATTCATGAGCTACGATATGACGTTGAATGACGTTAGATGAAATAATAAAAATATAAAAAAAGGAAAAGGAAACATATTAGGCTTTCACTTATTACTTAAATATAAGCAACGATGATCTAAACATCTGATTTTTCAAAATAAGCTAATCATTATGTCCAAATTTTCATACATTCTTCACTATTTGCCCTCCAAGATAGTCACACAACAATTGTCTATGCCAAGGTTTGAATATTCTGCTGTTGTACGTATGAGAAGAGGATCTGCAAAACGATATCTAGAGCTATAAAGATGCATAAATAGTCATGGGAACTAGTGGTAAATTAACTTCAGATGTAGATAATCATAGAAAAATTGATTGAGAACTTCTAACAACATTGTCTATGTCATACATGATCTCATTAAAAATAAAATAACTCTGAAGACTACTGAGTAATGACTTTCCACTTTGACTCATCGCTTCCTAAGCATATTTTCCTTCTAATTGATATTTCATTAATATTTCTAAGTCCTTCATCTGTTCATTTTATGTGTTTCTTTCTGTTCTATCAATTTCTTGTATTTTATTATTACAAAATTATCCCTATGTTTTGAGGTAAAGGTTGATAATTTTACCAGTAAAAGAAAAACACTGTCCATAACCTTAATATACCATGCAATCTAGAACGAATCAAACATACAACAGGGAATATTTCACAAATCGCGAGCGCCACTTAAATTATTTGAGAATTAAGTGTTCTTAATCGATTTTAAAATGGTTTTTAACATTTTCAGAATACATAAATAGAGTTTGAAATGCGAATGAGTCAAATTTTAAAAGTTCAGTTAACATTTTTTAAGATATTAAATCTTTGTTAAGGTTGCCCAAGTAATGGAATGGTTCGTGTTAAAATGTCCTATCTTAGGAAGTTATCATGTCAACGTGTTTGTGTTTTCCATAAAATATCAATTTTTGGTGGAATGCAATTACTAGAATGGCTGACAAAATAAAAAGATCACCTATAATTTTTTCTAAATTGTTTTGGATATATAAATTGACAGGTTATACAGGAGGATAATTGTGCTGCTTAGCATTTAATTGTCAGAAGGTGGATGTACGTACCTTCAAGTAAATCCAGCGAACAAGCAAGTCATAGACACACAAACACACTTACACACCAACACGTGGGTCTCCACCACCACTACACTACCAGCACAACACCACCACCACTACCACGTCCGCACCGCACGACGGTCACCGGCCGACTGCCACAGAGCCTGGGCTGGCCGCCGCGCCGCGCGTTGTCATGACAGTCATAGCAAAGAACCCAGCGCCCTGCCACCCTACAACAATAGCTCCCATAATTGCCTTTTACTCAATGGACTTTTCGTACCGTACCGCACCGTACCGTATATCTTGCGCACAGGAAAAGCTTTTGTGCGCAACCAGCCAGCCACCCTTTTCTCCGAGCCTTATGGAAAATTCCATATAAGTTATCCCCTGTGAAGACGGCAAGCGGTACTCCGCTCTCTGTATTATGTTTGTTGTATGCTTCGCTGATTTCAATTTCGTTTCGTAAACGAGCTTTAATTATAGCCATATATTGATTTTAAATTGACGTTTTATGTATAGGGCTTCTCTCCGCGCGAGTGCATGCATTCAAATAAACAAATTGTCAAAGTGAAACGCCGAGATTTTGTAAAGAAGGCCTTTTGGTCTCGCAGTGCTTGACGTCCAGACGTTTTGGTCAAGAGGATACAAGAAAGAAAACTTTACGGCTTAGTCAGAAAAACACAGCAACAAATACTAAATAGTTGTAATGATGTTTATATATACTTAAGATGTACAGTATGAGAGAAGCTCGGTTCGAGCGGGGTGGCTCAGGTAGTTTCGTCTGTGACCTGCATTCGGGAGGTCCGAGTTCGATTTCCGTGGCTGGCCTACCTGATCCATGACATTTAAGGGGGTTTTCCCGGGCCACCAGGCAAATGCTCGGTAAGTTAATTACATCCCTTGAATTTCTTGTCCTTCCATTTCATCCTCATTATCATTTCATATCTTTCATCTGGTCGTATCATTCACGGTAGAACTCTCGGCGTTGCATGGCAGGATGATATGCTCTGAGTAAAATAACTTCTTCCTCTGGTAGGACGGTCTCTGGTCTTCGAACCCAGGTCTCGTGGTGGGACTGTTTCTGAAACACAGTAGGGTGGGATATCCGTTGTCCTGGCCTGCCGGGTTAAGTTTCCATCCAAATAAACTGTAGGGATCCTACCTTATGCACTGTCGTCGCTCCTTGGGACAGTCGCCCCATGTATCCTCTCGCCTCATCCTTCCTCCCCAGGAATGCCCCACTTGGGGCATGAGGTACAATAGACAAGTTTGGAACACCGTGCCGAATCCCTCCAAAGTAATCCAGTTCCACTGTAGAATTAGTTTACCTTAGCTGGGAAGACATAAGCAACCGGGACGTTATACAGTGTAAAAGAACGATTAGCGGGTGCCTTTATGGTCCAAACTAATTTGTTACTATATAATAATAAAGACCACACAACCTCGATATATTATTTTATGAGCTAGAAACTAATATTTCAAATTTTAATATAAAACCACTTACCCATATAAATATATAAGAATTAAAATAATTTTACTTATGATTGTCTCTTTTCTTTATTTTTATGTCTTTGTTGGTCTTTTGTATGTTTGTTTTTATTATATTGTGTTATAATGTATCACCTAGGAGAATGGAAGAGACAGTCTAAAAACCGTAACTCCTACCAAGGCAAATAAATAAATATAATTTACCAGATTAAAACAAATATAACTAGAATATCTCGGAAATGGCTAATGCTAGATTTATCTTTTGTCTATTTTTTACTATTTAACAGTTGTAAAAATCTGTAAAAAAAATTGCTACGCAATGAAGAGCATCTCATTGTTATTCCCAGAAAATTCTAGACACGTGTTTTGTTTATCATGTAAATATTTGAAATGACTGTTTTATTTTCTCTTACATATAGCAAGTAGAAGAAGTAATGCATTCCACTCACAAATTCGATACCAAGTTTGATGAAAATACTAATTTTGACTCTCCGTTATTAATAAAAGTCACACACTTTTAGAAAAAGTTTACGTATGTGTGTAAGAGTGAGACTGGCTGTAGGCTGTATGTGGTCTGTGAGTGTATGTCTTGTGTGTCTAAATGCTCAATGACAATTAATTCAAAAACTAATATTCGATTAAATAACAAACTAGGTATTCAATTTCAGGGCCTTTCAGGGATGCGACACGACAACGTTTTCAAAAAAAAAGTTCTCTCTCAAAACTACCAAAACTATTTCACAGAAATATGTTGCATTATTTTTTTAATGTTCTCTTTATCTGCCTATTAGGTAGTGGTAACAAAAATAAAAATCTACTTAAATATTGACCCACTCCGCCATTTTAATTTAAAATAATATGAAAATTCATTCATTCACTACTAGCATCTAAAATATAGGTCATTGCATTTGAGATGATATTGAAAATAATAAAATTAAAATTACGAGGGCGGGTCAAGAAGTAATGCCTCCTATTTTTTCTCCTTAAATAGGCAAGTTATGTGAAAACTTTGAATTTGGCGCAATTCCTCAAACCTTCTTCTCCAATCTCCTACAGTAGTGACTTCCTAAGTCAACAGGTGGCAGCACTGCATCCTCTTGCAAAATGGCTGACATCGACATTCTTATTAGACAGCGTTCTGTGATTGAATTTTTGACTCCGGTAGGTGAAACGCCAATTCGCATTCACGAAAGGCTAAAAATGTGTATGGTGATGCAACGGTGGATGTCAGCACTGTGAGACGATGGGCTCGTCGCTGTAACGAAGCTGAAGGGCAAACACCATTGGCAGATGAAAAGTGAAGCGGCAGGCCGGTGACTGCAGTGACTCCATGCAACATTCAGCGAGTCAATGACATCATTATTGGTGATCGCGGGGTAACAACAGGTGAATTGTGTCGCATTACCTCCCTCAAAAAAGGCAGTGTAATGACGATTATTCAACAACTGGTTTACTCAAAAGTTTGTTCACGTTGGGTACCAAGAATGTTAACCGCCCAAAACAAAGAAACAAGGAAAAAAATAGCTTCCGAACACTTGCAGCGCTTCCATTTGGAGGGAGAGGAGTTTTGGGAAAAAATTGTTACTGGAGACGAAACGTGGGTTCATTTTTTGAACCTGAATTAAAAAGGTAGTCAATGGAGTGGCATCACACAATGTCACCGAAGAAAAAAGAATTCAAAACTCAGCGGTCGGCAGGGAAACTTATGGCGACAGTTTTTTGGGATGCAGAGGGTGTACATATGATTGATATTTTGGAGCAGGGATACTCAATTAATTATTTCCAATACGTCAGAACTCTCAAAAAGCTGAAAGAACGTCTTTGCCGAGTTCACCCAACAAAAACTATGGCGGATGTTCTTCTTTTGCATGACAATGCAAGACCACACATCAGCAGTTATACCACTGCAGAAATTGAAAAGTTGGGATGGCAAGTCTTACCTCACCCCCCATACAGCCCTGACCTGGCACCATCAGACTTCCATGTGTTCGGGCCACTAAAGGAAGCTCATCGTGGGATTCATTTTGAAGATGAGGAGGCTGTGAAAACGTCCGTGCGTCAATGGCTTAGGAAGCAAGACCGTGTGTTTTACCACACTGCAATACATGCCCTAGTTAAAAGGTGGACCAAAACTGTGGAAAAGGGAGGAGATTATAATGAATAGTGACAAATTAACCGTCAGCGTTGTAGTTTTTAAGATAGGTGAATTGGATTCAATTTTCTTGGCAATTAAAAGAAAAAAAATAGGAGGCATTACTTTTTGACCTACTCTCGTATAAATCTTGCAGGATGGACCCCTGTTATTTACCCAAACAACCTTGAAAAACCTTGGAAAATATGAAAGCGTATTGAACTAAATATTTTCAAAGCTATGAAATACATTTTTCAGAAATAGAATATGTGTGTGTGCGCGCGTGTGTGTGTGTGTGTGTGTGTGTGTGTGTGTGTGTATGTATGTATGTATGTATGTATGTATGTGTGTATGTATGTATGTATGTATGTATGTATGTATGTATGTATGTATGTATGTATGTATGTATGTATGTATGTATGTATGTATGTATGTATGTATGTATGTATGTATGTATGTATGTATGTATGTATGTATGTATGTATGTATGTATGTATGTATGTATGTATGTATGTATGTATGTATGTATGTATGTATGTATGTATGTATGTATGTATGTATGTATGTATGTATGTATGTATGTATGTATGTAAGTATGTATGTATGTATGTATGTATATAGATATAGATAAGCTTTCTTAAAATAGTTGGAACATGGTTCAAAAATATAAAACTTTAACTTTGCCCGTCTAAAATCACATAATAGTTATTCATGTACAAAGGGCACAGTGATGTATGTTTTAATGGTGATAAAGATTAAGGGATGCTCATGATGGACACTTATTTAGAGGTTCTTTTGTCAAGAAATAATCATATTGGAGAACATTGTGGGTTTGCTATGGGTTTCAAATATGACGTCAAGGTGTACTTCGATAGTGTAACGTACACTTACTTTCAACAAAATGAAGAAATAATTAAAATAATGAAAAATATTTTGAACATTTAAGAAACCAGAATGAAAACTAGGCATTTGTAAATTAAAAGAAAAAAACTGATTAGATTGGTTTGGATTTAGTGAGTTCACTATTAGCCACAAATACCAGCAAATATTGAACAGGTCAAAGAAAGTTTAACTGTTTAATAGAAGATATCCTCATCCGATTTTACTTAATCTGATGCGAAACTTTCACATGGTTTTCTCCATTCATCTACATATTTTATATTAACTGAGATAAATGTTTGCAGCCATATGCTTTCATTACGCGTCTTACTGCAGGTACAAGTGAGACACACGAGCATCAAAGGATAATAATCAGAACAAAAGTTGGTCGCTATTATTGAAATTGCACACTGCAGGACATCGCAAGAAACAAAAGCATGGAATTTAGCAGTTCAACAGATTGCATGATGAAAGTACCGGAAAATTTTAAACAGCATCAATACAAATCACTGAAATGGCTGATGATATAGCGGCAAAATTTAGGCGACGTAAATTGTGCTTTAAAGGGATTTATATTTTTGGTGAACTAACCTCTTTTGATTATTTATTATTGATCATTTCAAGTTAGACAAAATTAAGCAAACATTTGTTTGAATAAAGAAGAATTCATAAGCTGTCGGAACAGTATTCAAGAATACATATTTTATTAGTAATACAACTATTTAAACACAAGATTTTGATTTTTTATGGCCACGCCGTGGTCAAGTGATTAGTTGGGTGGGTTTTCTCCGGGATCTCCGGTTTCTCCCAACATCATTCCACCAATTTGTTCCATTATCATCTTTCCTTTCAACCCTTTTGCCCTCATTCCGTTCATCTGTTTCTCTCACTCTCAATCCAGGCAATGGGCAGATTACCCATCCCGGAATTCCCTGTCTGATCGGGAATGTTTCGGTTCCTCAACCGGACTCCTAATGGAATAAGGAGTAGAGGACGAAGAATCCCCTGACACTACGATAATGTTGTAGCTAGGAAAGCTAAACAAGAAGAAGCTTTTTACTTTTAAAATATCAAAAAATAACATAGCATTTTCCATGTAGATGATGTGATTTGAATAGGAGATTCTCTTGATTATCCTAGAAAGTTAATGAAAGTGAATAACAAATTTGATATATATCGGAGTTTTCTGGTTTAAATTATATTGTACATAGATTATACTAGTCCTTCGCGCGCGTCTGTTTCTAAAATGTTTTTTATGGATTCACGTATTTCCGTTGAAATATCGATATAAAATTTGTGGTGTATTCCGATGGTTTCTCTACTTAAATATGTTTTAGAGAAGGAAAGATGTGTGAGTTTCGCATTCGGAAGATCCCGAGTTCGACTTCCGGTGACCACCCACTCTGACCAGAGTTTTTTGTGGTTTTCTTGAATCACTCCTAAAATACTGTGACGATTCCTCTTGCAATACAACGTTCTTCTCCATCATTTCCTTCATTGTCATGTTTGAGAGTTTCAGGACCAGAGACGGTGCTTACTTGTTGCGGCTGGGCGGCGGAAGTAGAGTCTGTTTATTTAACTCATGTGCACGTCGGCCGCTGCCTTTGACGAACCCTTATAATCGTTTTACAACACCGACCCTTCTTCTCCCAGTCCTTTATGCAAGGTTGCTACCTTTCTCGATACGCCATGGGTATCGTACGAGGTTTCGCCTAAATACATTATCTTATGTCCATTACTGCAAAACATCTTTAGTTTTGACGATATATATCGCCAAGCTACAATTCTACTTGATTCCATAATAACCCTTATCTTATTCAAAGTGCGGTATTTGAAACTCAGCTCCTTTAGGAGACAGCGCAAAGTGCAGTGCCCATAAGGAAAATTACAAATTTCTTGAAAATGTGCAACCAATTCGTCTAAGGTAGTCGCTCTCCCTTTTGCATAGAATCTATAAATTTCTCGACGGATTAAATCGCATGTGAAATTATCTACTTTAGAGAAACGTTTCCTTTTGTTTTCACACTTGATCGGCGTCTTTCGTATTCCTGTCGTCACAGTATTTCTTACTGTATTTCTGTGAATACCTAGAATTTATCATCAGGTTCATTGCACGACCCCTTACCAAGATTATTTGTCAGCACATATTTATATGTGTTCAAAACAAGCGCTTGAATTTGTTTAGAAACAGTTCCCGTTATAACTTTGTTTTTGAGGCTTTTCCTGTAATATAACTCGGCCCAGTTATTCACACTATTGTCATTACTTTGATTATTTTCAGTTGACTGAAATTTATCTACTACTTCATTTGCATTCATCACTGCATTTCTCTCCCACGGTCTCCACATCGTGACGCACAATGAATTTCTACACGTAATGTAACAGATCAACTGGAAGTTGGAACTTTGGCAACTGAGACTCCACGTGGAGTAGACATGCAACTCTCACTTCGAGAAAATCAAGGTTTGCTATTGGTCCTCAACAATAGTGTTCCATTTTTTAAGTGTGGAGATAGATTTATGACGGTCATTAGTGGGCGGGTGGGTCAGGTTCCTTTGAGGGGCCAACTGCACTCGCGTTCACTAGACAGACTTTACGTATTGTGAAGGTTTCTTCCTGGCGTTGGTGGAACTGCTCACGGACCAGCTCTCCAAGTGCTCTCTAAGGAGGTTTCCCTTAGGGTTAAGGGGTTTGAGCGGCGTCATAAGGTTTCAGTCCGAAAATATTAGGAACGCTCGTCATGTTTTCTACTTTCTCTCCCAAATCCGGTCCTCCTTTGCGTCCTTCTCTCATTTCTCCCTCCAGGGGCCTCGTTGGAAACACATAAGAACATACTGTACTATGTGCGATTCTCTGTTTGGGCTTCAGGGCCCTTTCGTAATACCTTTAATAGCTCTATGACTATAGAAAAAGTATAATTCAGTGGTGTGGCGTTAATGTTGCGTTTGTTGCCGTCTGCAACAGCTAATAAATTGAAGAAAGTATATCCTAAGTTTACATTAGTTTTTCTTCACAGAATAATGAAAAATCCAAGCGATTTCACTTTCAGATTTCAATTGCGAATCCGGTCAGCAATACAACCCCCGAGACCGGTCGTCTAACATCCTCCAGTTCTAAATAGCTCGTTAAGTTGCTAAGCTACAAAATAACAATTAAATGGGTTGTGCCGATACGGTTATCGTACTGTCTTGGTATTGCCAGTTCCACGGCAAGCGCGCGACAGAGATGGAAGATATATCTGTCTTTGTCTCACTGAATCCACCTAGCAAGTATCATACAGATACTGAGACGTACAGTGATACAGTTGCTGGCAGAGAAGTTCGCTTAATATTTCATTATGTGTATGAGAATATAAATACAATGATTAACGCATAATCTGAACCTTAAAACCTTCAACTGGAGAACAGTTCGTTTATATAGCTATCTTTCATATGCACACAAAACAAAATGACTCAAATTAGATGCGTTCTACGAAAGATGTTTGCTTCAGTGAAACAAGATAGGGACATTTCAACGATTTGTAAATATAGTTACTATTTTAATGATACCATATTTGTGTACTGGCTGTAATGGACTTTAAACCAATTTTTGTTTCATTGAAATACTTAATAAATACGGAAGATATGAATGTGTATTTATTAAGCATTTTTACACCATTAATCACTTGTACTAATGTTGTGCATTGTGCGCAGAAATTTTAGTCTTGGAGCAACAATATATCTTATTTGAAGCAGAAATTTGCGACCATCATCGGCACTCCTATATTTAAACCCAAGAGTTGTCAGCATATTGTGCATAGAAGATACAGAATCCTTATATTATATTTTCTCTTTCATTGAATTGGTCAGCCTTTTTGGCAGTTGGATATTCAACCTTGTCATATAAATCATAAATTGCTCTACGTAAAACACATTTTTGAAAACTGTCTAAGTTGGTAGCGCGTTTTTTATCTTCTCGGTGTTTTCCTGGAGATCTAAATATGGAAAATCTCCTAATTTGGTGAACTGTTTGCCTTGTTTAACAATGTTCGTCACAAAATGAGCACTCACGCCACAAGTTTGTAACATTAATTCCCGACTCTGAGCGAAATTTGTACTTTCGAAAATGTCTTTGACAACTGTTTGAAAAAGGAATACACATTAATAACAATATATCTAGCCTGCTTATGTAAAATCTTACGAGTTGTTTCGCAGTAACTACTAGGCACACCAGTACTAGTATAGCTAAGTGGTATATTTACTAACTTTGAAAAGCACGTGTGCACTCTTAAAAGATCATCACTTTACTGAATGCAGGGTACAAAATGCAGCTGCAGAATAGCAGTGTGTGCTTTTCTTCACTGACAGTTAATGATTCTTTTATTTCCAGTCAGGCGTCTTATCTTTCCATATCTCCAAAAACATGGGGTTTGGACAGTCATCCTCAGAAACAATAGCTCTGTAACATGGGAATAACAAAATAATTCTATAATTACTATCTTTAGAGCGCGCAAAGAAATTAGCCGTATGCTTTGGCAAAGCTAGTCAGTATGGGTGCTTAACTGTACAACGTTGCACGCACTGCATTTTCTAGTAGCCATAGAACAGCCACGCCTAGCTCCGACTTATGTTCATTCCTATTTTGTAGCTACCTTAGTGGCAAACTCGAAGCGTACAGATTTGTGGGAGATATCAGTGAACTAGTCCTTGTTTCACATAAGCTTGCCCCGTATCTCTTAACGGTCACGTGACCTTATCCCCTCTCATTGGCTGCTGTTGTAGTATAGACTGTTGTGCGGTAAAAATTAGTTCGTTATTTAACATGGTGATATATCTTTATATGTTGGAAGAGAATTGTCAAATTTATATTTTCGTAACTATTTGAATTAAATATATTACGCAACAGAGTTGATTTATCTTAAATGTATGTTAATTCTTAAAGGAAGTAAAGAGGAGGTTCCTTTGCTCAGAAGCCCGTCTTTCACATGGCACGATAGCACGTGATTTAGCGGTAGTGATGACATATTTGTTTATAAGATCACTGACCTTGTTTTGAACTGGATTAGTCATATACCGCCATTCGAAGGTGTGTTGTGCCGAGTGCGAGAACTAAATTATTTTATTGATCGTTTATTGCGCGTGTAGTTATTATATGTATAATGGCAGAGTCTATCGCCAGTTTTTCGCTGAAGCATCGCAAGGGAAAACCTTTACAAAGCGGCGAAAAAAAGAATTGTGGTGCATGTCTTTAATATCCCCCCAGGGGCCTACTTTGGTAGGTACGGGTTTGGCGCACCCGGGGTCCCGAGCCAACAGTCTCCCTCGTGTGGGCTCCTCTTCGTGGTTGAGGGAGACGGTCAACAGGCCCACCCACGTGTAGACCGTGCGTGGAGACCCGTGTCGGTGGAAAGGTGAAAAAAGGCGAAATAGGTGAACGAAATTTTTAGTAGGTTTTGATAGATTTTTTATGTACGTGTATTTTTAATAGGTTTTGTTACACTTGTATAGTTTTTAGAAAGTTTTATATCTTGCTTTTGCCCTGACTAGTTTTCTAAAGGGCGTTGATGACCGCCGTAGTTGAGCGCCCTTATATATCATCATCATCATCATCATCATCATCATCATCATCTTTAATACACCCACGGAGAAGAATCCCACTTTGTCAGTGAGAGAAGTCGAACAGCTGTGCTCTGAACTTACAGGTGTGTTAGATGCGTAGGAACATCGCGACATGAAATTGAGACAACAGGAAAACTTACCACTCCAGGAGTAATATTGCTGTGTGGCGAAGACGTTATTAATTACAATCAGACTGTACCGGGATACAAATCGCAAAATGTACCACCTTGACGAGACTTGGGTGAATGAAATGACACACGACAAGTATGGCATGACACGACCTTTTAAGACTGAAAGACAAGCATTTTTGTAAGGTATGTGTGCTGGTTTTAAAAAATCCCAGTGGAAAAGGCCGAAGGCCTTTCATTGTAAACTTGTTTCAGTTTCATTACTCATTCTTTCAGTTTCAACATGCTCAGTTTCATTATAAACTTCATTATTTTTGCATGCCTTCATATTCCTATTTGTATGATTTTATCTGTCTTACTGGCAATTATTATGACGTCTACTGCAGTTTTAAATGTGACGGGAAGGCACCACCTATGATCTATGGCGCGAAAGCATTAGCCAATTAGGGTGAGGGGAAAGGTAGTTGCACGCGGAGTGATACATGTCAGCGGGGCAAGGTTATATGAAGCAGAGTTTAGTGAGACAACCGAAGCTTTAGTCATTTGTTTATGGAACGATTGTTACCGGTGCAGTGTTATGGTAAATTATTAGTTCTACGTGTGTAAAGTAATATGCTGAATGATTTAATGTTAAAAGCACAATAGCAAGAATGGCATCACGATGTGCGGGTAAAAGTGTTGTGTTTGAGTCATCGAAACGTTTTAAATAGCTCCTTAAGTTCGCGTTCTTTTGGTGAAAAATATCACATATTTTCAATAGGACGGCCAACTTCGGATCTTAAACCTTTAGAACTATCTAACACGATCACACATTTAATTTTGATCATTCCTGCCACCAGTGCATCAGCAGAATACACAGTAATCTAAGTAGCACTTAACTCAAAATAACAACACCCAACATTTCAAAACTCTGTAATTGGTGTTTTCCTGGAGAAGAATCGGCACATTGAACTGAAATACAAATAGACAATGTAAACTGGAGAAGTTGTAAACAGATTTTAAATAAGGCATGTCGTTGTACCTTTTATTTATATATCTGTGTTCGTTTTATGTTAATGCAACAATTTATATAATATTGACCTGGAAACCCTCGGAATCAGCAACTGCCGCTGCCCAGATTAAGTCTAAAGCGGCAAAACTAATGTATCACTCAGACCTGAGTAAACTCATATCCAATTCAAGACATGATGTGTGACGTAGTTTTCATCTACTATGCCCGTAAAGTACTGCAGTTTTCCCACTAAATAGAGAGTGATAGCATCATTTAATGTACTTTCAACAGAAACACTTGAATAATTAGGTGACGAGGAAGTTCACGGAGCAACTGTTAATAGAAACTGGTTATTTCGAAAGAATCGTACAGACGCCTTTTCTAAGGCCAAAGTTTTTGCCGGAATAGAAGCTAAGCGCAATCTTAATAGAGAGTTTTTTGCCACAGCGTGTTTTATGATAAGGTATCGGCTTGTCATGTGGCTTGAATATGGTATTGTAGCGTATGTTGCTGAGTCAGAGTTTTTGCACAAGTCACTGAATACGTACGTTAATGAGAACAGAAAATGGAGCAATTACTTGATATCACAGCGTTCGGTGCCACTGATTATGAGTTATTGGAAGATATAATAATTCGTAATATTAACAGAAAAAGAAATATCCCCCAAGGAGGTGTGGTAATTCGGAGACTAGATTTAAATCAATTTACAGATGAAGAATGCCGACTCTATTTTCGTTCTGATAAAATGGCTCTATGACGGCTAGTAGAGGCTTCACATATACCGCCTAGAATTGTAATAAGAACGATATTCTGCTAGAGGTAAGTTTGAATAAACAATTTACATCTTCGTGTGGATATATATTAGGTTATGTTGTACTGACAGTACATTTACTATTTCAGCAGTGGAAGGTTTGTGCACATATTGTAACTTTGTGGGTTCGTAGAACTAAAAGTCCAATTTGCAGAAATTAAAATCGTTCTTTATTTCCATAGAAATACACTGATTAATTCTCACGTAACAACATTACGTCACACCACAATCTACCAAGGTCGATGACAATAACAAACAACGTTCTGATCAGCTCTCGTTACAACAACACTCTTGTTACACCTTTACAACTACACTCAGCTGTTCTCTGCTTACTACTCGCTGTATTACAACTCACGACTCACTCTTGTTTCACAATGTTCGCTGGAGTGTCACAATCTCTTATATATCCCATTCATAATTCCAGAGACTTCTCGTACAAAGAAGCAACAACTTTTTCTCTGTCAATCAAGATATCACTAGAACCTCCCCTTCAGCCGCCGTGGTGCGGGCGCTGCAGACCCCTAGCACTCGTGGTACCTCTGACGTTACTAGAAGAACCTCGGGCCGAACATTCGAGCCTCTTCCTGATAGGGAGCTGTTCGGATTGGGTTGGACTCGAGGGGGCAGTTGTTACCGATACCCGTGGGAGATCGGGTACGTCTCCGGACGGAGTTGAGAGAAGCCATTAATATCCCTGCGTACTAGCCAGCACAGCTAGTAGAAGGTGTACTAGATCACCAGACCGCCCCACCCCATTTTGGAGTTGGCGCGCGTAAGTGGCGTATCCACTTCCATCTCGTCTTGAGTCCACAGGACCAGATGGGGGGGGCCCTTGTTAGTCTCTAGGTTTTGCCCTATGGAAAGCCCCACGGAGGCGCCGGGCGTCCTTTCGGGACAGCTCGGTAACTCCCTGGTGGAAGGAAGCCCGGGTGCTTGGTCCTACGGGTCCAGGACTAATGGGAGTAGAACCTCTGGCATTAGCTATCACTAGAACCTTCCAAACGCGAAATCCTATCTGGGCCGGCAAGTCACTTATCTCAAGCGCTATGTTGATCTGCTTTTGCCACCTTTTTGTGTACACTAGCCGCGCTAACGTTAACTGCTTATGCAAGCTCTTTATTGCCGTGAAATACTATCTATTGCCGTCTGTTATCTATTTATGCCCGTTGCCGCGGCAATATCTTCGGCGCCTGGCATATCCCAACTGTCTGACTTGGAGGCAGTTTTGGCGTATCTTCTTCATATTTATCAGTAATAGCTAATGCAACGATGAATATAATATATAGAAATAAAGGTCACTTATTAACAAGTCTAGCTAAACTAACATGGCTTGACAGAAATAAATTGCAATATTTTGCACATGTTATATCATTAAAGGGAGAACCTATAAGAAATTCTTAGGCCTTTTAGGTAGATAGTACAGCTTGAGATAGTACAGCTTGAGATAGTACAGCTTGATAGTACAGCTTCCAGTTGCAGCAACTATCGTTGCAACTATTTCTTTCCATACAGTTGGATCTTCATATGGGTTGGTTGAAATTACCTCCCGCATCAATATTAGATCATCATTAATGATAAAGCGTAATCTTTCTTGGGTCATTTTGTAAGAGAAATGCTAACCGTGAAGCCTCATGTTAAATGGTAAACTATAGCGTGTCCGGTTATCGGTTATATGTTTACAGTAAACGTCCGCATGTGCAGAACATCGCTCACGTGATACTAACGCTTACTGCCAAGAATATGGGCAAGAACTCCCTAATGTCGAAAATTCTAATTTTTTACTTCTAGTTTTTATATTATTTGAAATTAATTGTAATTAATTGAAATGTTCTGTTTAATTCGAAATATACGTTATCATTACAAGCACAATACTTATAGTTAAATTATATCTAAATATAGTTAAATCTATATCTAAATTATATCTGTTTTTTAAAATATTCCTGCATCTGCCGTTTTATACTGTGAATTCTCTATCACTAGTATATTCCTAATATACCTTTGGGTAAAATAGGAATAAAAAAATGGATAGTAAATAAATAATAAATAAATAAATTCTCTATCACTTTACAGACAGAAATGAATTACTCCAACACACTGTAGAAATAGTAAACTTTTGCTTTATAATTTGTTATGGCAGCTCCTGTGTGTTCAGGCTTTGTGACTTCTTCTTTGCAAATATATGCAAGTTCACCTCTTCACTTTTCCTCTTTTTTTAAACAGATTTGTCTGTGAATAACATTTTATGGTATAAATGATAAGTAAAAATTAAATTTTAGTATAAAATTAACAAAATCTAATTGCTATTGCGATTTCCTATGATATTAATGGCAAACTTTAAATCAAAAGATCATGTAATTAGCAGGAATCCAATCTTCCTTGATAAACACATTTAATGGCTAAAAGTAGATTAGTGTATTTAGATGAAATGCACCTAAAATCTGAAACATTTTCAATCTATTTGCGTTGGCATATTAGGTCGCATAATATAATTTCATTTACACCCATAGTGAATTTAATTACATAACAAAACGAAATTAATTAAAATGTGTTAAAAAGTTTCAACATTGGGAAACTTTAGCATTGCATACACTTTATTCAGATGATTTTGTCCTAACTTCACCATGCATATCTGTAGCATTCCAATAACATACCAATCAAAGACATAAATAATTTGCATATAAAAATAAATAAAGATTTATATATTCATAAACGAAATCTTGTATTGCACTGGCCGCTACTTTGTCCTCTTTCCTGTTTTCATACGTTGTTAAATCGTGGATATCCATATTGCTTCTCTCCTTTATCATCTCCCTCATTGTCCACCTTCTTTCTCTACCTTCTGTTCAATATACTCATATTTTACAGGATGATCCTAAAAACAGTAATGCAACTCTTTTCTAGAGCGCTAATAAAAATTTGAAGCCAAGTAAAATCTCCATCAGTACACATCCCTGTGCTTCTTCTTCAGTATTTTTCCAGTGCGATAAACAAATATTTGTTTATATGGATGAGTACATTTATTTATTAGTTTTAGGTATTTACAATCATGGATATAACTGGACATTCAGCCCAGGCTCGACGAGTATAAAATAACAATACAAAGAAATGGTTATAGATATTTAAATATCCATACCGTAGAGCTCTTGTAAACAGCAAAACTTGTTACATACAATGAGCATTTTTACAAAACACTTTAATAACAATAATAATAATAATTAATAAAAATATACAATTTTTATCATTTTTTAATGTTACAAGCCTACTTAAAATATTCCCTCCTGTGGACAGACTACAAGTGAGAGCTAATATATAACATTGCGTATAGTAACAATCAGTTTAAACACTCGCTCCTGAAAAGAGTAAAAGCACAAACGCAGACGCGCGCGCACACACACAGAGAGAGAGAGAGAGAGAGAGAGAGAGAGAGAGAGAGAGAGAGAGAGAGAGAGAGAGAGAGAGAGAGAGAGAGAGAGAGTGTGTGTGTGTGTGTGTTTCAAAATGGGATATATTGTTTCTGGTTAGCATATTATACACCTTAGTATCAATTATTCATTCAAATTCAGAACTTTTTCGGTTAGAGCAGTTGACCATATTTTAGAGCCTCTTTATGCCTTGAATAATTCTGCAGCATATTATGAGACAGACAGAAGGATAATGACAGCTAAATACACATAATACAAATTTGATTTCGTTATACTGGCCGATGACGTAGTACCAATGTCTCATCCATATCAAGCTACGACCTACCCCCAGTGGGGTCGTGGCGCACAGATTGAGAACTTTGGGTGTAGATACTTTGCGACTGAATTTTTTCACAGAAAGAAATGCGTAAAGTTTTCACATTCTATCCAGGAACATTCACGGAGTATAATCACATCTCTGCAATGACTTTGCGATTTATTCCGTTTGTGATAAATTCTGCTTTTAAGTCACGAATGATTGTCAAGCAATGTTATGAGGCTATCGGGCAACAGAATTACCTTGTAAAAAGCAATAAACATTCGTCCACAGTGCCAGTGAGACACATTTGAGTGATTGCTGGTTGGTATACCGTTTTCTAAATTGCACTGGATCTATAAAAGAAAACATAACGGAAGACCAATATCTGTTGGCATGAAAAATGCTGAAATATGAAGACCCAGTTTTAATGTAAATGTATAACTGCTATAAGAAGCTTTAATATCAAGGACTTGTAACATTAAGTCCAAGCGAGAGAAATACTTCACATCCTGATAGATTTCCCAGTTTATTAAAATTGAAGGAACTAAAACACCTTGAATTGTTTAAACATTCATTTGTAACGGAAAATAAACACCCATACATGGTGATATTTCAAATTGATTTTATTATTTCAATATTAGATTTCACAAATGCTACTTGTGATATACCTAATACAAAACTCTTTGTTGATAAATACTTATGCAAAAGCATGCAGTTTGTAAATCTCTAATGGGGGCGATATACTGTCAAGTTTTAAAAATGTTTATTTTAGATTTTAGTTTTAAAAAACTGAAATATCCTAATTTAAGAAAACAGATCATATTTTGAATTTGGAATACTGTTGGTTAAGAAGTGTAAAAATGAAGATAATTTTTATATCTAAGTAAATATAAATATTTTTAAAATACTTTTGTTAAGTTATTACATACTGATGATGTAATAATTATTCAGGAAACAGAACATAAGCTACAAAAGTCAAGCATAGATTTTGAGACTAAAGTTAATGTAGTATAATTTAAAGATATTTACAAATATTACGGACTTTAATGACACAAGCCCCTAAACCTCCGGAGGTCCCTTACGAGAAGCCGCCTCATAGAAGGCGGATCCATCCGACCTACCAACCCAGGGAGAAATGTTCACAAAGACACCACAACCCTACAAACGCAACACGCCAAACTTCATCGTTTGGTCCTTCAATTCTGAAACAAATGATGACAATGATGATAAAGGAAATAATGAACAGGAAGGTTGTGGTAGAAAAGAAACCACCCAACCATTCGCCTACCAGGCGAGAAAGGCATCAAAAGTGCATGATGGTCGGGAAACGAACCATGGACCTTCTGAATGCAACTCTCACAAGCTACCCTGGCGTCACAAACCTAGGTGAGGGAATAGAGAGAGAGAGAGAAACTCTGAGAAAGTAGGAAAAAGAATCATGCAAGAAGGAGAACGTTATATTTTTAAGTATGAATTATTTTTCTACTGTGTGAAGAATTTTCCCAGAAGCTTATCCTAAAGTCATTGTGAAAGCTTAATTCCAAAATAAAGATGGGAGAAATGTCAAATTTTATGCTTTAGACTGATATATTTTAATAAAGTAAGACAAAGCTTTATTCCCTTCATATCAAATAACCTTTTAAAAGGAACTAATCGCTTGATATTTAATTATAGTGTCTTAGTGGCAAAAATAGCAAATGCTAAGAGATTATTTCAGTAGTCGCCTGGCAATTCTTCTGCAAATAAATTTGTTATTAGTAAATACTAACAAGTTTACCACCATAGTACGAGGTTGGGTCAAAAAGTAATGTCTCCTATTTTTTTCTTTAAATAAGTTAAGTCATGTGAAAACTTTGAATTTGGCGAAATTCCTCAAACCCTTTTCTCCAATCCCCTGCAGTAGTAACTTCCTAAGTCAACAGATGGCAGCACTGCATCCTCATGCAAAATGGCTGACAACGACATTTGTATTAGACAGAGTTCTGTGATTGAATTTTTGACTGCGGAAGGTGAAACGCCAATTCGCATTCACGAAAGGCTAAAAAATGTGTATGGTGATGCAACGGTGGATGTCAGCACTGTTAGACGATGGGTTCGTCGCTGTAACGAATCTGAAGGGCAAACACCATTGGCAGATGAAAAGCGAAGCGGCAGGCCGGTGACTGCAGTGACTCCATGCGACATTCAGAGAGTCGATGACATCATTCGTGGTGATCGCCGGGTAACAACAGGTGAATTGTGTCGCATTACCTCCCTCAGTAAAGACTGTGTGATAACGATTATTCAACAACTGAGTTACTCAAAAGTTTGTTCACGTTGGGTACTAAGAATGTTAACCGCCCAAAACAAAGAAACAAGGAAAACAATAGCCTCCGGACACTTGCAGCGCTTCAATTTGGAGGGAGAGGAGTTTCTGGAAAAATTGTTACTGGAGACAAAACGTGGGTTCATTTTCTTGAACCTGAATCAAAGAGGCAGTCAATGGAATGGCATCACACAACGTCACCTAAGAAAAAAAAAAATTCAAAACACAGCAGTCGGCAGGGATGAAGAGGGTGTGCTTATGATTGATTTTTTTGGAGCAGGGATGCACAATAAATTCGGTCCAATACGTCAGAACTCTCAAAAAGCTGAAAGCACTTCTTCTCCGAGTTCGCCCAACAAAAACTATGGTGGATGTTCTTCTTTTGCACGACTATGCAAGACCACACACCAGCCGTTACACCACTGCAGAAATTGAGAAATTGGGATTGCAAGTCTTACCTCACCCCCATACAGCCCTGACCTGGCACCATCAGACTTCCATCTGTTTGGGCCACTAAAGAAAGCTCATCGTGGGATTCGTTTTGAAGATGAGGAGGCTGTGAAAACGCCCGTGTGGCAATGGCTTAGGAAGCAAGACCGTATGTTTTACCACACTGAAATACATGTCATAGTTAAAAGGTGTACCAAAACTGTGGAAAAGGACGGAGATTATATTGAATAGTTACAAATTAATCGTCAATGTTGTAGTTTTCAAGCTACGTAAATTGGATTCAATTTTCTTGGCAATTAAAAGAGAAAAAAAATAGAAGGCATTACTTTTTGACCCACCCTCGTAATATCTAACTGAAACAATTGTTTTCGAATATTTATCACTATCTAAAGGTCACAGACAAAAAGTGCAATTCCTCTAGCGCTAGAATTTGATTCCCGGCACCAACGTTGGAAATGTTAGCCAGAGGATTGAATCTGTCCTCTTGATATCTTTGGGTCTTATTACTCGTAAACTACGCCAAAAAAGACGAAGAAAGACGCATTCTCACCAAATACCACCTCTATCCGGTCAGAGAGGATAGAGAATAGGCAGTAGGTTTTAAACCACATATATTTATCCTATAGGAATCAATATAGTTCAACTGTTTACAAGCATAACTGTGTAGTGTTAAACCTTTTACTTTTGCCTTGATTCCAACCAGTATCCAGAAACAAAATGTATTGCAGGTTTTTAAAACAGTACAAGAGCATTTGAGCATACATTACACAGAGTATGGTAGTGAAGGAGTGTCAAAGAGTAAATGCAGATTAAGAGTGGGAGAGAGTAGAGAGAGATAGAAAAGGTGAAAGTGAACTAGAGCGATATATGAATCTTGTAGTTAAGCAATAACGTAAGTAGACTGCTTTTTACATTGGTCCTAGTATGTAGAGATATCTAGAATTCTACAATAAACGTAGATGCCGTAAGAATACAATAATACACCAGCTTTCATTTTATCAGTTTTTCTCTCTCCCTGATCGTATCTATTTCTGTGAATTACAGCTGCTATATTGAGATTCTCTAGAAACTCGGAGAGATGAACCGAACAAAGCAAAAGGATAAGCCCGCTATTCCTTGGAATTCCAGCGACTGTCATCATCTATAATTTTCAGAGCTAAAGAAGCATATCCCTTATTCATTTGAAGCAAAGGAGAGTAAACCATTAATTTGTGTACTACACTAGAACTTGGACATTATGAACCAAACCATCAGCAAATATATTTCATACAGTGATATACCAGAAGTATGCTTCAAGCATTCTCTGAAACTGCGTTGATGATTCAACTGAATTTCTTCTGGATAAATAATTCTCAATTGAACATTCCAGAGCATTTGAACCAGAAACATTTATTTAAATATAGGCTTCAAGAATAAAAAGTGAAATAAAATGTTACCATGTAAGATTTTAAGCATTCTCATAAGCTTGAGTGAAATTTGATTTTAAATTTCAAGGTATAGGTGGTGTGTCTAAAAAGTTCGGTGAATGCTCTCAGAAAACAAACAAAACAAAAGATACACACAAATATTCTTTATTGCCCCACCACCCGCTGCAATACACTTTTGACACGTTCGTACAGCTTTTGGAAACTATCTGCAAATGCCTCCCGTGGAATCGATTGCAGAACGACTGTCACTTGTCCTTGATGGCACTCACGACCGCAAGGGGAAAAAAAATCACCTTTCATGGCTGCCTTCAAGCGGGGAAACAGGAAGAAGTCCGCAGCAGCCAGATCGGGGAATAGGGAGGGTGTTCATAAACAGTTACTCGTACTGTCTTCTGAACTAGGAATTGGCTTATTAGGGCTCAGCTCCCGTGACAATGGTTTTCAGAAGCAATGAAATCACTAGAAGTTTCCATTCGTTTTGCTTTCTGTTCGTCTGTGAGCTTGTGGGGCACAAATAGGGATCAGATCTTCCGCTTACCCAAATCATCATGGACGATGGTATTCACCCCGTCTTGCTAATGCGATTCTTCCACAATCGATCTCAGAGTCAGTCGCATATCTTGTGTCAGTGCTTTTCGCACCTTTTCGATCATTTCTGAGGTTCTGCTTGTCGATGGCCGACATGAACCATCCTCAGTTATTTCCTTCCCTTCAAAGAAGCGTTTAAACCATTCGTAAACATGTTTTCTGCTCACGGCTTCCCTCCCGTACACCGGCACCAACATCCCATGTCTCTCCGTTACAGTCTTTCCCAATTTGTAACAGAATTTGATGTTAACACGTTGCTCCATTGCGCTATGACACTCCCTCGAGACCCTCCCTGATAGGGAGTTGTTCGGTTTGGGTTGGACTCGAGGAGGCAGTGGTTCCCAATACCCGTGGGAGATCGGGTACTTCTCCGGACAGCGTTGAGGGAAGCCATTAATATTCCCGGGTACTAGCCAGCATAGCTAGTAGAAGGTGTGCTAGATCACCAGGCGGCCCCACCGAGGTCATATCGGTAGTCTTCCCATTTTGGTGTTGGCGCGCGTAAGTGGCGTATCCACTTCCATCCTGTCTTGAGTCCACGGGACCAGATGGGGGGAGGGGCTTGGTAACTCCCTGGTCGAAGGAGGCCCGGGTCCCTGGTCCTACGGGTCCAAGACTAATGGGAGTAGAACCTCTGGCATTAACTCCCTCTCACACTGACTACGTTCACTGGTCACAGTCTGTTTACACTGCACGCTGTGTACGGATTCTGAAGTTTCTGAAGAACCATGCGCATGCACGCACACATGAGCCAAGTTGCCGTTCAGATATGACACCATTCACCGAAAATTTTAGACACACCACGTACTGCATGCTTTCAACATTATATGGAATATAACATGAATTTTCAAACTCCATGTCTACCGATGCCGGGGCGTCATTATCAGAGGTGAAAGATTACCCGAGCTCCATTTAGAAGTGCCTAGCATGAGAGACCTGACTGACCTAAATCTAGTTCAAATGTTGCATTTGCACGTGATTTCTATGATTAGGGAGGCAGCGAATGAATTTGCTGTGCGGTTATATTTGGCTCACTAGAACTGCCGTACCAGAAGCTTAACAAAAAATTAATAAAGATACTTTACCTATTATTTGCCCAACTCGGTAGCGTAGATGGTAGCGTATCTGCCACACGTTCAAGAGGTCCCGAGTTCGAATCTCTATCATGGTGAGTTACCTGGATACGGTTTTTTCCGGGGTTTCCCTTATCCTTCAAGATAAATGTCGGGTAACTGTAAGCTCCATGAACCCTGGACTCATTTGAGCACCGCTTCACGCAATTCATTCACCGTCCGATATGGCTTAACGTTGGAGGACGTAAATTTAAAAGAAAATTACCTATTATTTGCCTGTGTTTTGACAATAGTCGCTCCCTTTAGTGGATGCTAGTTGCAATGGCTTTCAAGGTGGCTTTGCTGATCCAGTATTAAGTTGATGATAATTTTCCTTACTCTGGTATTAAACAATTTTTACTGTTTACAGTTATTCATGCTGTAAACGTGAATTTCGAAGTAGATGTTCGCAGGTGTCGTCAACTGTGTATCTATTCACCCTTCTAATAATTGTTGCATCGAAATACTACGTATTCACCTGATATGAGTTGCTTTTTAGCGATATAATAGGAGTTATAACATTAGTAATGGTATTCACATGTCGTACAATCGGATAAAAAATGAATAATATCAGAAAGTGAAAGTTTCTTTCTTTCTGACCAGATTTCAATTACCTATGGAGATTGGTTTATTTGGTATTATTTGGAGTTCAATGGCTGCATCCAACATACAATTGCCCTACTACGTACGGAATATTGCTTGCTTTTTGATAAGGCTGTTTCCAGTGAAGTACATGGGAAGAGACTGAAAAATGTCTGAAGATGTCGCCTAGTGGATGGACACATCCACACTACGCACTGAAGGCAAGATACCTAGATCTTGCTCAAATCGAATACTATCACTGTGAAAATGTGGAAGATATGGTACAAAGCCTTTGTTTCAAATGAGGTATTAAACATTCCTGTGCCGGATTTGCATAAGTGATATAAAATGCTGAAAGAGAGGAGATTGCATAAACAATTAGAACAAATTTTGAATTGTAATGTGCTCTACGCCTGTAGGACATCACTAACACTTTCCTATATCTCTGTCTATGTTGATATCCGTATGACAAGACAATAATTGTTTTCACTCCATAAAGTTAAAAGTTGAAGTTTAAACTATGGCAGTGAAGTCCATGTAGACCTTGGCTATCAACCCAATTGCTGACTTTCACGAAGTACTTTCCAAAAGTAGTTGTTAGCTAACACACAGAATTTTTAATACTTATATCTGATTGCTGTACTCCATTATTAACCATTTAATGTATGGATTAAGTTGCACATGAAAGAAATAACTAATATTCAGATTAAGAGCTTTGTCTCCCATTGTTATGCAGTCTACACTGTCAAAGAAATCCTTTAACTAATTAGCAATACACTATGTAACTGGCCTTTAATTGTTTGACCTCTTACAGCTTTACCTCAGCTACAAAATGTGAGTAAACCATTCCATGTGATTAGGTAGGATGTGATTACTCACTCCCACTGTACGTTATTTCTAATGCCGTCTCCAACATCTCCGACTTTGACAATTCTGTTGTCGATTGCTACAGTGCTAAATTGTGGGATATGTTTCTTAGGGGTGAATATGAGAACAGACAATACCAATTACGTTTCTTGATAAGGGGCGCCAGGGTAGCGCAGTGTTTTCTTTCGCGGCTCCCGCGCTAAGGATCCCAAGTTTGATTCCCGACTCTAGGATGACGAATTTAAGTCGGCCCTATCCACGCCTTCACCTCTGTCTAGCACATGTGAAGTGTACCCTATGCCCAACGTGGTTCGGAGTCCACGGTCTAAGCTGTAGGTCCTCTCGGCTCACCGTCATCTTCACTATCACCCTACCATTGGAGGTAATCGGCATCCCCTCTGAGTGCCTCCACCTGAGAAATGGGTGCTGTCATCACATGGTGGGGCGAGGTTACTCCGAAGGACAAGGTTGCCACGTGCGGAGTGTTGGGAACCAACCAAACGTTTCTTGATCATTTTAACAGAGATTAATAAATGCACTGTTTTAAGCGAGTTGCCAACTGTTTCAGAAGTAGAAATAAACTGTTTTAAACCTTAGCAGTAAACATTGTAACTATTGAAGCATTGTATCTGCTAACTTCTGATGTACCAATAATTATGTCTGCAGTAACAATGAGAAACATAAGCTACCGCGAGTCAATGAAGTATTAAACGAAGAATTCTCAAGTATGTATAACCTGAACATTGTAATATAAGTTTTACATTACACTTCAAAATTCTATATAGATTTTTTCACCATAAATAAATATTTTTAGACCTTTAAATAAAACATTCGTGTCGTTACATATGTCTCTGTGAACAGAATAACTCAAAAACAAAATAGATGATAAATATCAAAATTGGTACTAAGTTCAGCAAAGTTGCTATACAAAGATAGTCCAGAAATCTCATCCCCAATTACCTTTTATAAGGAATATTTTTCGTAATTTTCTTCCCCAGGAGTAATAGTACCTATTAAAAACCATGCATTTCCTATATTTGCATGACTAATAAAATATGTCTTGCCTATTTGGAAATAGGATCTGAAATTAACTTAATTTGGAATGAACTTTGCATAACTGGTAAACTATAAGAGATGCATATCTCGTATAGCCTACACTTGAACTAGTCCAAAGTTTGTCACACTGTGTTTTTATGTAACATTGGCAATTACACCATTTTGACATTAGGCAGCACACGAAATACACTAGTACGTGAAGCCCTCATACATCTCAAAACGCTGAAATAGCTTCCAAGCGGATCTTGAATGCGAAACATGCATATTTTGTCCTCATCAAACGTATATTTAGAAAGCGAAGGTAGATGATTTGAACACTTTAAGTTGTCTTTAATGTAAATAACAGGATAAATTCCTCATATAGCCCAAACATATACTTTATTTTCATTAATAAATTAAAAAAAATTCTTTAGCATTTTACTATAATTGTAATAGCAAACTCTCAACAAGTTATTGTAAATGTCAACAAACTTTTTAAATACAAATGTTTCGTTTAATATTACGATTTTAAAGGGAGTAAAATAAACGTTTTTTCTCAGTGCAGAAGGGATTTACTTTTATTTGAATTCATCTAGATATAATCCTAGTACACTTGCCTCTTTTGCCTTTATAGATTTCTTTCCTCCATCCTCAAGATCACTAACCTAAAATCTGCTGTAAAATATAGTATTAACGACCTGTGCACACCTTGTTATTCTCCCAGTGATTTCCTTTATTGAATTATGCGTTATGATGAAGTATATTGGCAGAATAAGCAAGTAACTGTGCAGTATGTTCATATGTTTACGAAAATACTGCTCCTGCACGCGACTCGGTGCTTCTCAGCGTAGGCCAGGCACGTGGCTATGTTCCTAAGTAACAGTCTAGTTTATGCCAATCATGAAGCATTTAGTTTATGTTCCCTTACTGGCGTTGAAAACTCTATTTCGTACCACGTATGATCTGAACAACAACGTGGACATCTTGGTACTTTTCATTTAGAAGCACCGTCTAAATTTCCTAAAATATACAATGTATTTAAAAATAACATTTTCAGTGGCATTAACAGTTTCCTATTCGTTTGCTACTGTTTAAACTTTTAAATGCTAGTCACTTTTGAGATGTCACCATCCATCCTATTGAATCATGGAAAGAGTAGGTATAGGATTTCAAAGCCAATATGCAGTAAATATTTTACCATTACTTCACCATCCTGTGTCTGCAAAATACAGGTGCGTCAAAAAATGTACATAAATACACATTTTGATCCGTCATACAAAATTTATGTTCCGGTCTACAAGGTTCAACTGCTGAAAATGGAAAGCTTTAAGTCCAATTTGAAACATAAATGCACTTCCTGATGCACTTTCTGATGCACATGTGATCACTGTTTCATCTGGTGGGCTTTGTGGCAAACCCGCATACCAGTGATAAATTGATTGGGTTCTAATTGGAGCTATGAGTTCTCTTATCCTCAGGTGAATGGTTGCAGGAAATGGATTTTGGTGGTTGTTGGCTACTCAGTCGTATTAATAACACTTTGTTTCTTGCAGAATTATTTGGTTTAATTCCTACTAAGTTTGCTTATCGACTTGGATCGGTGACCACCTGTTAGTAAAATTCCTAACATAAATTCAATTTTACTTGAAACCCTGGATTATTTGTTTAAATTTACTTCCACGTGGTTTCTATTTCCTTTTTATACGGCGACTACTTTGCTCTAATAAACTTCTAATGCTGCTTCCACTTACGCTGCTTGCGCTATTTTTAACTTACCTACATTTCAGACTTATAAATCTTCGCTTCTCTTCTTAATGCACATGAACACGTCCTTCCTGTCGTAGTATCATCTTTTAAGCAAGTTTTTCTTACTTCACGATTTAGTTCGAATCTTATTCTGACCCCCTATCTAACTTTATCACATACCAAACTAGCTCAACCTTCTAAAATGTTACATTATTATTGGTTTTTCATTTATTTAGAATTTTCGCATTGGTTTACAAAACTCATCTAACTCATTGACGTTCAGCCCACCCTGAGTTGGGGAACGCCTACCCTGAGTTGTTTGTAACGGTATACGTCGTTATCAAATCAACGAAGTAAGTCTCTTTAGCGTTCATGCTCAACTGCATTTTGAAAGCCCTTTGTCCCAAAACATTCCTGGCTGAAAGTATGCAATAGGTCTCAGACATTGAACTTTAACTAGCACAAAGAAGATAACGGACCTTCCTTCCTGTCTCTCCAACGGGTACAGATTTTTACAAGAATATTTTCTCTTTCTTGCCTGGATGCTAGTATATATGTTATATTAAATTATATTCTTCCCTTCTTATTCTTTAAGTCAACTGCTATTTTAATCATTACTATATCCATTCTAATTTCATATTATTATAACAATATTTTTATATTAGTTTAGCAAGGCATTTTTATTAATTTATCTATTTTTTTAATTATCTAATTTCGATTAATTTGCCGCCTCCTAATCGGTGCCTGATACTGTGGTTACAGCTTCAACATCAATTTATTGCTGAGTACATTGCTTCCGTGCATGTACCAATGGGTCTAATGAGATTTATGCGCACATGCCTTGAATCTCATTCCAAAGTGTGTCTAGGTTACATGGTTTAAGAATGTACACATCTTTTACAGTGTCCCATAAGAAGGAATCTAGCGGCGTAAGATCTGGAGAGCGTGGAGGAAAATAAGGCTGAAACTTACGTCCGGCATCTTGCAGTAACTTCCTTGCCACTAACTGGGTTGAGTAACTAGAGTGACAATTTTGTTGCCACCTAATGAAGAAAGATAAAATTACTTTCTTACAGAAATTGAATCTTGTAGCACGGGAAATACAGTTTCTACGATGGTTCAAATTGTGGATATATTCCTCTGTCGCACCCCATATTTAGTGAAACTACTTCTGCTAACTTTTTATTGATTAACATGAGGCACATTATATGAATGTTTTGTGGAAATTGTATCAAAGTAAAGAATAACAACTAAATAAAATCACTTGAATACACCAGATGTGTTCTTCTGGATATCAGAGATCTTTGGCGATATAAAATTTAAATTTCTTCTGATTTGTGCAAAATGGCAATCAGTGATCGTAGTAATCTCGAAACCTAACTCTTTCACAACGGAATCAAGATGTATCAAAGGTTTTCTCGTTCTCATTTTTAGTTTACTGTGGGTTAAAAATCCTTAGCGTTCTCTTAACTCATTTACAGTTTTTTATTGTGCGTCGGTTTTAAGTTTTGATCGTAGTGGCTGACACGACGACGCTAAGCAATACAACACCTGCTTGGCCGTGGTCTTCACACCAAAACCACCCGGTCCGCCATATCGCATGGACTATCGACGCAAGCCTTTACATCGGACACAATGTAGGGCGAGATTAAAAAGAGTGAATAGCTATTGTGACGGTGTATGTGTGACGTGCTGGCACAATGCAGAGAGAGAAGAGTCAGTTCCCCTCTCTTTCCCCCACGAACAAGCGAGGATCGTTTCCCTTCCTTGTCGCACCTCTCTTAAACCCCCAACTCCGGCCAGACTACACAAATAATACGCCATTGTATATTCACCTTGCCATCGCATCTGAGCCATTGTGCCCAGGAATTCGTAGAAAATGTTATGTGGTGGTGGTGTTATTATGAAGTTGAAACTGTATACTGCTGCCTGCTTGCTATAATTTGATAATATTCGTGGTCTCTTTCTCCCTTAAAACACACCGTCTAACTACACTTCAATACTTTTCAACACATTATCGCCGGCACCTATTCATCTTTCCCGTCCGGGCGCGAGCGAGCGACAGTCTGCCTCAAGTATCGATGAATAAAAGAGTGGAGGATGAATGGACAAAGCGCTCCCGTTTTACAGTGTGTTACCCAAAGCGTGTAGCTAACAGAAGTAACTTGCAAAAGTGTCCGCCCTCACAGCGTTTTACTTGCCGGCCGGTGAGACGCCAACAACCGATAGAGAGGAGTGCAAAGTTGCGTGTATTTCGAAACTAGCTGAACTCCTCTTCATCTTCCCTACTGCTTATCAATAGCTAAATTCTGTACTACTTGCCAAAATAGGGGAACTACTACATACCAGTAAAAAATTCGATGGCAACATTTCACCGGAAATAAACGTTTTGAGGTTCCTTTAATGAAAATGACAACCGCAATCTCCAAGAGCTTCCTTTTCCCCCCTCTTTCCTCTTTTCCTTATCCCTAGTAGTGTTATTAGGAGATTCTTGTTTCTCTATCCCTTTAAGGTCAGGCCTGAGGAACCGAAACGTTGGTTCCGATAGAGAACCAGGATGGGTGATTAACCAGATGTCTAGTGTGAGGGTGAAGGAAGTGGATGATATATAAAGACGAAATGAATGACAGAAAAGATGATAACGGAGCAATTGGTGGAATGATGGGGAGAAACTGGAGGACCCGGAGAAAATCCATATGAGCACCGTGTTTTCCACCACAAATCTCAGGCCTGGGCTCGAATCCGGGGCCACCTTAGTGAGAGCCAAGCGGTCTAACCACTCAGCCACGGCGTGGTCTACTTCGTTCATAGGTAATAAATAATAAGAGAAATTACTGCAATTCATATTTAAATTTAAATATATAAACTAGAATAGTGAAGTAGATAGTTACATACTTGTCTTAGAACTAATGACTGCTAATGCAAATCTAGATTATTAATCAATAAATTTTTTAAACATTTCTATTATTAATGGTTTTAATTAAACATAGTAAATCTTAGGAAATATTCGTTTAAATTGACATTAGTATACTCAGTTTTAATCATTTTTAGAAACATGTCTCACCCACACAATTTTTGGTTTGCAATTGCCATTTCCCAATGTTCTTCTTTTTCGGGAGGATTCGGCACTGCGACCGTCTTGGTGTATTGTATCTTATGCCCCCTAAGTGGGGCATCCCCGGGAGGAAGGATGAGGCCAGAGGAGACAGAGGGCAGATGGCCTAAGGAGGCACTTCAGTGCAGAGGGCAGGGTCCCTACGTTTTACTTAGAAATCTCCCCCGGCAAGCCAGGACAAGGACATTCCACCGTGCTGTGGTTCGAAGACGGTCCTAGCAGTCGGGTCGGAGACTGGCAACCAACCTACCGCAGAAGGAAGTGGTTTACTCAGAGCATGTCATTCTGCCATGCACCGCCGAGACACTCACCGACACTTCCACCCTGAGAGAGACCACCAGATGGGAGATGATGTAAATGATAATGGAGATGAAATGGAGGGGCAGAAAATTCGGAGGATGTAATTAACCTACCCAGCATTCGCCTAGCGACCCGGGAAAACACCCGAAAAACCCATGGGTTAGGTGGGTCGGTCTCGGGAATCAAACCCGGGACTCCCAAACGCGGGTTACAGACGAAACCGCCTGAGCTACCTCCCCCCGCCCCAGGGGCCTAGTAATGTAGGTACTGTTATTGGCGATCCCGGGGTCTCGAATCATCCCTGACACCCTCGGTGTGGGTTCCTTTTAGTGGTGAGGGGTCAGAAAAAACACCCACCCACGTGTAGGCCGTGCGTGGAGACCCGTTTCGGTGGAAAGGTTTGTCCTGGTGGTTGAAGGATGTGCATCTGAGCTCGTTCCAGTCTTCTTCTGAATTCGGGGAGGATGCGCATTTCCAATACACTACTTTGGTTTCTGCTAGGCCTAAACGGGAGGTTAGGGACTAACCCGCCTCTAATCAATCGGTCAGAACTAGGTAATGTACCGAACTCCAGTATCTATATCAGTAGGTACACCAAGATCACAGCCAAAGCAACAAACACCAGCACGAACAACAGTGAGGGCGCCGACCAAGTCCAGTTCTAAGAAGAAGTATTCAGCCAAGTCACCGCCGAAAGCATCTACTTCAAGAACATGTGAACCGGTAATATACAATGTATCACCAAGGAAATTTAAGACCTCCTATGACAGAACTAACTTCCTTAAGGAAAATAGAAAGACCAGTGAAAGGAAAGCTAGTCAGCACAAGTCCGCGAACACCTCCGTCAACAACATCTGAGGAATCATCTGGAGAAGACGCCGATCGGCGACTTTCATCTTCGCCAGTCGCAGTTTCCGATCGTTTCGTGAGACTCGATTCGAAGTTACCAGTACGGAAGTCGTCTTCCTCCATTGACGATGTGGAGCGGATAGGTAGATCCTGTCCTCATTGCCCAAACGACAGCGAGGAAAGGGCAGGGAAAACCTGTTGAAAGTGCTAGCCCTGCCCCAAAGAAAAGGAACAAATTGATTCGACCACCACTGGGCAGGTAGCTTTTGTCATGGCAAGTTGATATTCAAAGTAGTAATGTTATGCCTTTTGGTATTTTATTGATAATTATAGCTTTTTATTGATTTTTACCCATTTGGGCTTATTTATTTTATTGTTATGTTGTTTTGATATGTTTTTCTTTTTTAATTTTGAGGAATTTATATCTGGCTAATGCCATGAATTAGTTTTTTGTAAGGGCCCTGATGACCAATCAGTTGAGCGCCCTTATATACAAATCATCATCCTGAGCTATTCCGCTCGGTTACATGGAAAAGTTACATTCTTTTTTATTTGCTCAGACATGGCTCTATCAGTTTTAATAAAATACCACAGCATACTAATATGTAGATCTCGTTGAACCATAATGTTATGTCAAATAAATTGTTTTTGTGGAGTTTACTTGCGGTATAGATATACTCGCCTCGGTAGCGTAGGTGGGTAGCTTGTCTGCTTCACGTTCAAGAGGTCCCGATTTCGAATCTCGATCAGTGTGAGTTTCCGGAGTTTTCCCTTATCCTGAAAGATGAATTTCAGGTAACTTTAAGCTCCATAGACCCTAAGCTGATTTGAGCATCATTCCACGCATTTCATTCATCGTTTGATATGACTTAGGGTTAGAGAACGTTAATTACAACAACAAGAAGTTGTTATAGGTTTAAATGTTAAAACACTTTATTCAAGTGTTAAGTCGCTATTCGTTTTCTTCTCCTAGTCGTGCAAGGCACACAGATTTTTAGTCATCACATAGCAACATGCTCTTCATTCTGACGATTTCTTTGCCTACTATATATTGCAACAAAATGTGGAACACATGTGTATCGAGTTCCTGTTCAGAATTAAAAGGAACAGAAACAATTATGTTATGTTATATTAGTTTACAGAAAAGTGAGTGAGGAAGTAACACAAAGCAACACATCAGATGCTTTTTTTTTTCTGTTACCTTAGTGCTTCAAAGGGAGTTATTTACTTTCTAGGTCACTTTGATTTCGGGATCCTTACAGGAACTCCTTTGAACGGAAGCAGGGAAACTACACTGAGTTTTAAACCATGTTTTTACCTAGTGGAATAGTTCAAGTCGGGAGGACCTGGGTTCGACCACCGGTGAGCAACCAATGTAACCTTTCCTCCCCTCCCCCTCCTTCTGTTTTTCTTAGTCACTGGGCAAATTAATTTACTTTCCGAGACCTTCCTGTCATTTCAATTTCAATTTGCGCGCTGTAACTGAAGTTGTTGGTGTATGGGTAGGACAGGATAGGATAGATCCTTACGGTTGGGGTTCGGCACTGCGACCAGTCTTTATCTATTATACCTATCCCCTGAGTGCGGCATCCTCGAGAGGAACAATGAGGCGAGAGAATACAGAGCGCGGCCGTCTCAAGGAATCACCACAGTGCAGAGGGCAGGAACTTACCCGTTGGAAACTTCCTGGCAGGTTAATAAAACCGGTATCCCACCCAACGTGGTTCTTAAACGGCCCACTAGACCGTCCCAGAGTCCGTCTTACTGGAGGAGAAAGTGTAAACCAGGAGCATATCACCCTGCCATGCAGCGCCGAGATTTCCACCAGCACTTTCTAACCTGAAAGAGACCACAGGGGAGAGATGATACACATACGAAAATGGACCTCCCGAATGCGGGCCCAGACGAAACTGCCTAAGCCATTCCGCTCAGTAGGTGTACGGGTAGCATTGTAGTCGCCTGTCCTGTTGGGGCGGGCCAGATATGGAACCCCGTGTTGCTGGTGATTGCGTGGTGAACTCTAGCGAATCTTCACGCTGGCTCGCATCCATAATCTTCCTTCCAAGACATTATTTCAAACTTACATTAAAAGTGCACATTTTGAGGTCCCCTGAACTCAAAAAGGCATTTTTATAAGAAGGGTAATAAGTGTGAGTATGTGTGCCTGCGAACTGCATAACAGAAACCGAAGTTTCAAATAAATACCAATTAAATATATGATTTCAGCATTTTCCGAAGATGATACAATGATTTTCAAGGAAATCCTCCTATCGAAAACTACCCCTTACATATAAACGATTTCGTTTCTTTCTTTCTTTTTTTTCTTTCTTTTCCCCCTTCCAAAAGACCCCTAACAACTTTGATTAAAATTCTCAAGTCCATTGTCTGTGAACAGTCTGTGAAATACTCTTACTTTACAAAACCACTACCGTATGAGATAAACGAAAATTTACTCAAGAAAGTAAATAAATGTGTGTGTGTGTGTGAGAGAGAGAGAGAGAGAGAGAGAGAGAGAGAGAGAGAGAGAGAGAGAGAGAGAGAGAGAGAGAATCTCTTTAAACTACACAGTTCACGTCAAAAGAAGCTTTATTTGCGAATAATTATTTACGAAATACTTTTTGTTATTGTTTTTAATATTCAATACTATGTACTTTTGACTTTATTCTTTATTCTTTATTCTTCTCCTTATTTTCCCTACTTCTTCTTCTTTTTTTCATTTAATCCCCGATTTTAACTCTAATGGTCATATCGGCGGCCGTTCTCCTTTGGAACATCTCGAAGATGTTAACTCGTATTCGTTGTGTTTTAATCATTAGATCACGCACACATTCGCACTCTCATTCATACTTCCAGACTCTGGGGAAGATTAGGAATTTTCTTTGTCGGAGTAAAATCCCCACCGCCGATTTATTTCTATCCTATTCGATTCCGTCGGGAATCGAACCCGGGACCCCTAGCTCTGCAGGCAGGTGCTCTACCGACTGAGTTACGGGGACAGCCACTGCTTGTTTATGAGTAGAAGTATGTATTTTGTAACGGTTGCTTCAATTTGGCCCCGAAAAGTCAATGTTGTTTATGTGTTTGATAATGTTATTTAGAGTTTAAAATATTAAGAAAAAAAACCTTAGTGGAAAGTGAACGAGATTAAGAAACAATTGAAAGTATACTTGTGATTGAATACATAGAAACGAAGGATAAAGAAGAATGTTAATGTGTTTAACGACGATAATAGTACTCTAAAATTTATAAAAATATATTATTTGAATGTTAAATTATTTAAATATATTTTAAACAGAAGATTATATAAATTACTTAATATGGTAATGAAAGGTGCTTCACGAAAGTTGACGTGAACCAATGAGAAATTATTGAATTGCCATAGCAACGGCCAATTCAATAATTTCAGATTATGTAGAGTTAGAGACATTCTGTGTATGGATCATGCACGTCGTCGAGTTAAGAAGCAAAACCTTATCAGTGTGAAGGAACTCGATTTCAGGTTAATATTGTGAAGGAAACCGACCTTTATGACGTTATTTGTTATATCGCGTTTTTTGTTCACGTAATATTGAATTAAAACTTAGAATATTTAAAATAAGTTGAATGATTATTTCGTTTCATTGAGTAAATTGGTTACAATTCCCTTCTAAGACCAAATCCTAGGTAAGGCGTAAGATTGCAGCAGCCGTGGACAACATCTAAAGGAATTGCTCAACCTGAAATGCCGAATCTGAGCAAAAGCTCAGATTGAGACAACTTCGAGACCCGAAATATCGGCACCATCCCAAGGACAGGACGCAATATCTGCTAGGGTCCGCAGCATCCCAACGCTGAGATCCTGTCGCAAAATTAGCATTAACAGGGGGCAGAATAGCATCAGCCCAACCCAGAAATCCTGTACCAAATAGTTTCCCAACCTAGAGCTTCAAGATCATCTCCGAGATAATCTCATCATCATCCATAAGTCCAGACCATCCATTTGGAACCCTGTTCCAATTTCACCCAAAACTCTTATACCAATCTATACGTTTTAAGAGTCTCTCAATAAAAAGTAAGAAGACTTTTTAGAAAAGAGACTCTGTGCGTCCCTGCGAACAACTTAAATAAAAAATGCGGCTGAGAGCGTAGTACTTTCATTTTCTCCAGTCCACTCTAGGTTTTCCGCGTTTTGCTACCGCCTCCCCCATACTCACTTCAGTAGTAAGCAGTGAAGGAGGGATACTGCAGCTTCAGACAGTGAAACTGTAGAATGAGACAGAACAAGGAAGGATATACGTGAGTGATCTTGAGTGGATTGACTAGAATGGAAACACTATAGACATATTGTGCCTATTAAATGTCCAGGATAAAATACCGATGAAAGGAAGTACAAAAGCAAATCTGCTAACTTCTGTCACAACGGAGAGGAATCCATAACATTTCTAGAACGTGTCCCTGGCTAATTGTCACGAACAGTTGGGAGGGTAGATTCTGCACCAAGAAAAATATAGTTTTCTCCTCAAGCAGATGTCACATATTAACCATTTTAATCTTCCTACGAGAAATATAAAGAGAGAAAAGAAAGAAATTAGAAGCCTTGAGAGGTAGGAAAGGTTTTGGTAAGAGATATTCAAAACAAAGCTTAGGGTGGTATGCTCAACAGGAATTTAACACGGAACTTCTTAAATTTACCTGAAAGTTTTTAGTAAGAAACTCTTGGCTGATAGAGTTAAAAGACCTATGCAAGCACAGTGTGATAGTGGAGCTGCCACCTTACTACCTGTTTCTCTGGTAGAAAAAATATGCATTGCAGAAATGAATGGAAAGAATGCAGAAAGAATGCCATCAGAGCGAATCACAAGAAAAGCATTTTACTACAAGCAGAAAGGAAGAAGACGTCCGAGAGGACCAGGAAACGACAGTCAGAAGCCGGAACAGGCACGTGTGCAGAAGAAGAACTTTATAAATAGGAGCCTCAGAAACAACCGCATGAATCATCCCGCAAATAATGCATGTTAAAGAAAATGTTGTGGCCTTAAGCCTAGTATACTGTTAAATTTCTTGAACAAGTCATTTTTAAACTTGAGCTAGACTTCAGTATTCATATTTTGAGGAGGGGTTTCAAACATTTCTCATATCCTCTTCGGCCACTGCTGCCTACAACCTCTTTCTTAGAACTATGGACAGAATCTTTCTGGGATATGTCCGCCACTGCTCCGGCGGTTTGATCTTTTCGCTCGCAATAAGGCCGCGAGGTTGGGTAGTGAGGGGGGGGGGTTGAGAAGGTTCTGTAGAACCATTCAGCGCTTTGATGTGTATGGAAATGTGGCCGGCTATTCAGTAGTGATGAGTTCGAATGCCAAAAGTTTGTAAGTCCATCATCTTGCGACTTCTTGGGCGCCTTTACAACGTGCTTGGTTCGTATATTTGTTGCCAAAGTAAATTATACCCTTCCTCATTGTGTGAGACGGATCGATGGGAGGAAGGATCAACCTCGCCATAAAGATGAAAATATTCCAAACACATCCCAGTCGTCCATAAGCCAATAACTGATAGTTATAGTTCGGTGAAACTTTATTTATTCAAGCTGTTTACTTTTCAGAATAACACCAAGATTTCCTCCAGAATCTAATTGCATTGCCATAAAGATGTCTTTCCGCATCGCTTGCACCGAGAAAGATGGCAAATTTTAGATTTGTTACTGGGAAGTCCCGGTTCGATTCCCATCGACCACACACTCGTAGCTTTATTTCGTGGTTTTTTCCTGGTCTCATCTACCATGATTTCCCTTCCATAATTTTCCTTTCATTTGGCTTGGCTTCCTTGTCAACTTTTAGCTGTGCTTCCAGATTTCGTGGCGTATTCTGGTGTCACATAGAGGCACGGAAAAAAGTGAAAGCTCCATGAAAAAAGTACCGCCCATGAACACAATTTTTTTATTTTTTTTCGACAGGTCCCTCAGCAATGGAACAGGTTTTGAAACTACATACGTGTGCAAATTATTAGACTGAATGGTGAAATTTTTAACATATACCGTTTATTTTCTGTTTATTTAACAGAGATAATATTACAAAATATTTTTTCAACTCTTATTATTTTGTATGCATTCCTTTAGTCTTTATTACCGTTTTGATGCGTTTAGGCATGCTCTCTACAAGGGTGGAGCACATTTCCTTTATTTCTTCATCTTTGTGCCAAATGCCTATCAAGCCCTCAATAAACTGAACTTTTGTTGTTATTTTCAATTTTTTCAGTCTCTGTTTAACAATACCCCACAGATTCTCTATTGGATTTAAATCGGGGCTATTCCCCGGCCATGGTAGTACTTTTACATTGTTTTCTTTGAGGAACTGGGTTACAGATTTTGCTCTATGGCAGGGAGCACTGTCATGCATGAACACAAAATCACCATTTGGAAACCATCATTACTTTGCGGAAATAATCTTGTTTATAATACACTTTTATACTGTTTCTGCTCCATAGATCCCACAGCTATATACAATCTTCCAGGTCCATGGACATACCATTTTTGATGTTGGGTGCTTTACTCTTTGATCGACACATTGAGGGGAAAATGCTTCTTTATCTGTCCTTCTCACATATTGGCTGCTCTCGTCACATACTTCAAACATTGATTTATCTGAGAAAATTACCTGAAACAATAAAAACCTCTATTAATAGTAAACAGTTTTAAAAGTGCTCAAAGATAGTATAACAAAACCAATGAGAGAAATAAGGTTTAGGCTGTTCATTTCATTTCCATAAAATTTACATGTACACATTTTAATTTTATGCTATATACAATTTTCATCTATTTACCTTTCTCCAAAATTCCACTGGATGTTTATGCATCTCTTTGGCCCATTCTAAACTTTTTTTTGCCATTGCAGGTGTCAGTTTAGCCTTTTTACGAGGCCTGCGTGCTCGTAAATCTGCTTCGCATAATCTTCTGCGAACTACTGAGGCTGATATTTCTGTACCGTACTGCTTTAGTTGATTACTGAGGTCAATGCTGGTTCCTCTTCTATTTTATTTTGCCACCCGCACAAGTTTTCTTTGCATGCTTGGTGATAGCGTCCTTTTCCTCCAGAATTTTCCATCCCTTTGTGAGGTCAACGTCTCACCGAATGTTAAAGCTTGATTAATGCGACTAACGGATTTTTGTGAAATACACAATTTCTTAGCTATTTCACGTTGTGAATAAAGAGTTTCCTTCAAAAGACTCTCAATTACAGCTACTTTCCTTGGGGATAAGTCAACAGTTCTACCCATAACCTCACTTTTTAATCAATGTGAATTTTAGGATAAGATACACGATGTTACCTGGCTTGAGATCAATTAATAATAAATACTGAGGATATATTAGCCATAAAACACAATAAAGGCAAATATTAACAATCTTCAGTTACTACATTCACCAAATGAAAGCAATATCACCAAACAGTTGGATAAACAGATATGAAGAAAATTGCTGCTCTTAATTCAGAGCATAGTAAAAGAAAAATCTCCCAGTTACTATTAAGAGAGAAATTTTATTGAATATACTTCATATTATAGCACGGAAAAGAATTACGACAAATTGAGATAGGTTACGGCGGTAAATAACTATTATTTTGAATGTTAAACTGAAGCAAAGTAAAAAAAAAAAATAAAAAAAAAACCATGAATGTGTCTAATAATTTGCACACGTTTGTATTAGGGACCTTCGCGTATGTCTGTGGCCTGTACTTTGTGGTCTATAGGTTCCTGTGCTTCCTTTAATTCCACAATTCCTCTTGGAAGTGGTAGCTACAACATATTTATCTACTTCGCATTGCACGAAGTATCCGCCTATCTGTACAACCATAACCTACAGAGTTCTTGTTAGCAACACTACGCCTTGTCTATGCATCCCATTGGTACAGGTTTCGAGAAACCTTTGGAATAGTATTCAACAAGGTCAACCGAAGTTTGGAGAAAAAAATCCCTAATAATAAATCAGTAAATCAGAGATGATGCACGATTCTCAGGTTTTTTTTTTTTTTCGAATATAACAATATCTCTTACGTTTTTAGAGGTCATATTCGAGTTGCAAATTAGTGAACCCTAATACAAAGCAGTACGATGAAAGTTTCCAGCTCAAATTTTTATTTCAAAGTACACAGTAAATCCCCGTAAACATTAGCAACCGCCAACTCTCTTCTCTAGGTCTGCGGGTTTTAATTCGTAATATTGTATAGGTACTGATTAAACTGAGGTACTTTCTCAGCAAAAAGTATCGATTTGTTGGATCCATTCGCTTATTCTCTTCCTTAGCTTGTTTTTATTTTATGTACTTAATATGAAATATTTACCAAATATTATTCTCTTAAGACTCGCGAAAGTGTGTTTAGCCCGTCTCCCGAAATGTTGTATAATTTTAAAAAGCAAATTTCTCGGAAGAAGTTCTGAACAATGCAATGATGCTTGCATCAATACGAACAGGTTTGTACAACTAATTCAGCCAGAACTTGCCGCTTTGCGAATAAGAACGTTAACAGAGTAGCATACACCTAAAGCTGACGCAACAATTCACTTGGTTCTGAAGTCAACTATCATGGTAAGTAAAGTCGCTTTACATTTGCTTTCTGCAGGTACGATTATTTACTTTATATTTTAGATTGTAGATATGCTTCAAAGTTTCCCTGAAAATCGTAGACAAGTACGAAAACCAGAAATGGAATGCAACATTCTTGAGGAAGTAAAGGGCTTTACCTTCCTCAACGAGTTATTGACTGGGATGCTCTATTAGCTCCGTCAATAGGTACCACAAGGTATGAGGTATGACAAGGTATGAAGGTGAAACTTAACACCTATGCTTATGCCCCTGACTGAGTACTCCCCAGGAGGAAGCGGTGAGTTGAGAGAATACTAACGGTGGCAAGATTTAGGTAACACGACAACAGAGGGCAGGGTCCCTAACAGACAACTGGGGTCCCACTATCAAACCTCAACAACGAAGCAGGTGAAAGGTGAAGTGAATTTGAAAGAGATTTGTCTAGCAACCCGAGGAAACCTCGAAAAATAAAGCATGGCTCAGGAAGACTGGCCAAGGGAATCGAACCCACGACTCCCACAGACACTATCGCCTGAATAGGTAACTACAGATATAATAGGAAGAGATTTCATTGAATGGATTAGTAAATGTGCTCTGAGAAGATTCAGTGATCGCTGATATCACTATGTGACCCTCTCTTTGACACCTGCTAAAGGTCTTTGTTTCCCAAAAAGTGCGACCTGCTGTATGGCGGTGCTTTAAGTAAAGGCTGAATAGCGAGCCATTCATGCAGCTCCAGGCCTTTGCAAGGAACTGCGACTACGTGAATACGTGTGCCGTATAAAACACAAACTCTACATTAAGTTTCGCCGCCCGCCGCACTGAAGCAAGGGAACAAAAAAAAAGCCGCGCTATGGTATATACCTGTCTGTCTGACCATAACTTTGCCCTGCTCTTAGAGTTATGTGAACATCCCATTCAGTCCGCTCGCTATTGAACACGCTATAATTACAAATTGGTCCCTTTTCAAATCCCCAAATGGACACGTAATGAACGTCCTCCTTCTCCCTCTCTCGCTCTCTCTCTCTATCTCTCTGAGACATGTCCAGACGTATTGGACTCGCCTTGGCAAGGCAAACACATTGGTCACGTTACGCCACCACGGTAATGGAAGGGAGGGAGAATCAATCCTGGGGCTCCTTTTGTGTGATCCTGTCACCAAAATGGAACCTTATCCGCATAAAGTACAACTTTCTGGCAAGTCCGCAAGATGTATGGGCTTGTATGAGTTGATAATGTATAGGGACGTCTTCATTCCGTCCTCAAGGAACAGTTTCCTTCGCTCTCTGGGAGACCGGCGCCGAACAAAAGGACTTGCTTCTAATGGCTGACGTCGAAGAATGACCACTTGCCTTTCCTTTTCTGACGCTTAAAAATCACAAACTCGATACTCTTGTGTCGAGATGATCTTTGTGAGCAGGAAATTAGGTACTCCGTTATAATTTTTGGTGAAAGTAGTTGTTTAAAAAGTACTTCGTGTTTTTACCTTCTCTATCGCTTTCTAAGGTAATGAAGTACTGCAGTTGATCTAAGGTCCCAAAATAATATTTAATATACACCTCTAGAAAACATTCACCCTTGCGTTTAAAAATAATAAAAAGCAAATCAAAAAATACTACAAATTATTTGTCCTGAATTCTTCCTTTAATTATATTTTGAAAAATTGTAGCGAATTTTAAATTTTTCCACTTATGATATATACAAAATTATGTTATATCAGCTAAGTAGAATATGTTTATATAACACCTGATAATATCACCTACAAATTATTTAAATGAATGTCAAACTAATTTATGAAGACATAAAAACTGAGGCGTTAATTAAGAAATTAAATAGAATTGTTATTTTCTGGTTTTTATAATTTTTCTGAAAATATATTTTCACCACTTACTGTACTAACTATATGTAAAATCGTTTTGCAGATATTACTCGCCAAAAATTAAATATCGCTGCAATATTCATAAATGCTATGAAAATTGTGGAATAACGTCATACCTCGTAAACTAAGATACATATTGTGGAAAAACGAAGAAAAATTCAATGCCATAGCCGGGATTTGAAGCACGGATCTTCTGGTTTCCGTCCAGCCGCTCTAACCATTGAGCTACTATGGCCAACGTGCCGATATAACATTATATTCTCCAACTGACTCGTATTTTTCCCGGTAAATCACTTAGGAGTTCTCAAACACATGAGACAACTACCTTAATGGCGACTTATAAGTACTTTAAGGCCCGGGCTTTATAGTTACTCACTATTAGGTCAATTAATGGAAATTAATTATTCTTTCACACTGGCCGTGTGTAGGCTAAACTGTGGAAACGTAGAGTCAGACTGAAAAATTCAATGCCATGGCCGGGATTTGAACCACGGATCTTCTGGTCTCCGTCCAGCCGCTCTAACCATTGAGCTACTATCGCCAACGTGTCGATGTGACATTAAATTCTCCAAATGACTCGTATTTTCCCGGTAAACCACTTAGGACAACTACCTTAATGGCGACTTACTATATTGTAAGTACTTTAAGGACCGGGATTTATAGTTAACCACTATTAGGTCAATTAATGGAAATTAATTGTTCTTTCACACTGGCCGTGTGTAGGCTAAATTGTGGAAACGTAGAGTCAGACTGAAAAATTCAATGCCATAGCCGGGATTTGAACCACGGATCTTCTGGTCTCCATCCAGCGGCTCTAACCATTGAGCTACTATGGCCAACGTGCCGACATGACATTAAATTCTCCAACTGACTCGTATTTTTCTCGGTAAACCACTTAGGAGTTCTCAAACACATGAGACAATTAATTTACCTAATAGTGTTGTTTGTTATAATTTACGTCCTCCGACGTTAAATCATATCGGACGATGAATGGAATGGATGAAATGATACTCAAATGAGTCCGGGGTTATTGGAGCTTATAGTTACCCGACATTCGTCTTACAGGATATGGGAAAACCCCGGAAAAAAACATATCCAGGAAACTCACCCTGACCGAGATTCGAACTTGAGACCTCTTGAACGTGAGGCAGACACGCTACCATCTACGTCACCAAGGCGGGCGACCTAATAGTGGTTAACTATAAAGCCCGGGCCTTAAAGTAGTTACATGTTGTAAGTCGTCATTAAGGTAGCTGTCTCATGTGTTTATGAGAACTCTTAAGTGGTTTACCGGGAAAAACACGAGTCAGTTGGAAAATTTAATGTCATATCGGCACGTTGGCCATAGTAGCTCAATGGTTAGTGCGGCTGGACGGAGACCAGAAGATCCGTGGTTCAAATCCCGGCTATGGCATTGAATTTTTCAGTCTGACTCTACGTTTCCACAATTTAGCCTACACACGGCCAGTGTGAAAGAACAATTAAGATACCTATTGCTTGTTCTTTTTGCATATTAAAACTGAGTATTTTCTCCCGCTTGATTTCGCTACTAGACCTCTTTAAAGTGAAATAATAATACACTCTGTTCTCTAAAGAAATCAGTTTCACTTTATTCCAGGGATACAACTCGTAATACTTATTAGTATATGACATTATAACAGACAAATTAAAATACTAGCACAATAATATGCGCACACGTATTTCTGCCTGCGAACACCATAATTCAAATAAGAAGTCAACCTTCTAAGGTTACAAAGCTAAGATTTGGATTGAATTTCCCCCATCTATAGAAAACTTTATATGATAAAAATATTTTCTTTTTCTTTTAGGATATATATGGCTTAAAATTAATAAATTTGGATTTTTTATTGAATAAAGTGCACATTTCAGGCTTTCTCTAAATAAACTGTAAATATCTCTTAATTATTGTCAAATTTTTTCTTAATTGGAATAATTTACGTTCGTTAACTTATGTCTAAAGGTCTTATGAGAATAGTAATTTTCACTTGTATGAAAGGATTATGTTCATTTGTTTGCTTTCTTAGTTAAAAGTAGATTGCTTTTTGATCTCATACTTCTTGTATTGCGAAATAGATTTTCTAATTGAATTATCTAATTGAAATTGTTCGTATTTATATGTGTGATTTGCGGAAAGCGAATAGAAGCTATAATTTATATAGGTCTTCCACAATATAGCGCTACCTCCTGCACAGGGGTTTGCATCTTGGCAGTAAGACATTAAACAGCTAACCACACTTGTACTCTCACTCCACTTCTTAAAATTCTACAAAATCTAGCTTTACAGCAAATACTAAAAATGTCCTATCTGAATCATAGAGTATACTCATTATGATTAAAGTGATTTAGCTCCTCTTTAGGCAACTGTAATACTTTTGTTTTAATATTGTGACTTTGTGGGTTCGTAGAATTAAAAGGCCGAGTTGCAGAAATTAAAAATCTCCTTTATTTTCGTAGAAATACTCTTATAGATTACAGCAGCATTACGTTACGTCACCATCAGTCTACCAAGGTCGATGACAATAACAGTGACAGCAGATTACATAATTAGCTCTCGTTACAATAACACTCCCAGCTGTCTCTCGTTCACAACACTGTTTCACCACTAACTCACTGCTTTACAACTAACTCTTTGCGAGTCGTCACGTCCTTAAATACCTATTTCGTAAATTCGAGATATTTCTGGACCAAACAGGAATCGAATGTTCTATCACCTTCCAGAAGCGTAACCCTATCGGTGCCGGCAGGTCTTTTATCTCGCGATATCATTATTTCTTCCGGCATACTCCTTATCTCCAGGCTACTTGTGTACACAAGCCGCGGTATCGCGATCGAGTTCGCGACAATATAATTTGTGCATTTTGCAATTCAAATTATTCCAAACAGGAAAAAGTTAAGCACGTCAGGCTCGGATAGTAAGAGAAACAGTACCGGCACTTGCCACTCTATGTTCTAACATTTACCCGTCTACGCTAAGTATACTTCATTACAAGTGTAACATCATAGGTGTAACATACACCTAAAGTAGAGGTCCTTGCCATGGCTTTCTTGATTATATCAGTGCAACTGGATTCATTCTGCATGTAACCTACTCAAACTATCCGCACAGAAACGCCATGATAAAATAAATGTCCACTCTTAGGTACAATTTACGTTGTACGGAAATACAGCTTTTTAAAATTTAGTTTAATAGTCTATATTTCTGACTTTAAGTGAATAATTTGTTCAATGAAGAAAAACACAATACTGCATTGACTTTTTACAAAATTACTTCAGTCACCTTCAAAATACCCTCCATTACATACGATGCACTTGTCAAGTCTCTTTTCCCACAGTTGTAAGCATGTTTGGAACTCTTTAAGTTTGATATTGTCCAGTGCCTTTGCGAAGCTGTTTTTACCGCCTCCACATCGTCATAACGCTCCCCTTTTAGCGTTTTTTTTTTCATTCGTGGAAATAGGAAAAAGTCGCACGGGGCTAGGTCCGGCGAAAACGAAGCGTGGGGAACAACAGACCACCTCTGAGATGCCAAATAGTGGGTCACTCGTAAGGCGTGTGTGCTGGAACGTTGTCGTGATGCAGAAACCTGTCTCGTGAAGGCCAAAGTTCCGGGCGTTTCCTCCTCATATCCTCTCGCAGACGCCTTAAAACGTCCAAGTAAAAGTGCTGGTTAACAGTCTAGCCAGGGGGTACGAATTTCCAATGCACAATTCCACGAACATCAAAAAAGACAATGTTTATCGTCTTCACATTTGACCTCAGTTGCCTTGCTTTTTTGGTCTGGGATAGTTGGGAGTCCTCCACTGGCTTAACGCTTGCTTGGTTTCTTGGTCATACCCGTAATACCAACTCTCATCCCCTGTAATGACTTTGTTCAAGAAGTTTGGATCACGTGCAATCTCTGTTTTCAAGTCCTGACACACATTCATGCGGATGGTTTTGTGCTCCTGTGTGAGAAGGCGCGGAACAAATTTAGCAGCAACACGTCTCATGTGCAAATCCTCCCTCAAAATCCGCTGGCACGAGCTCCAACTGATTCCTGACGCTGCTAAAATTTGGTCGATCGTTTGGCGACGATCCTCGTTGATCTTTAGGCGGACCTTTTCAATGTTCTCCTCATTTCGCGATGTTGCAGGGCGTCCAGAACGAGCTTGGTCTTCAACACACATCTCATCACGCTTAAAGCGCCCAAACCACTCGAAAACCTGTGTGGGGCTCATAGCGTCCTCCTGGAAAGCTTCCTGAAGCATTTGGTGAGTCTCAGTTGCAGAATTTTTAAGCAGGAAACAAAATTTCACACACACTCTTTGTTCTTCTTTTTTAGACTTCGCAGAGGTAACCCGCCAACAGCCAGAGAAACACAATACCACACTTGCACGTTCAGCTCTACACTGGCGCCGTCTGTACAGCTGTTTCGTGAAGGTCTCTAACACCATCTAGCGTGAGAACCCTGCACTACGTCTACGAGTGGCAGTTCCCTCGGAGTCCGGTTTCTTTTGGGTCCCCCCTCGTACGTATCACAATTCCTCTGAAGAACTTTCTATGAATATGGATTTTTAAATGATAGCACATTTCGCACAACAGTTCTTTTCCCTATCTCTTTGAAGTGACTTTCCAGTGCAAATAAGTTGTTTTTAACTGAATCTCTTCTTATTTCATAGCACAAAATCTATAAAAATTAATAATTAAAAAATACCGCAGAAAAATACTCTTCATATTAGGAAATGTATGTGTCAAGTATCGTTGCAAATTTCTAATATTATTTGACGTAAAGGTACATAAAAGGTACAAAATCCCTGAGAGGGATTTTAAAATTTTTAAATAAGTTGGAGGTGGAAAACAAACAATATACTCCGTAAACATATTATTAAATGTATAATCTATCAAATGAAATGTTAGAATGAGTTCACCTTTTAACAGAATTTGCATATATTTTCCCTTAAACTCTTATGTATTATAGAGAACAATTGCATGCTAATGAATATCATCAATTAAATGTGCAAAGAAGCTATAAAGATGCTTCGGTGTGGTGTTCTGATTACCTTAGATAAAACCCATTGCATTTGGATAAAATGAAAGCAATAACATGAAAATAATTAGGTTGTGGTTATGGATAGTTCGGTTTATTGAGAATTAATAACATCCATTTATTGTTTTCATTTCTGACTCATGAATTAAATGGAACATTAGAACAGCAGATCACCAAGGAAGCAACTTAGAACATTAATATTCGTCTAGGAAGTCAACACGAGTTGAAGGAGAACTCCCTTGTTAAAGTGATTTAAATTTCCCTCCCGGGTAAATAAAAGGCTAAGGAAGTTAAAAACAGAAGCAGAGGTAACTGTAAGAAGAAAAAAGAAATGTGTGAAAATGAGACTCCAGGCTGCTGTGTAGTGAGGACTGCCTAATAACAAGGGCGCGCTCGGGGTTTATGTTTCATTTAGAAACGAAAACGTCTGTAGGCTAACCATGTGCTTCAAATGTTCTCTGGAATAAACTGCAGTTTAATTATGAAAACAATCTATGACTTCTCTGGATAGGTACTGAATATACTTCTGTGTATAATATTAAAACAGTGTAAATTTCCTAGGTTACTGGAGAAGTAAGAGTATTTTCATGAATAACGCTTCTGCATAAGCATAAGCATAAGCTTAAGCATAAATGATGTGCTTCATACCATCGCACACTTTCGCCACTCCTAGCTTCGGGCACACAGTTGTGCACCCACATAGAATTTCCTGTATAAACAGGCTTAAATAACTTCAAGTTTCGAAACAAGTATGCATTTTGGCATAGAAACTGAGCATCGACAATAGAACTTGAAGGACACACCATCTATGGCTTATGCGTGGCCGAATACTTTAACTTGGCATCGTCACCAGTGATGTGTACACAGAATGTTGCCATAACGTTGTCACCATATTTTCCAACTCTAAAGCTCGGAATTTCGACATTTCAGAGAAAAATGTGTATTGTACGCATTAGATTGTTTAAATTTTCTTGCCATTTAAGAGAATAATTAGGTATAGAGATGCTCAAAAATATAATGTTTGGTATTTTTCGTCATTGTAAGTAAAATCAATAGCCTATCTGTAGAATACATGCTTGGATTTTGCTAAATTTCCTTTTGTATGAAGTAATGAAGTAAATACCACTATTTAAATGCTGAGGGCAAGATAACTTTCATATTCAACTTTCTTTTGTTATAAACTACAGCACGTAGATTAGATTATACGTTTTACAGTTAAACTCTACTGGATTAAAATTAAATTATTACCATAAGATTATTAAAGCACATTATACGTCAATTTTCAGAGATTTTTCTCAAACTGAAATTAGTTTTATGCGCCAATAAACCTATAAAAAATTCCCTTTTCTTTTTTATAACATTTAAAATTGTATCGCTCGCCAATTGTAGGCAATTTTGCAATTACAATTACCTATTACGAGTAAGAACATATAGTTATGCGCCCAGTGATTTTATTATATTTTGATATGAGAAAATGTACCACATTTCTACAACTAACCTAAAACTTGAATTTAAAAAATACTATTAAGCTTAAAATACTGCACATAATACTAAAAATTACTTACTATATGATGCTTTCAAAAGTCCATTACATTTAGCTAAACAAGACATTTTCTTCATTTTTATTTAAGTATATATAGCTGGAAAATAATAATAATAATAATAATAATAATAATAATAATAATAATAATAATAATAATAATAATAATAATAATAATAATAATAATAATAATAATAATAATAATAATAATAATAATAATAATAATAATAATAATAATAATAATAATAATAATAATAATAATAATAATAATAATAATAATAATAATAATAATAATAATAATAATAATAATAATAATAATAATAATAATAATAATAATAATAATAATAATAATAATAGTAATAATAGTAATAGTAATAATAGTAATAGTAATAATAGTAATAGTAATAATAGTAATAATAATAATAGTAATAATAATAATAGTAATAATAATAATAGTAATAATAATAATAGTAATAATAATAATAGTAATAATAATAATAATAATAATAATAATAATAATAATAATAATAATAATAATAATAATAATAATAATAATAATATTAATAATAATAATAATAATAATAATAATAATAATAATAATAATAATAATAATAATAATAATAATAATAATAATAATAATAATAATAATAATAATAATAATAATAATAATAATAATAATAATAATAATAATAATAATAATAATAATAATAATAATAATAATAATAATAATAATAATAATAATAATAATAATAATAATAATAATAATAATAATAATAATAATAATAATAATAATAATAATAATAATAATAATAATAATAATAATAATAATAATAATAATAATAATAATAATAATAATAATAATAATAATAATAATAATAATAATAATAATAATAATAATAATAATAATAATAATAATAATAATAATAATAATAATAATAATAATAATAATAATAATAATAATAATAATAATAATAATAAGAGAGTGAGAGTGAGAGAAAGTACCACAGAAAATCGGTGAAATCACAGAATAGGTTTTCTAAACATAATACGTTTTATTATCGTTTTATTATTCATATTATTTATTCCCCAAAACAATTTGAACACTACTGCGCAAATATTACTTTCCGCTATTCGTTTGAATTTTCCAATATTTTTGACAATACAATATTTTTGTAATTGTTGTTCCTCATCGTCCTATGCCAAAATTTGGCAATACGTAGGCCAGATTTTTAATTATTTGTCCACCATTCTGCATGATGCCACTTTGCTACAACAAAATGAACATTTAAATCACATCATGTATTGCTGTTTAAGTCAGGCTCTAAAGGATACAAGGGGATAATTTTCATAGAAATTTCCTTTCGCGAGTTGTTTACAGGAAAGTGTTTCCATTATTTTCTATTTTCTCAAGAGAATACTTCTCTTCTAGGGCAACCTTCAAACGATCCAACTGAGAACAGTATTTCTCTGAATTGATGGTCTCCCCAGGAGGAAGAAATTCGTAATAAATAATTCCTTTCCAGTCCCACCAAATGCACAGCATAATTTTCTCAGGATGAATCCCTGGTTTAGGAATTGAGAGTGGTGGTTCCCCTTTCTTACGCCATGACTTTCTCTTTCGGATGTTGTACACAACTCACTTTTCGTCTCCTGTAACCAGCTGTTTCAGAAAAGGGGCAGTTTTATTGCGTCTTATCAATGTGTCACAGATGGAAATAACTTTTGTTCACTCAGTTCGTGCGGAACCCATACATCCCGAAGATTTACGTAACCAAGTTTCTTTAGGTGCCTGGCTACAGTTACATGAGATAAGTTTAGCTCCTGACCTACCTCCTGGGTTGTTATTCTAGGCTTGTTCGTAATCATGTCCTTTATCCTTTCCTCATCCGTAACCACAGGTCGTCCAGAACGAAATTTGTCTTTCACAGAGAAGTTCCCAGCTCGAAATCGAGCGGGCCCAAATGACCTTGTTGTCGACGGGCCCTAAAACACTACACACTCACTCACTCACTCACTCACTCACTCACTCACTCACTCGAAATCGAGTAAACCATTTTTGGCATGCCCGATTCGTCACTGCATCTTCTCCGTAAATAGCATAAATTTTCCGTTGAGTTTGTGAGGCTGTTTTACCTTTACGGTAATAAAACAGCATTAAATGTGGAAAATGTTCCTTCTTGCCTTCCATATTAACATTCACAAGTTACAACTCCACACTGTTGCATCCACAAACTCGTACTGAAGTTTGGTTACCAATTCTTACATAAGTTGACCTATTTACCTTTGGCCGTGAGGTCGCTGTGGTTTGTGTTCTTAGCATTCTTTTCAGTTATTGTATTTGTAAACAAACCCCATATTGTTAGGCAACTTCTTTGACATAAAAGTAATGGGGGCATGCAGTGTTCTCAGGTGTTCTTAATCGTAAACACGTAACAAGAATCGAACGAATTTATGAGACAACCCGATACTTAATGATTTTAAGCCCCAAACATTTTTGAACTCTTTAAGTACAAGGAGGTAAGTTCATATGTTTAGTAATGATTCGGCTTGTTCTTCTAATATGCATAAGGGAATAAAATTGTATTTGTTTTTTGTTGACCTAACATTTCGATACCTTGCCTCAAAAGCATGGAGTCCAAGAACCTCTTGCAAACAACAAACTATTGCCACCACCTGATAAACTGACCCGAGCATTTTCGTGGAAAAAGCCGCACTCGTGCGGTTCGAGTGGAGCGGTTCGCGAACGATTCGAAAGCGGTTTGCAGCGCGCTCCAAACCCTCTGAAGTACTTATGGTCCTTGAGGTTCAGCGTGCAAAGTGTCAGCATCTAGACTTACTCTTAAACATCTCTCAGGTAAGAAAATGTATGTATCTATTCCTTCAGCAGTTGTGTAGGATATTTTGTGGTAACACAAAGGCATTACCTAAATGTTTGTTGCCAAATGTTCCTGAATTGAACTAATGTATTTGAAATGTAAGTGCCTGTTGAAATAATTTCAACCTGAGTAAACTGTATGTTTTTGTTTCTATACATGTATTGTGGTAGATGTCACTTGTAAATCTCTCCCAAAATATAGAATTTTAATTGATAAGTAAATATATAAAAAGTAAAAATTTCAGATTAATGGCGTTTCCATTTATGGAATCTTCATTCTTATGCGTCTGAAATAATATATATAATATTCTTAAAATCTGTTTTAATCCCTTCTCTCCCTAACTCTCTTTCTGCATCTGTTTAAATTGACTCGATTCTGTCTTACAAATTGCAGGGCGAGTCAATGCGTGTTTTCTTGCAGCACATTAACTGCCATCTTATAGAATTTCTTAATAATTGCGTTGTTGGAAATCTTTGAGTATATAAATACGGTCTATGCATTAGTGAAGACTTTAATGTAGAAATACCAGGGCTCCATAACGTCATAGTAATATGAAAAAACTATATAACAAGATGCCATCTTCCTTTGCATGACTATGTACTCGGTCTATGTCTACTGTCCGAATATCGATTAAACGGACTTGCCTGGTCAAGTTTCTGAACTAGTCTCATTCAATTGTGCATCCCTCTATCTTGTACTCTCTCTCTCTCTGTGTGTGTGTGTGTGTGTGTGTGTGCGTGTGTGTGTGTGTGTGTGTGTGTGTGTGTGTGTGTGTGTGTAGCACTGTCTCCAACTGTACTACTCTTCTTTGTGACAGTATTACCTAAGGAAAGGAATTTGACTATCCGACATTACTAATACAATTTTATCTACGACAATATTGAAGTCATATACCTATAATTTCTGCCTATGAAAGCCTGCAATAAACATGGTTTAATTTTTAATTTGCGAAAACTATATTTAAACAATGATCATAAAACATAAACGTACTGGTGTATTTTAATCATAAAATAAAAATACGAGTACTTTCCAAACTTCCTTCAATTAATTACAGACTAAGAATTAAGCAACATTTACGCTCTATAAATGGATGTTTGCTAAAGATGTCATAACCACGATAATACCCGCCAAAGAGCTGAAATTTCATCCCATAGAAGTTCTTGGCATGGCAGTAAATCTACTTAGATGACGTTGTCCCTTTTAAACGCTGGAAAGCCATCGATTTGGGCCGGGTTTGAATCCGTGACATTGGGATTAGTAGGCCAGTGCCTACATTTATGTCCTAGTTTGATCAATAGACCATAAAGAGGGAGATACAGCTGACTGACACCTTTTCCAGATTTTCCTCGGCCTTCATAACTGGTAAATGCCAAGGAGACAACTTAAACTCAGGTCTGGAATGAAATAAAAAGAAAATGACATAGAAAATTTAACAGAGGAGTTTAGTATGGTAGCCAAGCCTAAGTCTCTGACATTCAATCAAGTGCGAGAGGAAGAAATGAGACGAAGAAATGTCCAGGACGTCTAGATCATTGGTAGAGGTAAGGCAACGAAAGCTTGCCAGAGGTAGCTGTGCGAGATTTTGATACTATTCTGATAAATTCAGGTTGTCTTGTTCTCGGTTGAAAGCCACCTGGCTTAGCACTTCCCAATTTCTATTTTATGGGAGGGATAATAGATATTTCATATATTCTACATCAATTCATTGACTACGATATTCACCTCAAGACGTTGAACACTAAGGCCCCTAACAGGGATAATGTCGCCCTGCAATAAGTGTAACGATATGGCACGAAAATAGTCTTCTGTGCATCAGATACATTGGCAGAGCTTTCGATGCGTCAGCTCTAGAGGCAGTTCAGCGGGGTCCTTAAACTTCCCGTTAGAGCAACCCCCTAACCTCATAGACAAGTTCGGATACAAAGTTCTGATATCATGGAAGAAACAGTTCTCTTGTCAAAGGATATTCACCATGAACACCGCATGTCTTCTTTTTACCACGCCAAGCCCTGCAATCAGAAAAAAATGAAGAGCAGAGTATGAAATGAAGAACGTGAAAATTCATGCTACGAAAACCATTCTAACGTTTGCCTAGCGACGGAAACACATGAAAGAAAACCTCGGTCAAGAATATCGGTCATCTTGACGTTTGAACCTAGGATATCACAACTGGTAAGCAGGGAGATCAATTAAAACTGCATATATGTATAACTTCTCTCACTCTGTTGTAAGAGTGAAAGCAGGTTTTGCAGTGTAGCCTAACAGTAGTAAGAAAAACAAACCTAAATATAAACCTAAAGAAACAAACCAATTTCATATATATTGTCGTAACTATTTTAATTGACGTTAATTACGAACTGGGGGAACGTAACTATATGGTATTAAGAGTCAATTCGAATGGCATGAGAGGCTTCGGTACACCAAAAGATCGTTTTATTAAGTGGCATCTAAATTACAATTTTAAAACAACAACGAAAATTACTTTGATTTAACACATTTAATCAACTTTAGATACAATTACAATAAACAAAAACACATTTACCTTTAAAGTTGGATTCAGAAGAGAAGTGGTTGCACTATATCCTACTATGGGTGTATTCCCTATCAAGGTTCACCAAGAAAGACAAAAACAAGTGACACGCTATGTTAGCCTCGTGCACAAAGCACGAATCTATCCTCACTCCGGGTCCGCTAGCCATACCAACATCTGCATAATAAATAATGCCACAGTGAATACACACGAGAGTATAGCTTCACCACAATATATATATATAAAGTTAACCATTGGCGCGACAGCCCTAAGAGGGCCAAGGTCTACCAACCCGACTGCCGGCCTCACACCCACTTACGCACGGCAGAGGTGGGCGATCATCCAACCGATACGGGGAAGAGATGTGGTCAGCTTCTCTGCATCCCCAGCCGGAATGTTGGTTTTCGTGACCAGGGCCGCTTACCTAGCGTAAGCTCACTTTCCTCACGATGCTGAGTGGGCACCGGTTCTATACCCGGTACCTAAAATACGTACCCCATGGGTGGGATCGAACCCCGGGCCGCTTTCCGTGGCCAGGGACCAAGGCATTCTGCCTCAGCCCGCTACGCCACGGCGCAGGATATATATAAACTCAGTGTGCAAACACGAAATGCTTTTTTATTTATCTTTTTAGTAGTACTTAATGTCCATTCCTACTTCATTCGGCACACGGAAGATGGATACTAATGATACGTAAAATAAAATGATACTTGGGAAAGCAAATTTGGAAAGAAAACGTTTCAGGCGATAAGGGTGTATCACGCATTTTCTTATTATGAGGTCTGAGGAAATTCTGGGGGTTGGGGGCGGGATCAGACAGAATGGACAGTTCATTTGAATTGGAAGCGTGGATCTCTCATTCACAAGTCCAAACATTAACAATCACGATCACCCTTATTAGTGAACGAAATGTTAAATGAGGTGTAATGTTATATTGGTTCTTTAGATAATGTCTTTTGTTTGAAACTGCCGATAATAAATGCATATAGAACACAGATTAGGTAATAATGTAGTTTTGTTTGAAATGCTGACGAGGTAACAATCAACAAACAAAAACATATCCATAAATAAATGAGTGTTTTTATATAATGTCCTCGAACGCAAGTCAAATCAGACGAGAAATAAATTGTAAGTATACATGCAATGTGAGTAATGTTGCATAACAGAAACATAGACTTTTTTCCAACTTATTTGACTACATAAAATTAATTGTATTTTAGTGGTGCTGTATTGTGCTGCGGCTATGACCTGAAAGTTATCAAGAATTGGGCGCCAAAGGAGTGGGCAGTTAAAAAATACATAAAGAGAAACAACAGCGGTCTCGTCAGACATAAAGATCAGAAACGATTTCGACCAATAAACAGGAAATTCTGAAAGTGTCTCTTCCCCCGCCTCCAGAACATTTAAGAATATTCTGTAGAAATTTCCAGCCAGCATATTCACGAGTGAGCCGCTTAGTTAAGTGGGCGAATTTGGGAATTAGTTTCTTATACAACTTCAAATGTGGTACTACAAGTAAATTTGTGACGTATAGTAAGCAATGCTTCGCTAGAGATTCCAGTGTTTGATTCCGCAACGGATGAGAGATCCGAATACTCACTCTTTGGAGAATGGGTCGACCCTATTCAAAGAACTCTTAGTTTCGACCACATTTTTTATTGCTAGAGTAGTTTATTGCTACCCCGCTTCTATCCTGTAGGAATCGACTCATATAACTTTAGCCAGAGCATCAGAATATCTACCAAACTGGAGCAAGTCACGTGATAGAGCCGGTTTCGCTTTACTGCTGTGAACATCTTAATTGTGATGTCAGTTATAAAATAAACTATACTTAGAGGTGAGAGTAAACCTCGCCTCTGGGATACAATGACATTGAGATTAGGCACAGCGGAGAATCACTTCCCTTCCCCGAGAAGGAGCAGTAGTTACGATGTTATCTACTTCTTTTATCGAGAATCGAGGTTCGTCTGCTAGATTTATAGATGGCGCTTCGCGTCCATTTCCTGCAGCGGGGTCCCCCTCAGCAAAGATAACTACTCCCTCTCTCACGGCAGTTTTCATTAGTTTTTAATGTTCATTTCCTGTCTGGAATGTGAGCCAATTCTCCGAGAAAATGAACAAGCCAAACTTCTCCTCGGCTCCTTCGTCTTATCAAGTAAGCAACGACGCTCTCGAGTATTTTACGTGTTTCCCGTCGTTACTGCAGAGCACCGAACTTCCTAAAACTAAAATTCCATAATCACCAGCCTTCTGAGCTGTAGTATGAAATTATCAAGCACAACACAAAGAAGGCTCTTCAAAATGCATTACGTCATCGACCCTGAGTAATTGCGGTGTGTAACGTGATTATCATGCTCGAGAGAAAACAGAAAGGTGACTGCAGCTTCCTGGTCTTAAGTAAGCTTTACTATAGCATTCACAAATAACATTGTGGTTCAGAGATGACTAGAAAAGACAAATTTTATCTCATGAAGAGCTACTTTAGCCTTTGGGATAAAAAGAGGTAAAGAAAGTTTTGACAGTTGTAAAATACAATGGAGAATATACACAACCTAACACGCCACTGTACTTGAATAACATATTAATCGCGAATTGAAGTTATATGTATGGGTGTATATGGCATAGAAAGTTCATTTTATGTTCAGTCATCATATTTACCCCTTAGAACTTCAAAACTGATAATAATGAATTAAAGACTCTCTGCTTTCAAGACTAATAGACATATATTGCACTTACCAACTCCTTAAAACCCCAATATTTTTACACATTTTGGAAATGTCATATGTCAACTTTGGAAATGTCACCTATAGCTTCATTTTTACCCTGAAAGAATTAATGCTAGAGAAGCCCCAACTACTCTGACTTATTGCGTTAAATGTGGAGATTTTAGTGTGTCATGTCTGTCATGTCTCACCCTCTCACTTTCTCCCTTTCTTCCCCATATCCTCTCATCTGTCTTTTCCCATTGTCTATCTCTCTCTTTCTCCCCCTATCCCTTTACATTGTATCTTACTTTCTCTTCCTCTCCCTCTCTCTCTCTCTCTCTCTCTCTCTCTCTCTCTCTCTCTCTCTCTCTCTCTCTCTCTCTCTCTCTCTCTCTCTCTCTCTCTCTCTCTCTCTCTCTCTCTCTCTCTCTCTCTCTCTCTCGCCTACTCTGTGCATTATACTGTCATTTGACGTTCTGAAACCAGCAACGGAGCTGCTTTTTTCTGGGATGTTAATAAAAATTAAAACGTATTTAGAGGTCAGTTTCCGGGGGGGGGGGTCAAAAATTCTAGGTTGAATAATTTGCTTTTAGTAAATAATTAATCAGGAATGTGCTTTTATCATGTTAGTAAAAAATAAAAACACATGTAATATATTATAGTCACATGACTTTCTCCACTCAAGCTTCTACAAATTGTTCTTAGAAAAGTTTGTTTTTGTCTTGTTTCTGTGAATAAAGTCTGTAGAAAGGCCTTGTGCTTTTATCATGTTAGTAAAAAATAAAAACACATGTAATATATTATACTCACATGACTTTCTCCACCCAAGCTTCTACAAATTGTTCTTAGAAAAGTTTGTTTTTGTCTTGTTTCTGTGAATAAAGTCTGTAGAAAGGCCTTGCGCATTGCACAATTTTTGTTCTTATACCTGGAATAAACTGATATAAGCAGTAATCAGATATTTGAAAAGCGAAACACTAATTGATGCATTTGAAGTATTAGTTCTCCTTTAATTAAAAAGGGAATAGGAACTTAGAAGTTAAAAATTACATACCTTTAAGTAAGTATGTGGGAATTGTAATCAACAAATTATCAAATATTGGAATTGGTTAACTTTGCAATACATTATTGTAATTGACATTATTTGTGTATTTTGACGAGTTCTACAGCTGCTGTGCAGTAACTTTTCGTTTATCTCTTAAATAACTTCATGTCTGCCTGACAGTGAATAGAGACATTAAGATGAGAAGCTTGAATAAACTTCTTCGATTTATTTTAAACTAAGTTTTCTTTCAAATATTTATTAAAAGTTAGAAATGATAATTCATTTGGGGGGGGGGGTTCCGGACTCCCTGGATCCCCCCCCCCTTAAATACGTCCCTGAATGTAATGTTTCTGTAGCTTCTTATATATTCTTATTGAAATGTTGTAAACAAAACTTGTCGGAAACATTATGCTTATAAACTTTTTAGTATATAAAATGTTTCATGTATTGCACACCTTAGAACCCCTCCATTATGATAGAACCTATTTTCCACGTGGGATCCTGTGCGGAGTTCCATTACAATTTGATAGGGCGCACGCGCGCGTCTGCTTACACATGCACATAGAAGCATACATACATATCTAAATAAATGAATTTCTGGAACCGGGGTAGTTCATTATAGTTCATTATATATATATATATATATATATATATATATATATATATATATATATATATATATATATCATAATATTCAAGTAATTCGTCTAAAATTGAAGATTATCAGAACATTTTCAGTTACAGCTTTTTTTTTTTTTTTTTTTTTTTTTTGTAGTTTACGTCCTCCAACGTTAAGTCATATCGGACGATGAATGAAACTGGTGAAATGATGCTCAAATGAGTCCGGGGTCCATGGAGCTTAGAGGTACCCGAAATTCACCTTCCAGGATAAGGGAAACCCCCGGAAAAAAACCTTATCCAGGTAACTCACCGTAACCGAGATTCGAACTCGGGACCTCTTGAACAGCTTATTTTAAATACAGCGATAGGTGAGTTATTAAAATATTTTTCTTTCACCTAAGCAATGTGTGTATGTGTGTGTATGTGTGTGTATGTGTGTGTCTGTGTGTGTCGTGAACTATAAACACAGATTGAGCAGGTTTCTAATAGTGCCCGAGTATATTCTCTCTTTACACATATTTATGCACAAATTAATCCATTCCTAATGGACTTGATAAGAACACTATAGGATTAGGACAAAATTGCAACTTAAGTCCTGTATCATTTAATTTGTTCATTGATGATATTCTAGAGGAAATCAAACATGAAAATAGACATCTTCCAATAATTGGAAACAAAGAAATGCTGGGTTTGCTATTTGCTGATCATCTTGTTGCAGGACTTATAACAAATGTAGGAGTATATAAAATTATGGAAGCCATACAGTAATTTTGTAATAAATGGAGTTTGAGAATAAACACTAACAAAACAAAAATAATGGTATTCAAAAAAAGTAGTGAGTTAAGGAAAGATAAAAAACGGAGTTGGCAAGGGAATTAAATTGAGGTGGTATAGAAATTTAATTATCTAGGAGTAAGGCTATCAAAAGAAAACAGTATTAGCTAAAGGGAAACTGCAATGAAAGCTATTAGAGCATGTGTGGATAAAATACCAGGGATACAAATAAAATGGTTGTAGAGAATATATGGTGCAGTAGTCAATGCGAAAATGTTATTAGAGCTGAAATGTGGGGCTTAGAGGAACGATGTAAACAAGTTGCATAGAAGTTTTTGAAAACTAATTTTGGGCTTACGAAGAGCATCACCAAATGGGGTTGCACAAATGGAGTTATGAAGGTAAGTATAGTAACAAAGCTAAAATTTTGGAAAGAGCATTGAAATACTGGTTCGCCCGCCTCGGTAGCGTAGATGGTAGCATGTCTGCCTCACGTTCAAGAGGTCCCGAGTTCGAATATCGGTCAGGGCGTGTTACCTGGATAAGGCTTTTTCCGAGGTTTTCCCTTTTCCTAAAAGAATAATATCGGGTAACTCTAAGGTCCATGGACCCTGGACTCATTTGAGCATCATTTCACCCCTTTCATTCATCGTCCAATATGACTTAACGTTGAGGATGTAAATTACAAAAAAGAAAAAAAAAAGAAATACTGGTTCAAAATAAAATAATTGGAAACTAATAATATTTTAAAGCAGTGTTTAGAAATGCAGCAAAAATGTATTAAAGAAGATACTTGGTTCAAGAGTGTACCAGAAATTCTGAGTGAAATAGGATATGGGAATATGTGGAGGGATAGTAATAGATTAGAGAAAGGTTTCTGGAAAAGAGTTAAAATTAGGATAGAATATATAGAAATGCAGGATATAATGGGTAGTTTAAATTCCAAAACCTCACTATGTACTTATAGAGAGATAAAAGTGAATTGGGAAAGAGAAAAATATATCGATATTTGTGACAAAATGACAAGAGAAGGCTTTGCATGGGCCAGAACAGGAGTGATAAGATTAAAAGGCTTAGGGGAGAGAGAAGAACAAGGAAAGTGTATACTGTGTTATACGAAAATAAATAGTTTTTATCATTTATTGATAGAAGGTGAGGAAACAAAGAATTGGAGAGGAAAAGTACTCAAAAAGAATTGGACTATATTACCTAGTGAAATTTTGGTTAAAAATTAATGAGTGTTAAATATGTATGTTAAACATATTGTTAAATATATATTGTTAAATATATATTTTGTTAAATATATACAAAATTAATGAGTTTTAAAACAATGTATTGAAAACAGGAAAGTACTTAGGTTTAGTGAGAAATAAATGGTTAAGAAAAATTAGAAATAAGGATGATCAGGATAATGTAGATTGAGGAGCAAAAGTGGTAAATAGGGTCAAAACCATGATTTTAGTCTATGGGCCCAAGGAACTTCAGCAACTCAATAAAGATTTATAATTTGATATGGAACTTGAGATACGTATGAGTATATAAGAAAAATATTATTAAGTTGTAAATATGTAACATTTGTATTAATAATGAAGTTTAATAAATTCATTCATTCAATCAACAGCAATATTCTACATACATCTCCAGAATTAATTCTCAAATAAATAATTAGAGTATAAATATATGTTTCATATTTATTTTTAAAAAATCGATTCCTTAGTGTTTTGTTTGTCCTTTGTTACATTATACGATCGTTTAGATAGCTTGGCATGGGAAATCAACTTTTATTTGGTGATCCCTCTTTGATGATTAACACAATGTCTAACCTCTGCGCTCTAACCTTTGAGCTTAAAAGAACTGTTACAGGACATACCCAGAAAAGTTAAGATATGCATTTTATTTGTTACGAAAACATTTTTAAAATATAAAACAATGAAGCAGTTTTTGAGAAAATCAAATTTTCTTTAAAATTGTCTATTTAAAGGGTAGTCTGAAATTGGGATATTTTATTGAAAATTGTCCTAGTAACCTTGGATAAAGCTGAACTTAAGCAGCAATTTTGTATTTAACCACCATTCGGTTTCCTATTTATGCTGTTTACACACACATACACACGCACACATACCACGCCTGGATCTTTTTCTAAAAATTTAATATCACGGGGATCCTAAAAAATGTATTCCTGTAAAATCTCGATCTCGAATTTTTTTTAAGGAATGCAATAATTAATACGAGGCTTGTCCATAAAATAAGGTCTCCAAGGCGCTGGAGCCGTGCGGAACGCTATTACGTGAGATTCGGCAACACCACAACGAACCCGTTGCAACCATTAGTCTTGGCTGGGCAGCCGTTTGCGATGGAGCTTCCTATCATTTCCGCCGCCAAGTCCGAGTTGCGTGCAGTAATCCGTTTTATGAGTGCCAAGGGCACTAACCCCACTGAAATTCATCGTCAGTTATGCGAAGTCTATGGGCCACAGTGTAAGGACGTCAAAACGTGCGAAAGTGGGTCAGAGAGTTCAAATTTGGACTTACAGATGTCCATGACGAACAGCGTTCTCATCGGCCTTCGGTTTCAGCTGAAACAACTGCAAAAGTGGAGCAAGAAATGCTTAAAGATCGGCATGTGACAGTTCGAGAGCTGTGCGAAATTATCTCTGAAGTCAGTAAGACTACGATTGACAAGATTTTGACCGAACATTTGCATTATCGCAAGGTGTGTGTGAGGCTGATCTCCTGGCCCAATTCGGATGGGACATCCTCACTCATCCCCCCTACAGTCCAGACTTAGCACCTAGTGATTATCGTCTGTTTCCTGAGTTGAAGTCACATCTGGGTGGAACATATTTCCAGACCGACGATGATTTGAAAAACGAGTTTGAGCGCTACCTGCGCAACTTGGCAGGAGAGTGCTATCACAAGGGTATACAAAAACTGCCACAGCGCATGCAATTGTGCATGGATCGCAATGGTGATAACGTTAAAAAAAATAGCTGTAAGTTCCGCCTTTCCATCAATGTAACATTCTTTGACAATAAACATGTGTTCTATATTAAATAAAATTGGAGACCTTATTTTACGAACACGCCTCGTACTTTGCAGAGCAAAGAAAGGAAATAAACAAAATCTTTATTACCATGTCATTTTAAAAACGCGCCTGCGATGGCTGTTTGGCTAAATGCAAAGATGTCATAGTAGTTGCCTACTGGGATAGGCGACACGCTGTTAGTCCTCTATTATTCTTCTACAACGCCCCTAGTTTCTCCATTATCGTTGTGTTAGGCAATTCCTTTTCCCCTATCCTCTTTATTACTCACAATCTTGAAAACTCCAGCAAATTCAGACTGTTACCACGCCCTGTAGATAATATATATGCAGAATTAGATAAATGTCAGGTGACAGAAATGTGTGATTGATTGTTTATAAAGAGATTGTATAAAATAGTAATTTTAATGCTTTCATACAACATTTGTTGCTTAAAACTGTTATAAGGGCATGTATTAAAAGTATAAGTGTATATATTTATAAGGTAGGTAATCCTGTATACTGTCCGGAATCACAAGTTTCGTGTACAGAAAGATCACATCCAGTGAGGAAACTTGACGTTTTATGATGTCAGCTAGCAGAAAATCTTCTGTAAACTTGCAGGAGATAGAAATATTTTTACCTTTATTCTGTGGTTCGCTACGACCAGTCTCCAGAGGGAAGATTAGAACCAGCATAAATTTCTGGGAAGAACCGTTGCAATGTTATAAAAAAAGAAATCATATGATGTAAGGATTGTCCGAAAAAGTGTGTGACAAAGAACTGCGTAAGATTACAACATCTTCAAAGCGTGAAGTTTTATCAAATTATGGAGCAGAAAGATTTAAGAGACAATTACTGTAATATAGATCCAAGCAGAAGATTTGGAGCATTCTCAAAGGATCATTGTCTAAGGAAACATGTTAAAGCCTGAGATAAAAAATTGCGGGAAAGGCTGTAAAGCTTCGAATAACATGTAGACATAATGATTAAACTACGCGATGTTTCTATTATTTGTCTTCCTGAAGGATGTACATTTTTAACGAATTAGCATTACAAACTTTAGATTACACCTTAGTAAAGAGCGAGAAACAAGGTGTGGCAAGCAGCGCGAAAAGAAATATTTTGTTTATTAACCAAAATCACATCAACACGTAGGAGTTCTTTCACATGACAGTAAATCTACTGAGTTTAAGCACACTTAAAAGCCAACGCTCTAGGCCGGGTTTAAACAAGTGACTTTGGGATAAGCAGATCAGTGCAAGGTGCTCGAAGAATAAATTAGGGCGGCATATTCAAGTACAAATATAATGAATGAGACGACATTTTCCTGGATTGCAACGTCAGTATTCAAGGTAACAGTGAAATAAAAGTGAATTAAAGGACCGAATTGTTAGTCTCGTCACTCCATGATGTTTTAAGATGAGGCAAAAGCATAACATCACCGCTGTTAAAACGAGCTTCAAATCGGACTTCGAACGAAGAACGAGTTGCAGAGACTCGGGTTTTAATACTGTTCCAATCATCGCTCAGTAAACGCGCTTCAAATTGCAGTCCAGGGCATGATTGCCTTTAAATTTATTGATATTCCAAATTCAAAATAGAAACCAGTATGTTTTAACTGAGGACTATAAAGACTTATCTTAGAATTCTAATTAAATGTATAATATTTTTCTCTTTTATAGCATTTTTAAAGATTTTTGTCTCAAAAGTCTCCGAAATGTCGAATCAAATATTAGCATTTAATAAAATAATTTCTTTAATAACGTTTCATGCTATGTACTCAGAGGAATGATTACTTTGTAATTCCTACAATATAAAATCTGACGACTTTCACATGACTTTCTCCACTAACTCTAGTACAAACTATTCTTACAAACGCTTTTCATGTACCTAGTTCATGATATTCTATACAAATATTTCAAAAATTCTGTTGTTGCACATTTCCTTGTAAATACAAGGGAAATAAAGAAATATAGTATGCTTAAGCGATAGTCAGATATTTTAAGAACAGGTTGTTATATGATTGCTGCACATAGCCAAATATAAAAAAGAAATTAATGAATTCTTATTAGCTTTTTATCTTTGGCTTACCTCCACAAAATGTAGATATTGACATAATTGAGTAATTTAACAGATCTGCACTTTCGCGTATAGTAAAATTTTCTGTATATCTTATGTAAACCAGTTATGCAAAAGCGATTTATAATGAAGAGAACTTCCGAGACTATTTTTATAAAATTCCATATTGTTATGTCCTGTCACTGGATGGCGATGGATTTAGAAATTTCTGCCTTGGCGGCCATGAACAGGTCGGACATATGGAGAACGTAGTCAGGATGGGGATAGCATGTGAGAGGTGGAAATCCAGGTATTGTCCAAAAGGGAAGATTTAACCAACAATCAAGGTAGGAATGGATTTAATTTTAGTTAATTGATGGAAATTTATCATTTCTTCATACTAGCCGTATATAGGTTAAGGTTTTTTATAGAGTCAACATGAAAAACTCAATGCCACGGCCGGGATTTGAACCTGGTTCAAATGATCAACTTGTCGTCATGACATTACATTCTCCAATTAACTCTTTATATTTCGCGGTAAACCACTAGGGGCTCTCGCATTCGAGATACACCGTTGGCGGTGGCCACGGTAGCTCAATGGGTAAGAGCGACTGGACGGAAACCAGGAGATCCGTGTTTCAAATCGCGGCCGTGGCATTGAGTTTTTCACGTTGACTCTATCTATAGATTTAATTATTTAATGTTTTACCAAAACAGAGTCATACCTTCTATCTTGTGGTCCCGAGTGAGGTCGCTCTCTCTACACACGTATCACTCACCACAAAACAGACTGAAGTAAGCCTGTCCGTGTCTTAAATATGCAACGTGACGTCACAGCACTACATTAGTCAAATACGCGACAATATCAATTTATCATTTGCAATGAAAGTATCTTAATCGTATGATATTTTAATCAACACCGCTAAAAAGTTTCTGTGAAAATAAATAATTTTGAAACCTTTTCCTTGTAAAGATGGTTCAGGATAGTTCATGCCGTACCCTTGAAAGATGCTGAACTTAAACTTATGTTAGGTATTTAACCGACTTTTCCTTTTTAAGTTATGTTGTTCACAGAGACCAATACACAGACATACACACAACAAAGAGTGGTAGAGAGCAGTTTCTGTCTCTTACATTCCCATTAAATGCAAGAAGTAGAGGTGTCGAAAATGCTCTTTGTTAACCATTTGACACTTAATTTTATTGATATAAAAGAAAAATGTATAGGTATTGTCGCGGCAACGGGCATAAATAGATAACAGACGGCGGATAATGTTTCACGGTAATAAAGAGCTTGCATAAGCAGTTAACGATAGCGCGGCTAGTGTACACAAAGAGGTGGTAAAAGCAGATAAACATAGCGCTTGAGATAAGTGACTTGCCGGCCCAGATAGGGTTTCACGTAAGGAAGGTTCTAGTGATATCTCGATTGACAGAGAATAGTTTTTTTTATTATTATTTGCTCGAGAAGTCTCTCGAATTTATGAATGAGATATATAAGAGATTGTGACACGCCAGCTGTGAGTTGTTGTAAACACATGTAACAAGAGAGTTGTAAAACAGTGATTAAGCAGAAAACAGCTGTGAAGTGTTGTAACGAGAGCTGATGTTGTAATCAGAATGTTTGTTATTGTCATCGACCTTGGTGTTGTAGATTGTGATATGTGATGTAATTCTGCTGCTACGCAGTGTGTTTCTACGTAAATAAAGAACATTTAGAATTTCGACAAACTGGACTTTTAATTCTACGAACCCAGAAAGCCACAGTATACAAAAACTAATCACACTATTTTGTACAGCAAATAAGTCTCACACAAATAACATAAAACACTTTGCCTAACGATTTTATTTTCCACCTAAATCTTCGCTTAAAAATAACGTCCAGGATTTATGGGTTAACCCATTAGTAACAAATAAGACATATTGACTATCATATACAAAATTGATTAAAAATTGTTATTATATGAAAAGTTGTCATCAAAACGGTTTAGGCTGAACCAGGATCTTTGAACAGAGAAGCCACAGAAACGTAATTACCTTTTCCAAATTACCGCGACGCAAGATATTGGCGTCGTTATTTTCCACATCAACATGCAGTCGCACTTTCTCATCTACCCTAGCAATGGACATAAAGCGTTTTGGGCTAAGATTAAGGAGTAATATGAGTGTGAGAAGGAGCAGGAAGGATTACCTTCAAGGTCTAATTAAAGCAGGCACCGCTGAACACCATAAAATGTTAATTAACATAAGCGCCGTATTCTGCCGTCGGTGTTTGAGCGCCAAGGCAGGGAGAAAGATGCATTATACACACCAGCGTGCTAGCCTGGTTTCTGTGAGAACTAACACCAAAATTGTTTAGTTCTTATCGTCAGATAAACTATCTATCAGCGCTTGTATCTCTTTTAGATTAAGAAACACATTAAGAAATTCTGTTATACAAATTTCTTCTTCATGATATTTTTTGACCCATTTCCTGTTCAAGCACAAGGTAAAAAGTTGAATTTCCTGCAATTAATGTAGCTAATTTTATCTTTCTAGGTATTTTCCTGTATCATTGCAAGTATGTGAATGAACTATTATTATTCATTATATTATTGCACTCGTGAAGTGTAATCATATTTCATAGTTAAATTTTCCAATATAAATCTTACTTGTTAATATTTACTTGCGATTAAATTCATGCAAAAATTATGTATAAGCTGTAACTTATTGATTATTTTTAAGGTTAACAACTAAGTGCGGATAACCTATCAACAGTTCACCACCAACACGCCTTTGTCTCGAATTTTCATACTCTTCCTCGTTCTTCAATTATTCACTTACCAAACCAGTAAATGCATGTATACCAATTCCATAACAGCCCAAAAGATGGGCCTGACCCTGCCATCTGGACTGCCGGCCACACGCCCACATACGCAAGAAAGAGGTGGGCGATCATCCAACCGTTACGGAGAGGAGGTGTAGTCAGCATCTCGACACCCCCAGCCAGAAAGTTAGCTTTCTAGATCAGGTTTCGTTTCACGTCCTATACCCGGGACTTAAAATCTGCATTTCCCAGGCGTAGGATCGATCCCGGGCGCATTCTGTGGCAGGGAACCAAATTATAACGCTCTAGCCCACTACGCCACGAAAATGCGCGTAACTGAAGTAGTTAATAAAAATAAACGTATCTATTTTCCTACCACATATATATCATAGCTATTTTAAATAATGTGTTCCATGCAAAAATGCCTCATTAATATTTTATAGAAAATCAAATGGTACTGTTGGGGGAAAAGGGTTTTCAGAACAAGGCTATTGTATGCGCAAATGAGAAAGAGAGGGATAGAACAACATTAATCTAAAATGAAAAGCCGCTTTTTATTTAAGTCTAGTTTCCACTATTTTCACAAAATCTTCCATTCCAGACCAGATTTCAGATAGAAAAAAATGATTACATAGAAAATGAAGCTAGCTACTGTCCAGCAACGCAAAGAAGGTCCCTGTAAGGTATGTGCTGCCTTACACAGTGGGACAAGGACAGCGAATGTGTGTGGCAGAGAACGCCTGCTACACAAGGAGCAGGCCGTTAAAAATGCGCCCTATTCACTCTGTACACTAAAACCTAGAAGATTCATACACAAAAGTAGAAGCCGTCAGAATGTTTTTGAATGGTCTGTAACTGTACTGATATGGGTTGTCATAAACCTGTCCAGGGAGGATGTGGGAACCTTCGCCAACCCCCATGCGTCTCAGGCCTCGGAGACTTACTCTCCTGTGGAGGACAGTACATTGAAGCAATAAATATTACACAAATATAAATATTTGCCACTAAGGCTCCACTTATCTTATGAAATTTGTGTTAATACTTCTTTCTAATGGAGATCGATTTCACAAACAAATCGCTTGCGTCCTCTGTCCAAAGAAAACAAAGAAAACGGAGTTTGTTTTCTTTGGACTGAGGACGCAAGTGATTTGTTTGTGAAATCGGTCTCTATTAGCAAAAAGTATTAGCACCAATTTCTTAAGATAAGTGGAGCCTTAGTGACAAATATTTATATTTGTGTAATAATCAAAAATGAATTCGATAATTAAACAATTGATGCAGTTTCACCAAAGGTGCTCCAATTGTTACATACTGAGAAACTGCGGTGGAAAGTAAAATGCAAATCCTGCATTTTCGGTAAATAACCTATGAAATCCTATTCATTGTTGTATTTCATATGACTGCTTTCTATGACTGGGGAAACTTTAATGGGTAATCAAATACAGCATGAAAAGGGTCTGTCTTGAATAACGTGATTGTAAGCCCGCGGTTTCCACAGCACTAGTATTATGAATCTGTTCGTGCAATTTCGAAAGACCAGACCACATAGTGCTAGCAATGCGAAATAATATGAATACGTTAAGCTTACCTTTCCTTGAAAATGCAGTTGAAATCACGCCCTTTCTGCCTCTGTACAAGCACGGCACCTGTTGAACCATTTGCTGAATAGTTGAATTTCTGCAGCCGAAATATTGGAAAATGCACGCCGGGTAGTCTTATAATTCGTCGAGAGTATGGAGAATTGTACAGCGAATTTTAGCTTTTAACATTCCCAACAAATAATTATCACAATGATTTAAGTCTGAAAAGCGAACAGGCCAGTCAATATTCCTATTAAAACTACGGCCTAATATAAAGTTGCGAGTTTGTTTCCATGACAGCGCCTATCTCGTCTGATTTTTTCTCAGAACTACTAACACCAATAAATGTGTATATATTCAAAACGACGTACGAACAAAGCTGCAGCGTTTAACAAGATAGCTGCACAATATATTCTCAATATACACCATGACAAGCAAGGTTACTTTGAACTTGAAATACAAATACCCCCGCAGAAGCGTGATCTAAGTTACTTTAGAAAAGGGCCATTGTAACCGCAGTATCAGGCAGTGATTAGGAGGCGGAGAATTAATCGAAATCAGATAATTAAAAATAAGATAAATTAATAAAAATGCTTTGCTAAACTAATATAAAAATCTTGTTATAATAATATGAAATTAGATTGGATATAGTAATTATTAAAATAGCGATTGATTTAAAGAATAAGAAGGGAAGAATATAAGTTAATATAACATATATATAGTAATTTTACGTCCTACAACGCCAAATCATATCGGACGGTGAATGAAATGGGTGAAATGATGCTCAAATGTGTCCAGGTTCCATGGAGCTTAGAGCTACCCGACATTCGTCTGTAAGGATAAGGGAAAACCCCATAAAAACCTTATCCAAGTAACTCACCCTGATACTAGAATCGAGGCAAGAAAGAGAAAATATTCTTGTAAAAATCTGTACACGTCGGAGAGACAGGAAGGAAGGACCGTTACCTTCTTTATGCTAGGAAAAGTTCAATGTCTGAGAACTATTGTATTCTTTCAGCCAGGAATGTGTTGGGACAAAGGGCTTTCAAAATGTAGTTGAGCATGAACAACTCAGGGTAGGCGTTCCCCAACTCAGTGTAGGCTAAACGTCAATGAGTTAAATGAGTTTTGCAAACCAATGCGAAAATTCGAAATAAATGAGAAACCAATAATAATGTAACATTTGAGAAGGTTGAGCTAGTTTGTTCATGTGATAAAGTTAGAGAGGGGATCAGAATAAGGTTCGAACTGAATCGTGAAGTAAGAAAAATTTACTTAAAAGTTGATACTACGACAGGAAGGACATGTTCATGCGCATTAAGAAGAGAAGCGAAGATTTATGTCTGAAATGTAGGAAAGTTAAGAATAGCGCAACCAGCGTAAGTGGAAGTAGCATTAGAGGTTTATTAGAGCAAAGTAGTCGCCATATAAAGAAGAAATAGAAACTGCGCAGAAGTAACTTTAAATGAGTAATCCAGGGTTTCAAGTAATTGAATTTATGTTACGAATTTTACTAACAGGTGGTCACCCATCTAAGTCGATAAGCAAGCTTAGTAGGAATTAAACCAAATAATTCTGCAAAAAACAAAGTGTTATTAATACGACTGAGTAGCCAACAACAACAAAATGCATTTCCTACAACCATTCACTTGAGGATAAGAGAACTCATAGCTCCAATTAGAACCCAATCAATTTAACACTGGTGTGAGGGTTTGCCGCACCATTCAACCCGATAGCTGCTACAAGTCGGATACGATAGCCAACAGTCGCATCATTCAATATAAATCACTATTTTGGAAACGGTTAACGCTAATGACAAAAAAATGTCTCGAGTTATATATTTCAATAAGCTTTATACGTTCTGAAGTGAGGTTGTGTTATCTTTTATGGTTTCCTGTGTATACAAAATTGCACAAAATTCTATTAGACTACTCGTGTACGTAATATTACAAATGTACATCCTATTGTTCTTGGCATTATGTCAAATACGCATATGAAATGTGTATCAAAATTTTGGGACACCTTTGAGAAAATGAGAAATAATGGAAATGTTTATTTTTTATGTAAAAAGTATTTTGGTAAGATAGTTGAAAGGAAGTACAGAAATTGACAGACGATACACTTAATAATCATTATACCATTTATTTTTAGTATGCCCACACTCACACACACACGCACACTTTTATCTTCCTTTTTTTTTTTTTTTTTTTTTTTTTTTTTTTTTTTTTTACTTTAGAGCGAAACGCAACAATACATTTCCAGTAAAAACTCAATACTTACTTTTTCTGATGAAATATAAATATTTCCCACACCTACCATAAGGTAAGGGTATAGAGTATAAAATTCAAGTAGTGGAAATTCCAGCCTTCAATTCATCTCTTAGAAAGTCGCCTTGTATGGCAGATATGAACAAGATGTAGCAGGAGCATCATCGTGTTCAAATGCAGAATGCGTCTCATGTCGTCCAACTGCTTCATTGAACCAAATTACGGACTGTTCCTTCTGCTGTGGAATCTATGATGTCAAAATGAAAAAAGAGAATAAGTGATACTAAATTTCCACTCCAAGCCTGCAAGAGATGACACCATTGTTGTTTCATAAAACACTTTGGATAGCTGAGCATTCTTGAAAATATAGAAAGATTTCGGCTCCATTACTTCATTTATTGCTATTATTTTAAAATCTTTGTACAACAATTTAAAAAATTAAGCTATTAATTCTATACAAATGTCATACGAAAGTAGTGCTAATATTGCTTTGGGACACAATTTTATTTACATTAACTGATAGCAAATTTACTTATAAAATATTATATCTTGCTTAAATTATGAAATATTGTTTTCTGCCTTCTGCACCTGAAACCTGTACTATAATGGTGTTGCTGGGCTTTGTAGTACGCCTTCAAATCCTTCCGAGAATGTTCTTAAGGCTAGTCGCAGTTTTAATACATAAAAGGTACTTTAAGACACTAACACTACATTCATTATATTTCCCAAGGCATAAGAAGTGCCGCCTTTCTTTCTCAGTGTTTCATACTTCAGCTCCCTTATTTTTCTCGTCCACAGTAAGCACGGCAGGTCCTCATTTTACAGAAATTTATTTGTTAAACTTAATGATGTGTTTGCGGTCGTAGTTGTTAGTGGGTGCTACTTCAAGTTCCTTTCTGAGATCTTTAGACTTTGAGACATCAAAACACAAAAACAGCCGAAGAAATAAATCCGACGTCAAAAGCATAAAAGAGAATGGTCTTCATGCATAATAACATAAATATAAAGCTATTACGTTTCTGACTAATTTGTGTTGATAATGATTATGTCCACGTAATGGATTTAACAATAATTGTGTTTAATTTAATATGCAGTCGTAATATGAAAACCAATCCGTCACTTACTACCGTATTTTTCAAAGATTTCGTCTCGTATTTTTCTAAGTGCTCCTCGGTTTTGTTACATGTCACTTCTTACCACCTTTCTATTAAAATATATTGTGACTAAATTGACATCACGAAGTTGTACTAAACTCACTTTATTTGCCCAAGAATCATTAGCCAATGCTAAATTACAACCGTTGTCACTTTTTACAAATTCACGGAGTACGCACGCCAGTCTGTTACACGCACCAGCTTGCGCTTCTCGAGCTTCTCGACAACCACTGCTCGCAGCCCAATACTCACTTTTTAAGAGCACAACTGTTCCGGCCATTTTATTCGCTGGTCAGCTCATAACAGCAGCTGAACTGAATTCTAGTTTATGCTGATCACAGAAGAATCCTTGGTAAACCGAAATCTCTCGAACTGAAGAAATGCAACACTGTCGAAGTCGAATCTTCCGGATTTACCGAAATCGAAAGAAACCTTCAGCGTGGTGCAATAATGAGGCTCGCACTTCCGGCTTCGTAACTTCAGCTAGTGGTGTCCTTTGAATGCCCCTCTTTCTCTATCTCCTCTCCCTCGCTTTCTTTTCTCCTCTCGGTGGATGTCTAATGTATTTCTGATAATCCCATTCAGATAGCTTTCGCTGCCTGCTATCGTTTAACGTTTATATAGCGTCTACGAACTATTGCTGCAAAAGCTTAGAATTACGTCACTTCAAATCGACATAAACGTATGCAATATATGCCTACTGCCCAATATTTAAAAACTGATCACTACATACTAGCCTCGAAACTCTACACTCTTTCCATAAAGTCTCAAGAAACAATAAAGAATATCTCAGTAATAGCTAAAGCCAAAAACATGTTTAAAAGAGCATAAAAGTTACCCTGAAAATGTTTAATACGTCTCTTATGGTAAGTTATAATGTTAGCATAGAACGTTATAATAAAATCCTTCCACTTCACAGGTTATTTCAATACAAGATAACCGTTATTTATTAATGTCTTTTTCAGTGTCTGTTTTCAAAGCTATAACACACATACTTTTTATGTAATTTCTAAAAATAGTTTTTGGGTTCAATAATCTCAAAACACAAATTTTATTTGAAATCCTGACGTATAATTTTTTGAGTACAGTACTTTCTCTTAGTACTGATAAGTAGCAGACAACGCAGAAAATTAATACTTTATCTCACAGATGAAATATTACCATAAAGTGACACATAAGTTAAAGAAAGCTTATAATATAAAAAGACTTAAATAATGAGAGTTTTGCTTGGCTTTATCGTTTATAATACGCTGCGCACGTTAGAGAACCTCATGGAAACCAGCCTGCAAGCGAAGAGGTTAGCGAAGAGGAGCAACTTGTGACCACCCGCCCAGCAATATCTTCCCTTGTTATTAAGATCTTGGCCCATCTTTCTTAAGGTGGCGTTCTGGGTATTACTTCCGTTACTCTCCCTGCTGAACAGCGGGAATTATGCACCTAGCTCCCTTATTTAATATCATGTGCAAGCGTAGAATTGTATGAAAATAAAGCAATGCAAAATAAAGCTCTTAAAACCAGCACTTCTTGAAGCAAGCGTTATAGGAATTTGTTTATAAATTAGTCAAGTCTGGCTGATCTAATAAGTGTATTATTCACTTGTAAGAAAAGCCATTATGTTTGGAAAATGTAAAATATATCAGTCATTTATACAAGCAGATTTTTTCACAGCTAAAGCTGGAAATAATGTCAATGTCAAAGAACGGACAAAATTTAGGGAGTGGAAGAAATCGAACTTCTATCATCCAGAAATATCCCTGGTGTTGCCCCAACAGGTTATACCACCTGTTTAGGTCCAAGTTCCATTCCCTGTGTGCAATAAAATTTTAAAACGCTTAAAACATTTGTAATTGGTACCAAGAATCAATAATTTTGCATCAAAAATTATAAATTGGTACCTTTGCGGATTAGCAAATTTCGCTTGGATGTCTAATGATTTTTACTTTTAAGAATAGAATAATTTCCTGTAACAACACATCTAAGTGAATTTTTGCTTAAAAACCGACGTTACTTATACAATACCATCTATATTCACTCTACTAATTATAGTAATTAGTAATTATAGTAATTTCATAACCATCACTGTTATAAAATGTGGTTCTTGTAGCCCTTTTTAACTAACAATCTATTTCATGCGTATGTATCTAAAAATCTTTTCAGGTCAATCGTACGTTGTCATCATTATTTATAGAATATGCAAAATTATCATAATTTTTAAGATATAATAGTAGAGATAAAACCTGAAATGAAAGTCCAGTAACAATATTAAGGCACTAAAAATTAGAAACCATAAATTATTATTAACCCTCTGACGTCCATAAATATTCAACTTTACTTCCGCTACCAATTTTATGTTAATTCAAATAACTAACTACTTAATATGAAATCACCTCTACGCAAACTTTTATCATGAATATCGCACTATGAAGAAAAGAATAATTTTAATGAATTAGTGTGTAGCTTGTAAAGGTAGAAATTTATTCATTTATTGTTTTTTAAACTGTATTTCAGAATGTTTCCAAAAGAAATGTAGATTGCATCAGAAATTGCACAGTTTTAAAACTGCTTTCTACTTCAGAGCCTCGAAGATACTGTTAACGTTTGCAGGGGAATACTTTAAAGAATGTGTGTGTTAAACATAAGCTACCTAGATCATGTAATTTCCGAGAAATACGTATCAGCCGATATAGTCCAAGTAATTAATTTCCCGAAATTATTTTGAAGCATCGATATAAATCGCTTATTTATTATAATTATAAGAATACATGGAGTGATTTATAGGAAGAATGTATTTCTCTCATTAATTATTTAGCTCAAAGTTCACTTAAATAGCACTTTTAACGTGAAATTATAATAAGCAATATGTTCAAGAGTTTCAATTCCCAGTAGTAAGTGTGCAAATGTTAACTCTTTATTTCTTAATTTTGTCTTTCGTGTTATTTTTGACAGCTGTTTCAGATACTTTGTTCTAATTATTGAAAATGCAATATTTACACGTTAAAGCAATGGTTTTCCTTAAACAATACTCGATTAGAAATTCAATTATAGTTACTCGAAAAGTATATAAGAGAGAATTTGGTGTTTGCAATTCTCCCCAAAGAAAATGCAATACTAGGAGTGGTAAATAATGTGGAAACAAGTGAGTAGAAAAGGCAATCGTTCATCCGAACTACTCACGTTTGTTGTTGAAGTAAAGGCAACTGGAAAGGTCACTCAGTTATTAAGACATTAGCTGCAATAGATGGGTACACCTAATCAATGTGTCAGAAACCTGTGGAAAGCGCATGCTTAAGGCCCACGGAGTTTCAAATATTTTACACCAAAATTTAAAAAATATTTTATGAAAAAGGAATTATTTTCACCATTAACAATTACCTATATGTTTGCAAAGGGACGCATACATTCGTGTGATAACAAATCGAGTACAATTTTTGTTCAACTGCTATTTTTAATTTCAAGGTTATCGCAGGATATATTTATTTGATTAATCCATCTAAGACAACGTCTAAGCTGTGTCACGTGGCCTACAGTTGCATGGGGATCCGCTCCGACGTCAAGCGGGCTGAATGGAGGATGGGGCATCATTTTCGCTGATCCGGATCAAGTCTTGCGTTAAGCGACATAGGGAAGAATCGCGAGGGAGGAGCTATTCTTTTCTCCGTCGTAAATATAATTTTTAGCATTCTATTCAGTCTTTTCCGCATTCAAAGAGCCTGCCTGCCTGCTGTGTGTAATGAAAATAACTGCCATTAGTAGTGCGGGTCGTGTGAAAGGCAGGATATACTGCTGCCTCGTTTGATATGGAAATTAGTGGTCGGTCGTGAGGTGGGGGGGGGGCACCCGCCCTGCATACTTAATGCACCACACTCCCTGTTTCCTTCTTTTCTTATTCTTCTACTGCTGATCGAACTCTGATCGAAAAGTCATTCTTCTTCATTTCCGAGTTCGCTAGATTTTACTTTTTATAATGCCCTATCTTCTTTCTTTTGTTTCCTTACACGGTGCCTGAAGCGAGGAGAATGCACTGAGTTCCCTGTCATTGGTGCCAACCTTTAAATCATTTCCCATTATGGGCTTACATCCTTCTCATTATCTGCAATAGTCTACTAGACTTTTGATTTTATCGATAAGTCTATGAATGATGAAATCAGGAGTAAGTTTATCTGCAAATCTTTCCAAAGAACTCTAGACAAAGTTCCGAACACTTAATATTGAGAAAATTATTTGAATATTGATTCCTAATAATGTATTGATTTTATTAAGAGGTTTGCGAATGACGAAGTCAGAACTAACATTATATAAGAAGTCTATGGGCAACGTTACCAATAAGTTTATACTGAGAAAACCTTAATATATTTTTGGTAACCTCACTACTACTACTACTACTACTACTACTACTACTACTACTACTACTACTACTACTACTACTACTACTACTACTACTACTACTACTACTACTACTACTACTACTACTACTACTACTACTACTACTACTACTACTACTACTACTACTACTACTACTACTACTACTACTACTACTACTACTACTACTACTACTACTACTACTACTACTACTACTACTACTACTACTACTACTACTACTACTACTACTACTACTACTACTACTACTACTACTACTACTACTACTACTACTACTACTACTACTACTACTACTACTACTACTACTACTACTACTACTACTACTACTACTACTACTACTACTACTACTACTACTACTACTACTACTACTACTACTACTACTACTACTACTACTACTACTACTACTACTACTACTACTACTACTACTACTACTACTACTACTACTACTACTACTACTACTACTACTACTACTACTACTACTACTACTACTACTACTACTACTACTACTACTACTACTACTACTACTACTACTACTACTACTACTACTACTACTACTACTACTACTACTACTACTACTACTACTACTACTACTACTACTACTACTACTACTACTACTACTACTACTACTACTACTACTACTACTACTACTACTACTACTACTACTACTACTACTACTACTACTACTACTACTACTACTACTACTACTACTACTACTACTACTACTACTACTACTACTACTACTACTACTACTACTACTACTACTACTACTACTACTACTACTACTACTACTACTACTACTACTACTACTACTACTACTACTATTATTATTATTATTATTATTATTATTATTATTATTATTATTATTATTAAATCAGGCAAATCCTATTAAATAAATACGCTGTAACTCTCCCTGGGGAGTTGCTAACTGCGGTGTTGGCCTCTGTAAGCTTCATTATTCGTTTATCTTGCAACCGAAGCTACGCTTTACTATATGTTGCAAACGTTCCTGTTGTAAACATATGGGAGATGAGAAAGAGAGACAAATATATGTACTTTGACGGAACCCTCTTATACGGCTGATTGGTGGAGGAAACTTCATGTTGCGGGTACCGCCTCTATAAACACCCATGCATTTTACTCCAATAACAGACTAAGGGCCTTCTATTAAAGTATCTCTCTCTCTCGCTCTCTCTCTCTCTCTCTCTCTCTCTCTCTCTCTCTCTCTCTCTCTCTCTATTTTCTCATATATTTAAACCATGACAGTTTTAGTTGGGGACACATTATAAATATGTAGCACTATCTTACTAATTTGTATCTATTTTGCTGTTTTATTGTTTAGCGAATGAGTACATTAAATAAACAATGGCGACAATTATGATGAATCGTGTGAATACACAAATTAAACAAAACAATTTGGCCATGTCATGACTAGAGAAAGTATTTGAATGTAAATTCAAATGTGTACTTGCATTTTCTTCTCTACGTCAAAAAGTATGTTCATTTGGTAGGTATGTATGCATGAATTCATACTATATTTGAAGACATGCCCGGAAAAACGGGCTAACCCTCAAAATAAAATAGTTTGCGATAAGTGCTGCCCTCTGTTGTTGCGGCAGAGAGCTATCTTTTCTTGTGCTGGTCTATTATCCGGCAAATCATATTACGCTAAATAAAGAGAGTTGAAGTTCTTGCGTTTCGTGATATGCTATGCGTATAATGTCAAAAATGGGCTAACCTATTCATACTCTGTGCCTGCCATCTAGTGGCCGATCATACATTTGGGCCTTGTGACCGTTATTTCGGCCTTATAGAAAAAAAAAGGAAAGCAGCTTACATTTATGTTCCAGACCAAAGGATGGGGTTCGTGAAAAAAACAGGGTAAAGAATCCTTTTCATGTTGTTAAAATAAAAACTAACACGTTCATCTCTGCAAAGCCTTTTCACGATAAAGAACAGAAAAGAACAGTTTCAGAATCTAGAAAGTGCAAGGTGAGCAAGGTGACATGCATGAAAGTATTTAAATACCACCCGTTTAAGTTATATTTTAAATGCTCTTACGGTGGTATTGAGGATTATGACACTCTGGACATTAGAAGGAAAATATCTGGCAAACTATGGTTTAGTTATGACATTTCCTCCAAAATACAATGGTCCAAGACCAATAAATCCTGCAAAAATAAAATGCTTGCTGGATCTGATGAATTATATCCCACCAATTTATTATGAGTACTACAAAACTCTTAAATCTGAGACCACAGCTTCTCAGAATATTAATGATGAAGCATTTTTGATCAGCCGGGCTACAGCTGAAAAGTCTGAAGCTACTTCCCAAAAAGATATACCTACTTATTGAAAAGTGGAATAATCCAAAGTAATACCTTGTTCAAAAACCAAAAGACATAATTATTAGTTTTACCTAAAAGGTATTTAAAATGTATTTAGAATAAAACTTGAATTAATGGAGACAAAGGTTTTCACCTTATTTTTCATATTTTACTTTTATCAATGTTATTACATTAGTCATGTATTGGGGTCTATTAATGACAACATTGATAACTATACTGTATTCTTGAGTCTCATATTCTCAGAAATGAAATAAAATAATCTTAACAATTCCTTTCAACCTCATTCACAAAAGACCGTTTTTCTTCATTTTTAAAAAACGTGGGTTAACCCGTTTTTCTGGGCATGTCTTCATTTCCAATATTTAGCATATAAAATTGCCTGTTTTGTTAATAAGCGTGATATTTTAATATGTCTAATTAATTTACTTGTACATATCTCAGGTATATATTTTATAAATCAAATTTATTTTAATTATTTTGTCTTCATGTTTGATTTACGGTATTACGGGATATTACGGAAATTACGGTATTACGGTATTATGGAAATACGGTATTTCCCAGTAATATATGCCACTGATCGAGACTTGGGTGGATCAGATGCAAAGCACGAACATGTATTCTGGAATCTAGAAGTAGAAACTTGCCTTTCTTACTATCTGTACATTTTTCTGGTCTTGTTACGGTGTTATTTCTTTGGAAACTAATATATTTCGTTGTACCAGTCGTTAGTGAACTTCTAAACCATTCTCTCCAAATTAATTTGGTTACCTAGAAGCGCTGTACTGTAGTAAAGGAAGCATTAGGTACATAATATGCTTTCAAAGAACTAGAGCAATATCAAATGAGTATGTGATTGAAGAAACGTTCGGAATTACCTGGTGAAATACCTCTAAAGCAGATCAAATTGCAGCCTTGTGTGTGCTGTATCAATAAGACGGAGAGAAGCTTTTCCCAGCAAAAGGCTATCTTGCGAAGCACTTAGAGGCGGCTAGCTATGAAAAATTAAAGCATTTTGTGGTCGTAAATTTCAACAGAAAAGGAGTTGAACTTGTGGAGAGCTAAACATGTGAAAATATGTGAAATTATTGATCCTATATATCATAAAATATTTCAAGAGGTATAAGCATCAGGCTAATCAGAATATTTCGTGGTATACGGGATTTCTAAAACATGTTTAGAGAAGAAAGTTAAATTAAGCCTTCCTTAACTGTGTGTATGTCCTTTTCGTTTGTTTTTTCTTTTTTTATTTAAAGAAAACTGGACCCAAACACTTCAGTAGTAGTGAAGTTTAGGAGTTAAATAATTCAAATAGTTTCCATAATTCGTATAGAAATTAAACAAACTTTCCTTAAACTGTTATTATTTTATGTTAGTGTGACAGTTTAGTATTGTTTTATATTATATATTTTTGTCATATTATAGATATCCTAAATGAATAAATGTATGCACATTAAAATAATTATTACAATGCAACATTCTTGTCTCTTGTCATTATTTCATTCATTGTATCAATCAATTATATTCACTCTGCTTGTAACTACACATAAAAAGAAACTTTCAACGCGGAAATATACCGTTTTATTTTTTCATTTAAACTCTTTGGTAACAAATATATATTACCGACCGCAAGAGCATTCTGATGAATTTGCTTGATACACCTACATGTAGAGGGGATGAAATAAAATTAATAAAATTAAAAAGATAAAACTGTAAAATTAATAACAGTGATTGGTTGAAATTCCACACGTACTTATATCACATAGTTCAATGGTGTAAATCTAAACAACCTCTAGAATAAAACCCCAAGTGGCTCTCCTCGGTAGCATTCAAGAGGTCCCTAGTTTGAATCTCGGTCGGGGTGAGTTACTGGATAAGGTTTTTTCCAAAGTTTTCCATTATCCTAAAAAACGAATGTCGGGTAACTCTAAGCTCCAGAGACTCTGAGCCCATTTGAGCATCATTTCATCCATTCCATTCATCGTCCGACATGACTTAAAAAAGTTAAAGGACGTAAATTATAAACAAAAAAGAACTCAAGTGCTGATTAAAACGTGTTTAAATAAAATTATGCCACACCGACGTAATACGATTGCTTTAGTGTCTTATGGATATACACATATCTAGGTATAAAATTAATTACATTTACTTTAGTTGCTTTTTTCATTACGGACATAATCAATCTCTTAAGTGTTCAGAGTGTCCTTTGGCGTCATAACACTTCAAATGTGTGCAGAACATTCCAACACACAATAATACATAAACTGCAGTTAGCTTCAAGTTAAACTACATTGCGATGAATTATTTCAATACTCTATTATGTGAGATATCTTCTCAAATATGCTTCAACATACCTAAAAAATAGAGATATCCATAGGTGTTCGATCAGGTGAAGATATGACGTCGTCCAATCCAACTCTACGGAAACGTTTTGTCAAGATATTTCGTTGCCAGCACAGCAAACTTACAAGGTATGTCTTTGAAGTACAGTTCAAGAAAGTCATCTCCGTTTGTAAGTTGTAGAAACACTGCGTTTACAACAAACAACAGGTGATTCTAATCTCATCTCCTTCTACCAAAAATGTCTCTGAATGCCCAAATTGGTACATTTCACAGAAGAGGATTCACATTTGTCTCTGATTTTCATATGCGTTGGTTGGAGGCTGCTCTTATCACGCTATGGGTGTGTTAGTAGTTGTTTTAATTTTCCAGTACTGCCTTATAATTTTTTTTCATTCTTCAAATTCTTTGCTTGTTATACAAAAATCGTTTAATAAATGTTGTTGAAATGCAGCATGAAATAATCCAGCATTTACGAATCAAACATGCATATATCCATAATTCAAGTAAAAAATCATTCAATCACCTTGAAAGGGTAGAGCCAGAATGAAAAATTCAATGCTATAGCCGGGATTTGAACCACGGATCTTCTGGTTTCCGTCCAGCCGCTCTAACCATTTGAGCTACTATGGCCAACGTGCCGACATGACATTAAATTCTCCAACTGGTTCGTGTTTTTCCCGGTAAACCACTAGGAGTTCTCATAAACACATGAGACAACTACCTTAATGGCGACTTACTATGCTGTAAGTACTTTAAGGCCCGGGCTTTATAGTTCAAACCACTATAAGGTACAATTAATGGAAAGTAATAGTGGTCCGAACTGTAAAGCCCGGGTCTTAAAGTACTTACAGTATAGTAAGTCGCCATTAAGGTAGCTGTCTCATGTGTTTATGAGAGCTCCTAGTGGTTTACGGGAGAAACACGAACCAGTTGGAGAATTTAATGTCATGTCGGCACGTTGGCCATAGTAACTCAAATGGTTAGAGCGGCTGGACGGAAACCAGAAGATCCGTGGTTCAAATCCCGGCTATGGCATTGAATTTTTCATTCTGGCTCTACCCTTTCATAGTGCGTCCTACACACGGCTAGTGTGAAAGAACAATTAATTTCCATTCAATCACCTTATTCATTAAGTGGATGAATTAAGTCACATAATAAGCGCATCAGAAAAGAAATCTACTAACTCTGCATAAAATATTTAAATCAACATTAGAGTACTCTTGAGGAAATAAAAATCAAGATTTCTACCATGATTTAGATTAATAAAAGTAGAGCTAATTAAAAATAAATAACAGAGCACCTAAGGGAGCAGTTAGAACCACAAAGATATAAATACCTGAGTACAATATTTTTCAATGAAGCAAAGCGAGGATTTCTTCAAAGTCCATATACACCAAAAATGTATATGTGGAAACTTACCCTTACTCTCTCTTTCTCTTTGTACCTCAACGATTACTCTATAATGCATTTATTGCACTCCTCATATGCTTGAGAACTTTCTATTCATGCATATCTTGAACTTCTGTGAATATTCTAAGAAATCCTGTTCACTCTCACTAACTGTTATATTATTTTATATAATGGAGAAACGAAACCAATGTTCAACTTTTCTATAGGAATATGTAGAAATAATTTCCTTCAGCCATATTCGAAATATTCAGTGTTGTTTTACCAGAGTAAAGGCTAGGTGGTCACCGTCTATAGTGATCTGAACATGAAAATTCATTGTATGTTTCAATGAGCTCAAAACAAAAGAAAAACAGACTTGTACATAAATAGATGACTGTCGTCATGGAGGAGAAATGTAATTAAACTATGTTTAGCCATATTTTAAATAATTTTAGGCATTATATTTTATCGTTGACCGAATGATATATGAATTATACAACTTATAGGTACATCTATAAAACGGAAAGCAGTACGAATGTACCATACAGAATTTTTCCTGAGGTTTTCTGGTGGACAGAATGCTCTCTAGATGAAGGGTATATAAATTAATAAATAGCTATTTTAAAAAGCGGCTGCCCCACCTGAAGGCGCACCCTGTAGTTTGCAACCCCTTGCCCATTTCTTGAGAGCTGAACGCTCCAGTGGACCCGAGCAGCAATTACTGCCTCCTCCCTCACAAGTGGTCAGCGCTTCATCCCAAGATTCTTGACCCGTGGCTCTTCTCGAGAAAATTCCCTCTTGTTGTGTGTTTCTACTTTTTCTAATTTGTTTAACTACATCCGCTTCCAGCTTCAGTGAAATGTTGAAGGACTTTACGTTGCTTGGTTCACGTTCATGCATCAATTAATATTTAATATTCAGCAAACAATTAATTAAAGTTTGTGTTTTACAGATGTGGGAAGCTCAAGAGTCATAGTAAGTAAATTTGCTTGTAGACCTAAGCATGCTCTCGGGGTAGTAGGAATACGGATGTACCCTAACGTTGTAGTAAGAAGACGTAGAATAATCGCAGACGAACCTCATATATTATTTACTTCTAGTTTTTCGCACTTGCATGTTAACTTTGTGCACTATATGTTTTTTTTTTTTTTATTAAACGCCACACACTTATGGTTCCCATATAAGAAATGAGATCACTTTAGTTACTCATTTATACGTTACGTTTATGTTAAGATATATTCTTGCTGTCGCAGCACGAAACAATGGGCAAGTTGGGCAAGGCATGAATACTTTCCGAACGCATAATTGCTACGCACGTGTTACCAAGCTTGTATGTAGTGATGGTGATGAAGTAGACCTAACTGATAAAACTATGTCTAGTGTGTGTGTGTGTGTGTGTGTGTGTGTGTGTGTGTGTGTGTGTGTGTGTGTGTGTGTGTGTGTGTGATTAGATAAAAGTGTTTTCTACCATACATTAAGGCAAGGCTACACTGAAAATGCGCCGAAAATGCTGAAAATCATGGAATTTTCTTTTTTGGCATTTTGGTAGCTTAGGGTTTATAGTAATAGATGGCGTGCTATTTTTACCATTTGAACCATTTAAGGCCATCACGTGACAATTTAAAGAGACATTTAACAATCGTTAAAAGTAACAATCATTACTTTAAAGTTATTTTTCTGAGAAACTTTTTTTCTAACACTTTTCAGTATACAAAATGCTTCACGTGTCAAAGTTTTTCATTTTACTTGGTGAAACTTACAGGATAGGTCCACAATAAGTAGATAAGAAACCTCACATTTCACTTTTTTGTTAATGCTCATGTTTTGGAAATTATATAGTGTTGAGGAATAAAACGTGTTAACATTTTCAAAAATGTGAGAGCTAACGCATGGAAAATATTTTAGAACAAATGCTAAAATAATATTCCAAAAAATCAGAATGTGGCTCTTTTAAAATTGCTCTGTACTAAAACTCAACTTAAAATCTCAAAATTTTTGACGCGTAGAACATTTTTAATTTTTACAATATTTTATCAAAAAGTAATTAATAATTAATGAAATATTTGGTGTAGCAACATAAACATTTACATGCAAGTTTAAAATGATACTCTAATTATGTGGCTAAATTTTCTTAATGACAGGTTTATTATTATAGAAGATGGAATTTTCAGTATAGCCTTACCTTAATCATGATAATTCCCCCCGTCCTTTTATCTATACCTATATCATTTGACATCATTTTATCTTATGTGGATACATGACGTTTTATTTGTTCATTTCTTCAGAGTTTTAAACACTTTATTTTATATAAGTGTCACAAATATAAGGAGATGTTTCTCTTTACCCTATAGTCGCCTAGATACAGAAGATCCAAGGATATGTTGGTCATTTTTTCCAGTTCTCAACTACAGTATATTCATTAAGTTCCTGGACCCACAGTTCATTAATTTCTTCCTCAAATTTGAATAAGTATACTAACTCAATGGATATGCACACTTCTTATGGATACCTTTATCTATATGACACAATTTTTAGTCCCATGTTTAAGAATTTTGCAATCTCTGAAGACCATAAGTACAATGATATCACAGAAACATCTTCTTGGCATTACTTTCGCAAAGTTACAGTTCAAAGCAAGAGCTGAAAAGGGTCATTATTTTTATAAGCACAATTTCACAAGATCGCATATGAACGCGACATATTTTTAACATTACTGTTCTTATTTAGGCGACACAGTTAGAAATTGCATTTTTGGGTTCGTTTATTGAATGACGGTTGCAATGTACATGATTTTACTTAAATTGCCACACATAAATAGATCTGTATACGTCAAATAAGAAGAATGTAGAGATCAACAGTTTTGGAAGTAATCTGTTTCCGAAAAATCCACTTAACAGCTTGGTCTCGTCTGCAATATGACAAGTAGCAATATCTTGTTAAACAATTGTGATGATCGTCGTCTTCCAGCATTGTCATATATTGTTGCACAACATCCTTGTAAACGACACCATTTATTAGTTTCTCAAAGAAACAGGACCCAAAATCATTTTTGCAATATTACACACAAATGACAACTTATTATAAATAAAACAGCTCATTCAGAAGGGTAATGGCTACTGATTTCATGCCAATCGAAATAAACTTTTGAGAAATAGTTTCGATACCATTTCATTGTAGATATGAGAGAGAAAGAGAAATTGAATCAGTAGTCACTTATATAACGGCGAGTCACTATATGCTGCATGATGGCCTAAAATTGCATAATCTGCATTTCATAAAATCTTACATGTTGCACTCACAGGAATCTCTATTTAGGTAGTCTTCCTACAAACTATTTTTGCAAAAGCTTATTCATTCACCTACTTTTGTTAATAAGAAACAGCCTGTTAGCAGAAAATTGCAGGTATTTGTATTGATAACTGAGAACTGTAACAATGTTACATAAATATTTATTTGCAGACGTATAATTTTACTTTGTTAGTAATGTCTCCAGCTTAGTTAATACTAATAAAACCCATACGTGTTTAATTTGCCTGAGTGCGGGAGTCGTAACGCGTTAGCGAAGTTCGATTGCTTTCTGCAAAATAAGGACCGCATACCATCTAGGCCAGCAGAAGGTCCAAACACTTCGCAGACTATTTCAAAAAATTTCAAGATCATTTATACCTATCAAATTTGTTATGAAAATAGCTTAAACGTATGGTACTTTAATCAAAATCTCTACAGCCGTTTTTTAGAAAATCAAGAATAACAAAATACGTTTATCTAAAGCGAAGCTTGGGGTAGGACTCTTTCTTGAAAATTATTATATCATACGCTTTGGAAGTCCTAAACATGAATATCAAGTTTTGTATTTAATGGAGTTTTTCTTTTTAGCTATACTGTTCACACATACACGAAGATTTGTCTGCAAATCCTTTTTTATTCGGGGACCTCAAAACATGTATTTCTGATGAAATTTCGACATTGAATATTAAGGTATAGTGCAATCCATATAAACCTGAACCATTTCAATAGGCCATAACGTTTGAACCAATAATAGGACACACGCGCAACTTTGGGAGAATATAATACACAATTGGGAGATTACATTATACTGTTTACATCTCAGAGAAAATGTTGGAAGTGTCCTCCACCAGCATCTATACATGCCTGCATTCGTCCTACCATATTGTCTGAAATTTTACGGAGAGTATCCTTGACAATGTTACTTATTTCAGTTCTAATGGATTCCTTGAGAATATCAATTGTCCGTGACATATTCTTGTACACTCTATTTTTAGATATCCCCACAAGAAAAACTTCGGTGAGGTTAGGTCAGAGGATCTGGGGGGGCCACAGACCTTTAGAGATTATTCGATTATCAAAGAAACTGGTTACAAGTTTTATGGTGTCATTAGATATATGACACGTTGCTCCATCTTGCTGGAAATAACCTTCTCTCAATTCGATATCATCCAGCTGCTCCACAAATGTCTTGAAGATACCCATATAAACTTCAGTGTCTACAGTCGTATAAAAATAGTATCAACGATTCATAGATGCTGGTGGAGGACACTTCCAACATTTTCTCTGAGATGTAGATAGTGTAATGTAATCTCACAATTGTGTGTTATATTCTCCCAAAGTTGTACGTGTGTCCTATTATTGGTTCAAAAGTTATGGCATATTTAACTGGTTCAGGTTTATGTAGATCACACTATAGAATACTATACTTACCGTAAGCCCGTAGTATAGAAATATGAAAATATCTGCAAAAACTTCAAACCAATAATAACGGATATACTACATGACTGATGTCGCAGAGAATTTATTGGAAATACATTGTGTTTTCTAAGTATATACAAAAATGTGCTGTACAATTTTGTCTATCACTTATAGTTTATTCGTTAAACAAATTTATAGACAAAACTCCTTCTGGATAAAGAGGACTTTACAGCCTATTCCCAGGCATTATAAGACATGCTCTTTATTTATCATGTAAATATCTTAAATTAATGGTATTTTAATCAGAATCTTTTTAGTCATTTTTTGAGAAGGTTAAGACATTAGAAACTTAAAACAAGTATCAGAATGGAGGTTGATAGGTTTCTTGAAAATCTTCATGCTCCATCTTTCGAAGATTCTTACTTTAAATATTATGTATGATTCCCTCAAATCCTTGTACAGAAGCGAGACGTCAGTTACCATAGTTGGTGAGGAATTACCTTGTGATTGACACTTGTGCGGTGTGTTAGCTGACAGCAACTTCTGTACTTGCAGTCCATTCAGCCAGTAAGAATATTTTGCCTTCAAAAGCATGATGTCATCGACGTTGGAAAGCTACGGGTTCAGTGGAAACTTATCTACAAAGATAAGTACTGATCTGATATTTTGTTTGGAAGTGTTTCATTTACGAAGTACCCGGTAAGGCTATGCCAGTGATTCTGAGAGGATTTAATCATTATAAGTGTTATAATGTACTCAAAACCTTGCTGTCTATCTCACGGATATTGTTGTTTCCGTAGCTGCAAACAGCGAGTAAGTATGTCAAAAGTCTACCGAGACAGCAGCGTGGCAGTACGAAAATCAATCACAATTTCTCACCAATAATACATAAATTCTCTGGTGTTTGAAACCCTCACATAGAAACGGTTCGCAATCTCGTTGGATTTATGGAAACGGAATCTATTATTTGTAAGAAACCTAAGTTAAATCGGCGTATTCTTACCGAGGAAAACATCCATGGCATCACAGCAAAGTTAATTATACAACGCAGTCTAAAAGAAATTGTGAAAAAGGCAACACAGAAATGAGAAATTTTGCCAGCTTGATTTAAAATGCCACTAAACTTCAAAAAGTAAAATTCTATAAGATAAGTGTAGTTATTGAGAAATTGAGCTTTTATTTACTTTATTTCCGTAGAAATATACTTTGTACAACTTCGGCAGCAAGATGACGTAACATAAACCAACACAATCTCTCGTCACTTCTGCACACGTAAATAAGAGTTCACTTTCAAAACGCAGCTGCAGACACACGATATCACTACGGATTACGACTCTGTCTCCATAAACTAGCCACGGCTTCTTTTATACACACGCTCACTGTTCAAGAAACTACCGTTATTTTCTGTAACAAACAAGACAGCACTAGAGCCTACCGGTTATCTATCTTTATCTGTTTCGGCAAGCTCTTTATCTCCGCGCTGCCCCTTCCAGTTATCTATCTTTATTTGTTTCGGCTAGCCTTTTATCTCAGCGCTACAATACCTGCCCTCTGTGCGCGTCGGCCGCGCAAGGTCGCAACAATAGGTTCGCGACACTGCTCCCTCACGGCTGGTCGCCCCGAACAGCACCATCGTAGCGGGCCAGACGATGCAGGTGCACCACCAACATCTTTCCTCGGGTCACCTTCTGGATGTGGTAGATCATGTCGTTAATCCTCTTTACCACGCGGTACGGTCCTTGCCATGGTTATTGAAGTTTCGAGCAGCGTCCCTTGGTCCATTTAGGGCGATACAACCAGACCAGATCACCTTGCTGGAAACCTTGGCTGTTGGCTTGCCTGTAGTATCGGGTCTTCATGCGGTCGCTCGTAATCTGTATGTTCTGACGAGCAATCTCATGCATATCGTGGAGATGCTCCACCAGAATCTCCACATGCTCGGTCACCGGCTGTTTCGCTTCCGGAGGACTCCCAAAAGCCAGGTCACAAGGTCTTTATGTACCTCTCCACCAAGCCGCCCGACTGCTGATGTAGGGTTGCTGTGCGGGTCTTGTTCACCCCAAGTATTTCCAGTGCTTCCTTCATCAGGTTAGACTCAAAACTGATGCCCTGGTCACTGTAGAGGTCTAACGGCACTCCAAAACGGCAGAAGAGTTGCTGCACGAGGCAGTCTGTGATTGTCTTCGCCTCTTGGTTCGGGTTAGCATACACCTCCGGCCACTTGGTGAAGTAGTCCACGACCACCATCCGGTATTTGTTGTCTCGGTCGGACACTGGGAATGTTTCAGCTATGTCAACAGCGATGCCGTCGAATGGCGCTCCGACGTTGTACTGCTGCATGCGACACCGGCTCATAGTTTGGGGCCCGCGACTCAGCATGCACACGTGACACTGACGGCACCATCTCTCAGCGCCTGCTCGAAGCCTCAGCCGGTAGTAACGCTGTCGGAGTTTGTCGATCGTTCGGTTTGCTCCCAGTAGTCCTCCTGAAGCACCGGCGTGCACTTCCTCTAAGACCTCGGGAACCTTACTCCAGGGAAGTACCAACTGTTCTATCTGCGTCTTCCCTTCAGGTGATTCCCATACCCGGAACAGTACACCCTCTCTGATCTTTAAGGAGTTCCACTGGGCCCAGTACGACTTAAATGTGGCGCTTCTTGGTGCGATGTCCTCCCAGATCGGTCTTGTCCCTGCCTCTACTTCCCTCAAAAGTGGCCCCAAGTCTAAGACGGTCAGCTGCTCTATCCTCAGGCCTGCGCTATCCCAGCCGTCTGCAGGCACTGCCATGACCACTCTGACAGCTGCGGCACGCTCCTTCTCTTCCACTCTTGTGCACTGGTCGCATTCTTCTGGGTAGAGTCTTCGAGATATGGCGTCTGCGTTGCCGTGGCTCTTCCCTCTACGATATTCAGAGGTGAAGTCGTACTCCTGCAGCCTCTGGCCCCAACGGGCTGTCTGGCCTTCCAGGTTCCTAAACCTATGTAGCTAGGTTAGGGCGGAGTGGTCAGTCCTCAGGTGAAATGGCTGACCGTACACGTACTTGTGGAAGTGCTCCAAGGTCTTTATTACCACCAGTAGTTCTCGCCGGGTAACGCAGTAGTTCTTCTCTGACTTGGACAGCGTCTTGCTGTGGTAAGCTATCACCCGCCCATGGCCGTCCTGGACTTGGGATAGGACGCCTCCAATGTAATGGTCGCTGGCATCAATGTCCACAATGAAGAAACCGCCTAGTTGTGGGAATACCAAAATAGAAGCACTGCAAATTGTCTTCTTCAGCTGCTGGAAAGCGACTTCGGCGTTCCCTGTCCACGCATAAGAGCGATGTTCTTTGGTCAGGCGGTTGAGGGGCTTGGCGATGTTGGAGAAGCCCTTTATGAAGCGGCAGTAGTAACCGCACAGCCCCAGGAAACTGCGCAATTCTCTTTTATCCTTTGGCCGAGGCCAGTCTCTCACGGTCTGTGTCTTCTACGGGTCTGTGGCCACTCCGGTAGATGAGACTATGTGGCACAAGTACTTGACTTCCTTGAAGAAGAGCTGGCACTTCTTCGCGTTTAGCTTCAGTTGGTCACCTGCAGTCTCTGTAACACCTTAATCAGGTTGTCGAGATGGTCGTTGAATGTCTTGCGGACGATGATGATGATGTCGTCTAGGTATAACAGGCACGCGTCATAAGTCAATCCTCTCATTACTGAGTTCATGAGGCATTGGAAGGTAGCTGGTGCGTTGCAAAGGCCAAAGGGCATAACTGCGAACTGTCAAGGTCCTTGGCCCATTGAGAATACAGTCTTTTTCTTGTCTGTCAGATCTAGAGCCGACTATCAGTAATCCGACTTCAGGTCCAGGTTCGAGAACCATTGCGCACCAGTCAGCGTGTCCAGGCTGTCGTCAATCCGGTGTAAGGGGTAACAGTCCTTCCTGGTGACAGCGTTCAGCTTCCTGTAGTCCTCGCAGAAACGTAGCTCACCGTTATTCGTCACCAAGACTACAGGGGAACACAGACACTTCAATCACTCCCCTGGAGCTCATGTCCATCATCATGTCCCGTACCGCCGATTGTTTGACAGCGGAACGCGTCTACATGGTTGTCGAATAGACCGGGCATCTCCGGTGTCAATGCGATGGTGCACTCGGTTCGTGCGGCCATAGTCGCTATTGCCTTGGCTGAAGATACATTGGTATAGTCACAGTAGCTGTCGAAACTTCTCAAGCTGTTCTGCGGTCAGGTGGTCGCCCTCTCCAATAAGCCTTCCAGCTGGGGACCCAGGTGTTGCGTCGGCACCGGCTCATGAGGCTGGTATATTGGTGTCGCGCTAACCACGGTCTTGCATGTCCCCAACTCCGTCCCGGCCTGGACGGCATGATCCGTGTCTGTCAGGTAGCAGGTGCCTTAGCGGCACCTCCTCTCGGCACGGCAACAATGTTCTGGCTACACAGAGTGTGTGCACAGCCGTCTTCTGGTCCAGCATCATGTTCTTCGTCCGCGGCCTTCCAGTCGCACCGTCACCACCACCTCACTTCTCGCGGGGACAACCAACTTCCCTCAGATTGACCATGCAAATTCCAAGGCCTTCTTCGGGCTGCCGGATATCACCTTTTCTCCATTGAGCCGCAGTACCATCCTGCCGACGTCGACCGTCGCCTCGTGATTCCTGAGGACATCCAGTCCTAGTATCACCTCCTCAGCCACCTTCGCGACGAACACCCACTGACGCACGGCACAGCGTACCAAGGTCAACTTCAGCAGAGACTCCTTCTCCACAGGCAAGGTGTCGCCCGATGCCGTCACAATCTGGTATGGTCAGCTCGGTTTCCTCAACGGCAAACTCCGGCTACGTCAGGTCTTATGACGGTCACGGCTGCCCCGGTGTACACCAGCACGCGGCACGGCCTCCCCTTAACCCAACCGTTCGCTATAAGGCTGTCATCCATATGCCGGCTGACGGCACGCAGTGTCATCGAAGGCATGGTGGTGATGGAGCCGACATGCCCCTCGCCACGACGGTCCTAACTCGTTTTCCGGCTGCTCAATTTGGTGTGGGCTATCTCTATCCAGGTGTCCCGGCTGTCCACATCCCAACACACGCCACTAGGTCTTCACCGGCGTCTCTCGGCTGGCCTTCAGTCTCCCGTGTAGCGGATACTCCTTGTTCTCGACGTCAGGGTAGCTGTCACCTTGGCCGCCTCCATCCTCAATGCGGCCTTTAGCGCCTATTAGATGGTCTTATAGTCGCCGAGCATTAGGCGCTGACGCATCTCGAAGTCTCGTACCCCGTCAACGAAATTGTAGGCGGCTTCGCAGGATACGAACTCGGGTGGGAGGTCGACTAACTCTTTGCTAGACAGCTGTTCAATGGCCCGGGCGAACTCCCGCAACGTCTCCCTGGTTGCTGCGACCTTGACTTCAATTGGCTGCTGTAAGCTGCGGCTAGGCGGTGGTTTCCGAATAGCTTCTCCAGGGCCTCCCAAATATCTTTGGGCGCCGCCGCAGTCTGGACCCTGTTCAGGAACTCTGCGGCCCGTCCCTGCAGGCTGTACGGCCTCTTCCTCTGGTGACCATTGTTGTGTTTGGCCACTATGTCGAATTGGCGGCGGAAGACTTCGAACGTCGACGTGCCGTCGTACTTTGGTGGTTTGACGCACGCAGATGTTGTGCAGTGTCCCGGCGCGTCGGCCTTTAAATCTTTCATCCTTCTGCAGACGATATCCTCCACCATGGCATTCAGGGATTTGGTGTTACTGTCGGCCTTTCCCTCCAGGACGTTAACGCGGTTCGCCAGGTCTTTGACGCGCTCACGTAATTCCTTGACGTCCTCCCTCACGCCGGCCAACTTTTCCTCTAATTTGGCGGCGAGGGCCTCGTTCACAGCCTTCATTTCTGTGGTTAATTCGGCCTTCATCGTCGCGGCCAGGTTGGGGTTTGCACTTTCCGTCTTCGCAGCGAGGATGTCCGTCCGACTGGGGATGTAGAGGTGTTGTGAGGGTCTTGTTAACCCCAATTCTTTCCAGCGCCTCCTTCATCAGGTTAGACTCAAAATTGGTGCTCTAGTCGCTTTGGGGCTCTAACGGCACTCCAAAACGACAGAACAGTTGCTCCAGGAGGCAGTCTGTGATAGTATTCACCTCCTGGTTCGGGAAGGCATACACCTCCAGCCACTTGGTGAAGCGGTCCTCGGCCACCATCGGGTACTTTTTGCCTCGGTCGGACACGGGGAATGGTCCAGCTATGTCGATAGTGATGCGTTCGAATGGCGCTCCGACGTTGTACTGCTGCATGCATTTCCGGCTCATAGTTTGGGGCCCACGACTAGCTGCGCAAACGTAACATTGACGGCACCATCTCTAAGCGTCTGCTCGGAGCCTGAGTCAGTAGTAACGCTGTCGGAGTTTGTCGATCGTCCGGTATGCTCCCTGGTGTCCTGAAGTACTGGTATGCACTTCCTCCAAGACCCAGGGACCTTACTGCGGGGAGGTATGAACTGCTTTCTCTGCGTCTTCCCAGGTGATTCCCATACCCGGAACTGCACGCCGTTTCTGATCTTTAAAGAGCTCCATTGGGCCCAGTACGATCAGTTCCATCCGCAGCCACTTCTGTGACCACTCTGACAGCTGCGGCACACTTCTTCTCTTCCACTCATGTGCACTGACCGCACTCTTCTATGCAGGGCCTTCGAGATATGGCGTCTGCGTTGCCATGGCTCTTCCCTCTACGATGCTGAGAGGTAAAGTTGTTCTCCTGCAGCCCCAAGACAAAGAAGAACTACTGCGTCACCCGGCGAGAGCTACTGGCGGTAGTGAAGACCATGGAGCATTTCCACAAATACCTGTACGGTCAGCCAATCCACCTGAGGACTGACCATTCCGTCCTAACTTGGCTACTTAGCTTTAGAAACATGGAGGGCCAGACAGACCATGGGTCCAGAGGCTGCAAGAGTACGACTTCACCTCCAAACATCGTAGAGGAAAGAGCCACGCCAATGCAGACGCCATGTCACGAAGACCTTGCCCAGAAGAGTGCGGTCAATGCACGAGAGATGAAAAGAAGTAGCGTGCCGCGGCTGTCAGATTGCTGATGGCAGTGCCTGCGGACAAACGGGATAGCGCAGGTCTGAGGAGGGAGCAGCTGCCGGCCGCCACCTTGGGGCCACTCTTGAGAGAAATGGAGGCAGCGAAAAGACAAACCTCGGAGGACATCGCACCCAGAAGCACTGCATACTCATGGGATAGCACAGGGCTGAGGGAGCAGCTAGCGGATGCAGACTTGGGGCCACTCTTGAAAGAAATAAAGGCAGGGACAGATTAATCCAGTTGAGTCCAGAGGTTCTACTCCCATTAGTCCTGGACCCGTAGGACCAAGACCCGGGTCTCTTTAACCAGGGAGTATCCGAGTTGTCACAAAGGGCTCCCGGCGTCCTCCGTGGGGCTTTCCATACTAACAACCCTCCCATCTGTTACAAGGATACAAGACGGGATGGAAGTGGATATGCCACTTACGCGCGCCAACTCCAAAATAGGAAGGCTATCGATATGACCTCGGTAGGGCCGCCTGGCGAACCAGCACGCCTTCTACTAGCTCTGCAGGCTAGTACCCGGGAATATTAATGGCTTCCCTCAACCCCGTCCGGAGACGTACCCGATCACCCACGGGTATCGGGAACAGCTGCCTCCTCGAGATCAACAATCCGATCAACACCCAAAGGGAGGGGCTCGAATGTTCGGCCCGAGGTTCCTCTAGTAACGTCAGAGGTACCACGAGTGCTAAGGGTCCGCAGCACCCACACCACGGCAGCTGAAGGGGACGGGTCCCCTCCCCTACGAGAAAAAAGGCAGGGACAGTTGAGTTGAGTCCAGAGGTTCTACTCCCATTAGTCTTGAACCCGTAGGAACAAGACCCGGGCCTCTTTCAACTAGGGAGTTATCCGAGCTGTCCCAAAGGGCATTCGGCGTCCTCCGTTGGACTTTCCATAGGACAAGACCTGGGCTACTAACAAGTCCCCCCTCCCATCTAGTCCAAGGACACAAGAAGGGATGGAAGTGGATACGCCACATACGCGCGCCAACATCAAAGGTGAAGGCTACCGACGTGACCTCGGTGGGGCCGCCTGGCGATCTAGCACACCTTCTACTAGCTTTGCAGGCTAGTACCCGGGAGAATTAATGGCTTCCCTCAATCCCATCCTTAGACGTACCCGCTTCCCACGGGTATCGGGAACCACTGCCCCCTCTAGACCATCCCAATCCGAACAACTCCCGAAGGAGGGGCTCAGATGTTCGGCCGGAGGTTCCTCTAGTAACGTCAGAGGTACCACGAGTACTAAGGGTCCACAGCGCCCGCACCACGGCACTGAAAAGGACGGACAGGGACAGTAACAGGGAGGACATCGAACCAAGAAGCGTTGCATACAAGTTGTACTGGGCCCAATGGGACTCACTGAAGGCCAAAGAGGGCGTGCTGTTCCGATTATGGGAATCACCAGATGGGAAGTTGAAGAGAGAACTGCTGGTACTTCCCTGGAGTAAGATCCCGGAAGTCTTGGAGGAAATTCGCGCTGGTAATTTAAGTCATCTGGGAGCAAACCGAACGATCGACAAACTCCTTCAGCGCTATTACTGGCTGAGGATCCGAGCAGACGCTGAGAGATGGTGCGGCCGCGGCGAGTCGCGGGCCCTGAACTAAAACTCGGGGCCGCATGCAGCAGTACAATGTCGGAGGGCCTTTCGAACGCATCGCTGTCAACATAGCTGGACCATTCTCCGTGTCCAACCGAGGCAACAAGCACATGATGGTGGCCGTGAACTACTTCACCTAGTGGCCGGAGTTATATGCCATCCCAAACCAGGAGGCGAAGACGATCACCGAGTGCCTCGTAGAGGAACTGTTCTGTCGTTTTTGGCTGCCGTTAGAGCTCCACAGCGACTAGGGTATTAATACTGAGTCCCATCTGAGGAAGCAGGAACTGGAAAGACCTGAGGTGAACAAGACCCTCACAACACTTCTACATCCGCAGTCGGACGGTATGGTCAAGAGATACATCAAGACCCTAGAAGAACGCCCGAGGAAGGTCGTGGCCCGCCATCAGCGAGACTGGGAGGTCAAGGTGCCATTGTTCTTGCTGGCCTACCACTTGTCAACACGCGAAACCACTGGGATGACGCCAGCAAGCTTAATGTTTGGCCGAGAGCTACACCTCCCTTGTGACCTGGCCTTTGGGAGTCCCCCGGAAGTGAAACAGCCAACAACCGATGTGAAGAACCTCGTCGAACATCTCCACGACATGCATGAGATGGCTCGTCATAACATCCAGATGAAGAGCGACCGCATGAAGACCCGGTACGCCAGGTAAGGTAACAGCCAAGGATTCCAGCAAGGTGACCTGTTGTGGTTGTACTGCCCTACCCGGACCAAGGGACGCTGCCCAAAACTTCAACAACCGTGGCAAGGACTGTACCGGATGGTAAAGAGAATTAACCACGTGGTTTACCGCATTCAGAAGATGTCCCGAGGAAAGATGTTGATGTTATACCCGGATCGGCTGGCGTGTTACGATGGTGCTATTCGGAACGAACAACTTTGAGGAGGGAGCAGCTTCACGATCGCATTTTTGTGTTGGAGCCACAAGCCAGTGCCGGGCGCGTGGGCAGGGAAGAAAGAGACTGAGAGTGGCGTGTGGGCAGGAGAGCTGAACACTTGCCAAGAGAGAGAGACGGAGAGAGGTTCTGAAATTTTCCGTCTTTCTGTTGCCGTCGCGATTGTTATCGAATAGTCTGCGGCTTTCTAGAAAGAATGGCTGGCGTATAAAAAGCCCCGCAAGGTGTTAGATGTGTGCATTGTGTGATGCTTATTGCGACAGTGGACATTTGAACTGTACCGCAGTGATTTTTGTTGTTTGTTTACGTGCGGCAGAGCACCGCGTCGACCTTGAAGACAACTGATTGCCAATGTCATGTCTTTTTGCTGCTGCAAGAGTTGTACAAAGTTTCTATTTACTGCAATTAAGAGTGTTTTAAAGTTCAGCAAACCAGACTTTTGATTATACCAACCCACGAAGTCACAGTATGCATGCTATTTGTCATATATACAGTTTAAGCAATTGGTATTTTGAATCTTTAGAGCAATTTTTGAGAAAATAAAAGCTAACGTAGTTCCAGGTAGGGCGGATGTTCTAGAAAATCTAGTCTCATATCTTTGTAAGACGGTAATAAATATCACGTTTTATATTTAATTCCTTTTTCATGTTGTCACAAAATGAAACTTCGGTTTGGGTAGCTCAGTTGGTCAGGCGCTGGCCTACTCATCCAAAGGTCGCGAATTGAAACCCGGCGCATGCTCATGGTTTTAAGTGTGCTTGAAAGTACTCCTGCAGTGTGAAGAACAGCACAACGGTGGCGCTGATATGAGCTTGGTAATTGAACAGGATCGTCAACAAACAAAACATATTTCGCAATCGGCCACACAAAAACATCCGCGCGCTTGCGCAACTTTTGCTCAAATTATTTTTGTCTCTTGTTGTTATGGAGGTTTGAAAACGTGTATTTCTGCTGAAATATCGGTACCGAATAACGCTCTGTTATATAAAAACCAAATATTTTTGCGCTTAAGAATGCAGATATTATAAATTATTGGAAAATTCAAACAAATAGCAACAAATATCTCAACAATGGTTGATGACACAATAGATTTAAGTCAAAAAGTTGTTTGATTTAATGAGGTATACATTTTTCACGCAATATTTTTGTCTATTTCTTATGTTAATTAGTTACGCAAAATCCATTCAGTTTATTTACATTGTAATAATCATGCAGTTATCCTAATATACTATTTTGAGAAAAAGGAATATAACGAAAAATCTAAATAGAAGCGTATTTTGGGGTCATCTCATTTTATGGAAAATCTTGGATTCCGGAGGTCCGGTTTCGATTTCCCTGGTGATAATCTAAAAACCTGACCCATGGGTTTCTTGGATTGTTTTTCCGGGTCGCCAGACGAATGCTGGGTTGGTTAATTACATCCCCCGCATTTTCTGTCCCTCTATTTCATCTCCATTATCATTTCACAAAATCTCTCAAATGATGCCTCTTTCAGGGTATTATGGCCTGTGTTGCATGGCAGGATGCTATGCTCCTGATAAACACTTCCTCCTCGGTAGGACGGTCTCAAATCTCCGGGCTGGACTGTTGGATCGTTTGTGGAACCCGGCGTGTGGCATGCCGGTTGTGCTGACCAGCCGGGGAGTTTCCAACCAGTAAATAGTAGTGGCCCTGCCCTCTTCACTGTCGTGACTCCTTGTGTCGGCCGTCTTCTGTCTCCTCTCATCCTTCTTCCCAGGGAATCTCCACTTGGGGATAGGTACAATTGATGAAGACCGGTCGCAGTGCCGAATCCCACCCGTACCGTAATCCAATCCAAACCAAAAGAAAATATTTGCGATTCTTGGAAGATGTCGAATTTCAAATACCACTTTTAGTGTTCATCCGGAATTTCGATTTGTGGTGCATTGTTCTCAGATGATCTCTCCCTCTCTCTCTCCCCTTACCTCTCATTAACATGCACATGGATATTTTTTGTCTAAAAGTCTTATGCGTAACTTCACATGACCTTCTCTATCAGCTTTCGTTTTAGAGCTTCTATAAACTATTAAACTATTCTTGCAATAGCTATTTATTATTTCACACCAAACGAGAGAGACGTTTCCAACACGTCATCCAGGTAAAAAGGGATTACACAAGGATGTAACATTAGTCAAATGATTAAGCAGCGGGTTACGTATGCTGACTTAGAAATTCCATACTCTTTCGTTGTGTTACAATTGCTTTGGTTTAGGCCCCGAGAGTTGAAAATATTTAAATATCTTTAATGTAGTTTAAGGATTGATATGGAAAAGTTAATATGCATAAGAAATGAAAGCGTGAAATTCAGTGGGTCATGATATGATGCAATATGTATATATGATGAAATGTGTTAGGATTGGTGGTTGACGTGGGAAAGTGAAAAAGTAGTTTATCTGGTGGTTATAGCAACGAAAGGAGAAAAAATTAAGACTCTTGGACAAGCGGCTAGAGAAGAAAGCGTCTTATTATCGTGTAACGTCGAAGGGAACAGACGTCTCTTGAACGTGTAACGTCGAAGGGAACAGACGTCTTTTGATTGTGTAACGTCGAAGAGAACAAACGTATAATTCTGTGTCGGAACGGCGTGTAAAAAAGATCTATAGATTATAAACTATATTCACGATTTCTGTGTGAACGCAATTCAATTACACTGATCAAGCTTATTGTATATCTATGTTACAAAGTATTCTGTAAATTGGCTACTCAAATTAAAAGATTTAAATTATATTAATTTAAAAAATGGAATTATTTCCTCAATAGATGAAAAGTTAATTCCCTCGCTCGAGGCCACGCCTGAATTCAGGGTTTTTCTCATGCAACGACTGGAGCAGCAGCCGTGGATAACATCTAAGGGAACTGCCCAACCTGAGATGCCGCATCTGAGCAAAAGTTCATATTAAAACAACTGCGAGATCTGGAATATCGGCTCCATCCTCAAGGATAGGACGCAGTACAGCATCTTTTGTCGCAGAATCGCAGCCAACACTACGTACACGTAACATTTTCGTTACAGTTGACAACCCAAGAAACAACTTAATTGTGACCAGATTTCAGAAGTTAACATTTTAAAAATGTTTAAACATTCAAATCCATGACCAGTGTCTAAAAACGGTTCATGTCCTAAAATGGTTATTTGAAATAAGTTGTTAGTTTTAAAGAGATCTTAACTTTCATGACTATGTCAAAGTTAGAAGGGTGGCTTTAGCACCTCGACCTATAAAACATATTTTTTCTTATGCCACTGACGAGAACCCCCCTCGGGAGGGAGGGTGAATTGAAAGGGTACTAAGTGAGGCCGGACCTGAGAAAAGACGAGAACAGAGGATAGGATCCCTAACTAATACTCCTCGTTGTCGGCTCGTACAATCTGCTCCACTCCCGGCAAATTCCCTGCCATGCTCGCCGAGTCTTTGAAAACCGAAGTAGCCAGCCCACCGGGTGAAAGGTGAAGTAAAGTGAGGTGAAATAGGACTGGAAGTTCGCGATATAAGCATCCCTCCCAACATACTCTACTGATTCCGGGGAAACTCCCAAAAAACATTTGTGTCAGAAAGGTCAGCCACGAACCCACGACCTTCCAAATGTGGGCATTCCGCAAAGTATTTGTGCAGTATACATTTTTAAGGTTTATAAGTCATATATAAGTACACAAAACTAATTTCAAATGAAAACGACTTCACAGAATATCACAGAAAACTCAAAGATTATATGAATCTTGTAAATATCTTAAATATATGTTAGGCAGTTTGACGAAAATTACGCTCATTTTTAATAAAGAGAAAAATAAAGAAAAACGGTGCATTTAAACAATACTTTGGAATGATGAGATTTTCTTGAATGTGTTTAAGCTGTATTCTTGGAAGATGCTATTTTTATTTTTTATTTTATTTTACGTCATATCGGACGGTGAATGAAATGGGTGAACTGATGCTCAAATGTGTCCAGGGTCCATGGAGCTTAGAACAACCCGACATTCGTATTTCAAGATAAGGGAAACCCCCGGAAAAACCTTATCCAGGTGGCTCACCCTGACTGAGATTCGAACTCGGGACCTCTTGAACGTGAGACAGACATGCTACCAACTACGCTACCGAGGCGGGCTTGGAAGATGCTGGGCTTTAATTAAAAGTATATAGCAGTTGTCCGAAATTTAATTGAGTTACACTTTCCACAATACACACTATTTTGGACCTCGAAACATATATTTCAGCCGAAATACCTTTGGTCCAATACAATAATACGTATGTGTTAAAGAAAGAGGGGGTACAACTTTCTGAAACTAACTTGTTGCTTCCCCATGTATAAGATACCTCACAAAGTATTTACATTTCTTCGTTTTTCCCCAAGAATTAAATTTGGTCTGAAGAAAATAGTTACAGAATCATAAAATAGTTCACATTTATCGATTCTATAGTTAAAGTTGGTGAAGCAGACTTGTTATACACAATGTCATATCAATATATATTGATGAAATCAGTGATTTAGTTTAGTACTAGAACTTCTACTTTTGGGGAACATGACCCAAAGGGAAACATGAAACTGCGTTTTTTTTGCAGGGTGTTACTCCCACAGCCATGCTAAAGAATAGTCCCACTGGTGAGAGGGGATATTCCTTTGTTATGCTACTGAAATTTTTATATGAGGGCTAGAACAGTCTATAACATTATTTACCCCTAATCTAAGGTGTGTTCCATATAACTTTGCACCGTATCGATAAATACTATAATCAATTCTCGTTTATATATATAATTTTAATATATAGATAGACATACAGATATATATTTTTTTCTTTTCCTTATTTAACCGTTTTTTATTGTTTCCGTTTAATTACCTATCTGTTTTCTGCAGTTTCACACACATACACTATACACATAAACACCCATGCCCAGGGCGGGACTCGAACCTGCGAGCCTCTGCGCGGTGGAACGCTAGAGAATACGTTCTAACGACAATGGCTACGAGGGCCGGCGTCGTTGACTGTTGTCGTGTAGGTTATTCTCTGATCCAAGATAACTCCTTATTTCACATGGTCATTTATCTTAAAATATAAATACCGGATTAACCCTCGAATTCAAGGAGCTTCTATATCAGCGGGGCAAGGTCGTAAGAATCACGGTTTAGACATTACTGTGGATAATACCTGTGAGCTGTATCATGTACTTTTTTCCAGTACATAGATCCCGTAAAGCCTTACATGACTTATAATCTGCCATTCCAGCGTTCTCTCGTAAAACAAAAACAAAAACGCAGACAAGTGCACTATCTTTTGTTCCATAAACAAAATGCCGCCTCGAATAAATGCTTTCCCGCCAGAACAATTCTTTTATAGAACGTTTGCAAATCGCATTTGCAATGAGTGAAATTATGAAACAAGCACTGAAATCTCAATAATACCGTACTTTTTTAAATTCTACGGAACTCTATTTGCAACAACTTGATCTTTCAAGGACTCTGTCCGAGATATCGATATTCCCAAAATAGTCATGCGAATCGAATTAGTATTCAATTGATCGATAGCTTATATAGAAACCACAGAGGTACTTCGGAATAAATTAGCTTAGGTTTTAATACTTTCAAGTTTGTGACGTATTGAGAAGGCACATTTTTAAATTTACCGTATTTTAACAAGCAACCTGGTCATAATTAAATGATGTCCGCCTATGTAAAAATAATTCACAAATATAGTATGTATTATAAGACCTGAAGCTTTCCTGGCGAGGAATATGCTCACTTTCTGCTCGGGCAACAAGCCAGGTGAAAAGACGATTATATATCGACGTTTCGAGAGTGTGCATCGCTCCCATCATCAGGATATTTCGTTCAAGGGGTCCCGAGTTCGAATCTCGGTCAGGGTGAGTTACCTGGATAAGGTTTTTTCCGGCGGTTTCCCATGGACCCTGGGCTCATTTGAGCATCATTTCACCCAATTCATTCACCGTCCGATATGACTTAACGTTGTAGGACGTAAATTACAAAAAAAAAAAAAAAAAAAAAAAACAGGATATTTATAAAATGTTATAACCACAATTGAAACACTGGATATAACACCAATATAAACAAAGACAAAACACTATCAAAATTCGAATTACTGAACAAAAGTCTGTTTTCAGTAAATTAAATGCCAGGTCAGGAGATGGCGTGATTATAGAAAACTGTGTCAAAGAAACCTAACTACTTGATTATCAAGCTGTATTGATCTTTGCTTCTTAAATAGACGGATTTCCATTTTTAAGGCCGGTTCCCAAGATGAGCTGAACTGAAATCCAGCACCACGATTAAGCGTGCTCCTTTCAGAAGAATCGCCAAAGCCTTCTTAATTATCCGCTCCCAGTAAAGTCTATTTAGCCAACGTGTGTGCAGTTCCCAGTCAAAGGGACCTCAAAGGAGCTGACCTCCCCGCCCACTAATGGCCGTCATAAATCTATCTCCACACTTCAGAAATGGAACACTGACGTTGGGGACCAATAGCAACCCAGATTTTCTGAAAATGACAGTTGCATGTCTACTCCGCATGGAGTCTCAGTTGCCAAAGTTCCAACTTCCTGTTATTCTGTTTCATTACGTGCAAGACGGTGATGTTAAAATGTTGCAACATTGTAGAGGGGACCGTCAGGAGGAGGGTTCATGTTGTAAAACGATTATGAGGGTTCCTCAAAGAAAGCGGCCGCCGTGCACTTGCGTTGGCTAGACAGACTTTAACTGTTGCATATTGCCAAGATGGTCGTCTCCCGAAAATTGGCTCTATGGTCGTTATCAAAACAATGCTCTGCCAGCCCAGAATTCTCAGGTTGCATTAAACGAATGCTCCGTTCATGTTCGATTATTCTGGTAGTGATGGTCCTTCCGGTTTGTCCTATATACGGTGTCCCACATTCACAAGGAATGCGGTACACTCCCGGAACTTGGAAGTCCAGTTTGTCTTTTACTGGTCTCAACAGATGTTTAATCTTCGGAGGTGGCTTGTGGATGGTCCTGATGTATTTGGCGAAAATTCTGCTGAATCTGCCGGATAGGTTGCCGGTAAACGGGATGCAGGCTGTAGCGGTAGGCTTATCTGACGCTTGCTGTATTACAGGTTTCCCTTTCTTAGCTCTGGTGATCGAGGCTTCAACGTCATATACGGAGTAGCCGTTTTGACGGAGACTCAGGTGCTGTAATTCTTGTTTTAAGTGGCTGGGATCCACGATAGACAAAGCTCCAGTCGCTGAGACATATGATGGAAACTGTGAGCGTTCAGATAGAGATCGGTGTGTGTAGGCTTGTGTGAGTAGTTCTCAATACACTGGGCCACAGAGCTTTCTCTATCTCTCATCCCAGCCACTTAAAACAAGAATTACAGCACCTGAGACTCACTTTCCATCAAAACGGCTACTCCGAATATGACGTTGAAGCCTCTATCACCAGAGCTAAGAAGGGAAACCTGTAATACAGCAAGCGTCAGATAAGCCTACCGCTTCAGCCTGCATCCCGTACTGCATACAGTACTAACGCCATCTTCTGACCTGCATTTAATTTACTGAAAACAGTCTTTTGTTCAGTAATTCGAATTTTGATAGTGTTTTGTCTGTTTATATTGGTGTTATATCCAGTGTTTCATTTGTGGTTATAACATTTTATAAATATCCTAATAATGGGAGCGATGCACACTCCCGAAACGTCGATATCTAATCGTCTTTACACCTGGCTTGTTGCCCGAGAAGAAAGTAAGCATAGTATGTATTAGTAATTATTGTATTTGACGAATCCACAACATGTATGTTTTCATGGACGAAATAAATTGAAATAGAGATCCCGAGTTTGAATCTGTCAGGATGATTTATCTGGATTGTTTTTTTTTTTCTTCTTCTTTTTCTTTTCAGGAGTTTTTCCTTATCCTGAAAGCTGAATTAAGCCCTATAGACCATGTGAGCCCGCCTTGGTAGCGTAGATGGTAGCGTGTCTGCCTCACGTTCAAGAGGTCCCGAGTTCGAATCTCGGTCAGGGTGAGTTATCTGGATAAGGCTTTTTCCGGGGTTTCCCTTATCCTTCAAGACGAATATCGGTTAACTCTAAGCTCCATGGACCCTGGAACCATTTGCGCATCATTTCATCCAATTCATTACTGTCCGGCCGCTGTATCTACGGCTCTGACATTTAGTGGCTGCACGAGGTGGAGGGGGAAGGTTACTAGTACCCAGGGCAGGCCATTCCCGCCTTCCCGCGCAAAACACTGTCACTGCTGACTGAGGGGCGTGACGTCACTGAGAATACAACGCAAGAGCGCTTACACGTGAATGTGCGTAATGCAATATTATGATTGCACATTATAAGATAAGATAAGGCGCTGATGCATGCAAATTCCACAATCCTTCTGATGAAATAAACGAGATGCAGTTGCTTATGAGCTATTGTAGTTATTTGCTGTGTTTTTTGTCGTAACATTGTGAAAACCATTGCGCTGTTGCTGAAAGCAAACATGCTTCGTATAAAACTACGAATGTGATTTTCCATTGTTTGCCTAAAGATCGAGAACTACAGCGCAAGTGGGTTTTACGCTATAAAAGGGCTGATCCGGTTAATGTGAATAATGCAAGGATTTGTTCCGATCACTTCCTGCCCGAAAACTATGAACGGGATTTAAAAAACGAGCTGTTAGGTTTGCCGCTGAAAAGAAAATTAAAGGCCGACGCTGTACCGTCATAGAAAATTCCTATTTGGCATGGGGATGTATTTGAGGCGGTAGTAGCAAGTACCAGCAAAACCAATTTGCAGGTAATTATCAGATACACATTCCATTTATGATGTATTTGTTTCTATGTGTACACTGAGTTTATTCGCTCCTTTTTTATAAGAAAAGTTTGATGCGTGGAATAATAATAATAATAATAATAATAATAATAATAATAATAATAATAATAATAATAATAATAATAATAATAATGATGATGATGATAATAATAATAATAAACTGTTTTTATTAATAGGCAATATCAGCAAGAGATCGCCGGTGCGAAGTTAGGACCGTGCGAAAGAGGGCGCTGTCTATTATAGTATCTTTATCTCCCAAAAAAAAAAAAAATTGACCCGTCGACCAGCACGGAGGTAGCTCCTGACCACTCTGTTGTTGCTGAAGAGGAAATAATTAGACTAAAGACTCGGATGCAAGCCCTGAGGAAGAAAACAGTGTTTTGAAACGGCAGAACAAGGTACAGAAGTAATATTTTGTAGCTTCCATGGACAAAGAGCTGCGAAGTGTAATGGAGTGATGCAAAACTTAATTTCTATAATAAGTTCCAAGTTTACCGAAATTCATCACAAAGTGATCTCTTTTAATGTGAGGACAAGAACCTTCATTAGAAGGCAAAACAAAAGAGCGAAGGCAGAAATGATCAGGAAACTTGCAGCAAAGAAAAATCTTCAATGGGTTGCTTCGTCATCTTGAGCTACAGTGAGTAAGGACATATGAATAGTAACATGTTTTAAACTCTTAATACAACTGCTAGAAGGAACCTTCATTATAATACACAAATGGGTGTTTATTCCTTCCGATTTTACACGTAGCAGAGCTTAAACAACACATACTGAGGGGCTAGTGTTTAACTCTCGCGGTTGAACTGTATTCTCAGTGACGTCATGCGCGTTAGCCAATGGCAGCGCGACTCTCCGGAATGGCCTACCTGAGTACTCTAGTTGCCTTGACTAGTACCAACATATAATAATGAGTAATTGAAAACATATCGTCAGAATTATCTTTATAATGAGAGTATAGGAATCTATTAGCTTCAAAACATTGAAATACAACTTGTAATTTCATTATCATGCAAGATATTCTTTACAACATCACTCTATTCAAATATTTCGTTCACACCTTTCACGCACACCAACTGCTTCTGTTGGTGATACTGGGAGTCTGTACATCCGGTGTCGTGGTCAGGAAGCTAAAACTGTCTGCTAGCGCCAATCAGCGTTGTCGCTGGTAGGCGTGGCTCCCGAACCCAACACCGTGTTGCCAGCTTAAATTTGTTTGAGCCACGTGGCCTAATAGCGGCTTGCGCTGGTGAACTTTCTTTGGTATAATTTTCGTGCGTGAACTCCGATGTTTAGTGTTCGTAAGTCCTATTATTATCGCTGTTATAATAATATGGCTACTGGTTCGTGAAATATGCAAATACATGAAATATTTAAAATACGCATTGTTCCTCTGCTTGAAATTCCCGCTCAAGAACTGGCAACAGCCTGCTTCCCCCTCTCGAGAAATGTCAGAGCCGCAGATAGAACGGCCGAGGTATAACTGTCCCATATGACGTTGGAGGACATTTGAAGAAGTTTACGAATTTGTGAAAAAGCTGAGGGTAGGTGAACTGCATTAAAAAGTAGCCATTCTGTAAACAAGGTAAAATTGCTTTTGAAATTCTAACAAACCCAACTGCATTTCCCTTAAAATTAAAATGAGTCAACTGTTTAAATACTTGTACGTCACTCACATATTGGATTATTTAACTTATATTTTCGTTGATAGTTACATTTGCCAGCTGTGGGTCAACTGATTACATTGTGAATCCTGGGAACCTTCCAGCTGGATGCGATCGTACTAGATGCTGGTGGATGGTGGTTAAGCCAGGCAATTGATTCTATTCAATTTGCTATATAGAATACCTCCTGCTGCAAATGTAGTAGTAGTAGTGGGGTGGCAGTGGATAATTCGGAGGGAATTCGGCACGTCGACCGGACGAGATCTATTGTATCTATGCCTCAAATGGGACGTCCCCGGGAGGAAGAATGAGGTGAGAAGAAACAGGGCGGCCGACTCCAAGAAGTCACTACAGTATAATCCTGCTTCTCAAAGCGTTACCATGGTTTTATCTGTGTTAATAGAAACCTCTCAGATAACGCGCTGATTATTCTTGTAAGAGTGAGCGGGGAGCTGCCGCAGTTCTCGGATCTGTGCTAAGCACCAATGAACGTATCACCTCAGCCAATGGAATTCGCTGGAATCACAAATCACTGATAGATGTTCACTCCACGTGGAGCTTTCAGTGTGGTATCTGAGAGGTATCTATTAACAAAGATAAATCCATGGTAACCTTTTGAAAAGCAGGATTTTACAGAGGACGAGGTCCCTACACCTAACCAGATAGAAACCCCGGCGGTGGGCTTAGGACAATCATCCCACCTGCCATGCCCCGAAAGTCACGAGGCCGGTTCGCATACCGGAGCCGCCTCCCCAGAGCAGGGTACTCCAGGCAGACTTGCACAACCCGCATCCCGGCTGCCGGGTTACTGAATTGGCCTACAAGGCCGACTGCGAGACCCAAGTCCGTCCCGCCGGAGGGTAGAGAGTTTTTCTCAAAGCATATCAATCCCGCCATGCACCGCCGAGACTCCCGCCGACACTTATACCCTGAAAGAAACTACCAGCAGAGTGATAACATGAAATGATAATGCAGGTGAAATGGAGGGACACGAAATTCGAAGGATGTAATTAACCCACCGAGCATTCGCCCAGCGACCCAGGTAGGTCGGCCACGGAAATCAAACCCGGGTCTCCCAAATGCGGGCCACAGACGAACCGCCTGAGCCATCCCGCTCGGTTGACGCAAATAGAAGCTGAAAACTTCCATTTTGAGTAGTTGTAAATGACATGTTTCCTTTGCAAGTGTTGTAACTAATTATAAACTGTAAGAGCTTAATAACCTAATTAATTCCAACATCTTATAAATCTAAATAATCAGCAAAGCTGAACACATTTCTTAAAATAACTTTGGAATTAAATCTTTTGGCTTAGACTAATATTGTAAGTATTCAATACCTATTTCTATGAATAAAGAAGTAAGGTTTATTTTCTTACACCTTTAACTATCTCAGTAACCAAACTGTTGTTCGGTTTCACAACTAATGTCTTACTGGTTTCAACTGATAATAGTGTTTCTAGACCAGAAGTTTCCTTTAGAAACTGTAATTTGTTCTGGATTCCTGGGGTATTGGTCATAGCAACTCTAGCTGGACAAAGCCTGAGGTATTTTATGAATTTAGGTAGGTGGGTGGGTAGGTTTTCTAAAAGAAAACACGCATGCACATGCACTCTTGGCAGCACACTACCAGCTACCAACATAAACACATGCTTGACTCTAGAGCAGGGCATTGTCATGTATAAAAATTATAAATGGGAATCAAGCTGTGTTTGCAGAGTACATTGAAACATTCCCTGAATAAGTGCCTCCTTCCAGATTTACAATTCAAGAGATTATGAAGAAATTTAAAACCACTTCTACGGCAAACGATAAATTAGTGTAAATGTACATTAAAAGAGGAAAAGTTACAAGACATAGGCACATACCTTTTCTGTTCACCAACCAAACAAACCAAAACTTTGCACAACAGATGGGAATTTCAGTCTTCTGTACATAAAGCAACCAAGTTACTAAAATTAAAACTGTATAAATGTACAAGTGTCCTTGCTTTAAAACAAGGTGACTCAGTATCACAAATGCATAACTGTAGATGGTTTCTTCCATCAAGGAATGATGGTTTAATAGATCCACAGCTTCTGTTATTTTCTGATGAGTGCTTCCACCTCAGTGGTCGTGTCAACACTCATAACAGTCGGTACTGAGCCTCTCGAATCGTTTGCATTCAAGATATCCCTCATTATGTGCGGAAAGTTGGAGTTTGGTGTGCTGTTTAGTGCTAGACACATAATCGGTCCAATAATCTATAAGCAGACTGTGCAACCATAATGACATTTTGTCCCCATTTTATCATGAACTTATAGAAGAGAAATCATATGGGTGGTTTAAGAATATTCTGCAACTGCCAATACAGCAGAGGAGTCTGAATAAAATTAGGGAAGTGTTTGAAGTTAAGTGATTAGTGCTGGTGTATGGCCCTCTTGCTACCTTGATCTAACAGTGTGTGATTATTACTTGTGGGGTAAACTGAAAGACAAAGTTTATTAGACAAACCCTCATACATTGGAAGGTCTAAATCAAAATATCAGAAATGAAATTGGAAACATTAGTGGCCCAACTTAACTGTGTAAATCAGAATGTGTTCTCCAATATAACGCTTGTGAAGCCAAGGATGGACATTTCCAGCATTTATTACAAGATAAGTGTCATACATATTTTACGCGCAGTTTACTTAGGAGCAAAGCCAGCGGTGGCACACCCAATCACGCATAGAGAAATTGCTGTGTGCCTGTTAGGCTTTAAATGAAGAACCCGTATATAGCCAAAAAATACACAATATTATGACAAATAAGCCAACTCCACACACAACCAGGTGTTAATTTTTTACCAGCAGATGCAACAGCATCTAATAATTCTGTGTGACATACAAGATAAACTGATGTCAGCAAAGCAAATGCCAAGCTGTGTTAAATCACTGAGTTCCATGTCAGACTGAGTACATTAATTTTGTCTTATTTTTCCAATTTGTTAAAAATTGATAACATATTAAATTTTAGTCCACAATGTATTTTTAAAAAATGGAGATATGTGCATGCACCATTACCTCATATTTCTACAACACAGTTGGTCATACATGTTACACAAACGAACTTCAATCTGACAGAGGCATCTGAGCAAAATTATGCAGCATTTCATGCCACAAAAAATGGGATGCTGAGAACCACAGCAGTTAAGGAAGGAAATAAAGAAACTAAATACCACTACAAATGTCATAATCCTGAGATGCTAGAATTTGTTTCTTCAATTACAAATTCGTAGAAATTTTCCTTTAATATCTAACAAGCTTCAATTCTACCGTGTAACCTGAGCCATTACTGTGATGGTTAAAGCATAACAAAATTTAAATCTGTGACTGTCAACTTAGTCAATGCAGTGAAAATATTAAGAATGCAATAATTTTAAAGTTTCTTTGTATTTAACCTTGCCATACAATGTTTTAACTTGTTCCTTGGTTTGGGAAAATAATTACAAGTTGTAATGATAAGTTCACATTTTCAAAAGAAATAATACCTTGATAATTGGAAGAGCACATGGCAGGAAAAAAGGGAAAAAAGAACAAAAAAACAGCTGCTATATTTAATAACGTTTAATCCACTATTATTGTATTCTACAACTATTCTTAAAAATTATTTTTCTAATTGGTATTTCACACTGATCAAAATAAGCCTTTGCAGAAACAGTTACACCACATATTTTGCTGTAAATACAAAGGTGATAGAAGAAACTGAATTGAGTCATTTGTTTTGCTAGTTACTGGTGTTAAAATTCCACAATCTGTCATACTTTACAAATTGACAAAGTATTAGTACATTCAAACCACTAATAAACGAAAAGAAAAAAATATTAGAAATAAATTGCATGTTTTAAAGATATCTATATATTTTGTATAGTATGCTTTGTTCTATCTCTTATGGCTTACATATCATACAATTACTTCTAAATAGAGGATTTCACAGTATATTCTTGAAAACTACTATATATTCAATTTTAATCAAAATCATGAGATATATGTAAAGGATAATTTGAAGTGGAAGGAACTTTTTGAAAATCATGCTACTTCATTGGAAGGTGCTATTTTTCAGTTATGCCGCTTTCTTTAATATCTCTCTTTCTTGCTCCATACCTACACAACCCTTTTTCTATATAAAAAAATACTTTCATGACTTTCTGTACTACTTATCTAAAATAGACGAGGTATTTGCATTTCACCACAAATTTTATTTAGAGATTTCACGAGAAATACATACTTTGAGATACCCTGGAGTACAAAGAAGAGGAAATAAAAAGGGGCAACATTTAGAATAAGGAATATCTTGGAAATAGTTACTCTCCTACCCCAAAATTTTTTTAAAATAAATTTAGATATTTCCTAATTCAAGAATTATGGCCTACAATGTTACAAGAACTAGTCACTGTAAGCGAGTAATATACTTATGTGCAAGTTTCATTTGTAATAACTGGATATTCCACTGGGCAAAGTTAATTACCAGAGGCTCTGTGGTGATAAGTCATTTAATTGTACCACTAAAAGAAAATTAGTTCCACTGGCTTTCCAGGGCTAAAGTGACAGTTCTTTTCTTTTCATTGAGTTACTCAATGAAATTTAATCCTTAGCAACCTGGTTTGGGAACAATTGTTATTTCCATACATTCTCATCTGAAACATATCTGTTCAAAAAAGGATATCTTGATGCATCTAGGAATAATTAAATGAAAAGTCACAAAACTATTTACAAAAAAAAACTTTATTGGTGTACTTTCCTCTAAACATCTGTAAAATATGCAATGAAGTGAAATGAGAACATTTAAGTGAAAGAAGAGTACAGTCAAAACATTGCTACATACGTACGATTACAAATTTAAAGTAATGACAGAAGCTGCTGCATATATTTACAGTTCATTACCATTAAAGTTATACACTAAAAACATTAACACCAACCCCACCTTTCTTGCATTATTAGTAGTTCAATACTTTAAGAGTCAAAAATTGACATATAAAAGTGATGATTTTCAAAGACCACCACTACAGTTTGTGATTCAAATTTTACCAACCATGGGATGATTTACTAAATGATTTATTTCTTTCTTTCATTTCCTCCTTTTTCTGTGCCTTAACTTTATTTAAAAATTTATCCATTTCTTCTATGCTATTCTCTGGTGGCAGCCTTGGACCCTCTGGAATCTTGTGGGAACCACCCTTTTCATCAGCTTCTTTGTCTGCCCATTTTCCCTCATACATTTTACGATCAACATAATTAGAACTAGATTCTCTAGACGGGGGGCCATCAGGAGGCAGTGGAGGAAGACCATAATCATCATCATCTACTGCCTCCCCTTCACTTAAGGGTTCATCTCTAGATTTGCTAGGCATTGAAGACTCCTCTTTCTTATTTTCTTCTGCTATGTATTTATTTATCTTCTCCTTTGCAGCATCAACTTTCTTCATGGGATCATCATCCTCACGACTATAGCTTCTACGATCATCACTGTCCCTGGAACGAGCACGGCCTTCATAACGACGATGATAATCTTTATATCCTCCAGAGCCAGGTTTATAATGGAAGTACCTTCCCCGATTTCTTCCACGACCACGATGAGCATAAGGTCTTCTACCACCTTGAGGATAATTTTTATGAAAATTTCTACCACCACGGGCTGCATAGTTACCACTTCCACTACCACCTCGTTGGTTTTTGAAATTTTGAAATCTTGGTCTGTAATATGTGCCCCGGTTACGAGGATATCTTCCTTGATGGTATCTATTCATGTGATAGTCATGTTTCCGGCGCCTGTCATCAGACTGACTTCTACTTCTGCGATACTCTGATCTGGATCTACTGCGTGAATACCTATCATAAGACCTGCTGCGGCTTCGGTATGAACGTGATCTAGATCTTGACCCAGAACTTCTATACCTAGGATAAGAACGTGAGCGTGACCTGCTTCCATAGCGACCATATGAAGCAGATCGAGACCTTCTACGTTCATAAGATCCAGATTTAGATCGACTTCGATTCTTTCTATAGGATCGAGAGCGAGAACTGCTGTTGCTTGAAGCTCGACTATACTTCTCGCGAGATCGTGAACGACTCCGTGAAGATTCACCTGTTGATGCTTCTAATGCACGAGAATGAGATGTGTGTTGTGGCTGCAATTTCTTTTTCCTTTTTTCTGAATCTGAGGTGTCACTCTCACTATCGGTTCGCGGACCTTTGGCTTGTGATGCAGACTGTCCTGAGAGTGCTGATGACTTACCTCTAGTCCCAGTTGAGGAAGCAGTTTTGGGAGGTACACCTGGAGGTAAAGGTGGCAAATCATCTGATTTTTTATCCAAAACTCGTGCATTTATGCGGAAGCCTCCTTGATATTTCTCTACAAACTGTTGAGTTTTGCTCACTGTATCTTCATGTGATTCCTCCAAAGGATCTTTTAATTTATCACTGTTTGTTTTCTCTGAAACTGATCCTTTTCTCGGTAGGAATTTATCTTCTGCAAGAGGTTTCTTTTTCCTTTCATCTTCCTCTTCACTGCCTTCGCTTTTATCAGGATCATCCTTAATAAATATGTATCTCTTTTCTTCAATCTCATCCCAAGGCTCTTTATCAGCTTGGGCTTTGTCCTTCTTCTTCAATCTGAAACAAAAAAGTTTTATTAAATATAACAGTTTCCAATAAGTGCTAATTAAAACTGCTGATTGTAAGAATGGAGCACAAAATCACCTTTATTAGTAAAAAAACAACTGCATTAAAATCAGTGATGCAATTTGTTGCTAATGTATATGCAATCTGCACTTGATAAATGTGAACTATATATATAATCATTTTTTTTTTTCATTTCTTTAACAGTCTATGTCACATCTGTTCATATTTTTTTCTTTCCCTGTCTTATTTCATTCAGCTTCTTATTACTAGCACTTTACACGACCTAGTTTTTCTTACCTTACTTTTTCGACATTTCTCACTTGTACATTTACCTTTCATTATTCTTTTACCCTCAACCCTTTAGTCCCCATCTGACCATCTTTCATAACCTTGAAGTCAGTATGTTCATATCACCACTGTGTTGAGCACTATCAGTTACACTCTACTATATGAACTTCTAAATGTAAATTGCCTGCTATCTTCAACTCCAACAACAAATACCTCTTCTCATAGAATTGCACAAATTTAATTCCTCCTCATTCACCATTCTATTATTACTCCAACTGTCCAATAATATTTCCAACAATCACCTTTTCACCCTGTACACCTATTTCTGTAACTTCTAATTGTTCTATTCTTGAATTAAAATCATCTAGCAGCATATAGTTGCAAAAAACCCACAATTCAAACCCTCTCTCTTTCTTCGTCCTATTGCAATCCAGAGCAAAATTTTAAAGTTTCCAGTTTGCTCAAGTCATATCCTCCCTGCCCGCCTGATAGTATAGATGGTAGCATGTCTTCCTAATGTTCAAGAGGTCCCAAGTTCGAATCTCCGGTCAGGGTGAGTTACCTGGATACAGTTTTTCTGGGGTTTTCCTTATCCTGAAAGACGAATGTCGGATAACTCTAAGCTCCATGGACCCTGGACTCATTTGAGAATCCTTTCACCCAATTCATTCATCGTCTGACATGACTTAATGCTGGAGGACGTAAATTACAAAAAAAAAAAACATCCTCCCTACCTTTATTCCAAGCATTATCCTCTCTCACCCTTTTAACTGCGATAAACTCCCTCCTAGGTGATCAAATAATACCAGACGTATTGGATTATGTGTCCATCATGCTGTTAATCTATCCTTGACTTGCTTTCTCTGGTCAGATTAGCCCATTATTGTTTCCATCTTGTCCGACTATACATGTCTTCTTGGCAACATGTCTTGACTCTTCTCTCCTGACTTGTCCTTGTTTCTCATCTGTTGCTCTCCAAACAACATGCATTACTTAGTCTCATTTTTTTCTGCATTAATTTGACCCTTGGTTTTCCTGCTTCTTCAGTTTGCAATTGAACCGATGTCTAATTCTTACTTTCAATATTTATCCCCAGATCTATCCCATGGGCACCTTTTACATTCGTCAACTTGTAGTATGTCAATCCAAAAACACTCATTTCTTTTAAGTGCTTGCCTTCCTTCTGATCTATCTTCATCTTGTGAATCAATTATTCTCTCTTTTAAGCTTCTCTGCTCCAATAATAAATCTTTGCTTACGGAAATCTTGTACCTTTTAACTTCTTAGAACTGTTCAGAACCTAATGTGCAATTTGTGTTGTAAATATCGCCACAATGTTTTCCATAATCTCTTCTGCCCAAACAGTAATTTAATAATAAATAATAATGAATACTGACCACATCAAAAATAATGAAGTCCTGAAAAACTTCAACCAAGGAATGACTGATTTAAAAAAGTTATATAAAGGTTTACTTATTTACTTTAATCCCCTTTACTGCCCAGGAGAAACTGAAGAATAATGTTTTAAAGTATATTGTGTTTCAGTTATAAATAATATTTCCACCTGAAAAGTAGCTTAGGGTAAGCAGAATTTATTGAAAATCTTTATCCAACTTCCTTAGATGGCCCCTCATAAGTATGAGTGGCTTGGCGATTAACAATACCACAAAAATTTGATTTGACAAAGTAAGTTCAAATAACATGCATATTACATGCAGCAAAGTTTTGCCTTTTATATTTTCAAATTTTATAAAAGCTAAATTAAGAGGACTTCAAAAGTTATTTATACCAAATTTAAGGGTTATATTTTGTCATGTCAATATATCAAATCAGAATACACTTCTTTCATTCTTTAGTCTAAGATGATAAAAAAAAAAAAAAAAAAAAAAAAAAAAAAAAAAAAAAAAAAACTGTGCTTACCGTGATCCCACAGAGCCAATCTGCATTTTCCACTTAGAAGCCATGACAGTAGCAGCTTCGGAAGCTGTCAATTTCCCTTTGCTATCTCTAGGAGGGGATGGTGATTCTGCAAATATATCCATCTTTTTCTTTTCTGAAACAATGCAATAAAAAAGGAACTTTATCAGGGTAATAGCCAAAAAGAACATTATGCTATGCAATATCCATTACCAAGATACAAATTTCAGAGACTGTTTTTGCATCAACAGTTATTATTCTCAACTATTAAATAGCTGTCATTCGTTGAAAACAACAGATGTTTATCATAAAAGAGTTGTGAATTGTAATTAATGAAAATGCAGCATTATGGAAAATATGTAGAGCAGTCTCTTGGAAAATCAGTATAGCACAACACAAGAAATCTTGAAATTCTTATATGAACATTCCTAGGTAAAATCATGACATTGAAAAGAAAGTACACAAGTACAGAAATATAACAGCAGTTTTCATCTAAAACTATTACAGCCACTGCTTTTGAGATACACGTCGTTTTAAGTATATCACATTGTGCTTTTGGCTAACAATTCTTGAGAGATTTTCAATATTTATGTAGAATTATTCAATAGTCATTTATTCATACTAAGCTTCTTACAAATAAAAAATACAAGGAATATGGTTAGTGTTCAGCCCAGGCTGTTAACTTAGCATTATGAATGGGTTATAATGCAAAAGCAGAAATATTTTGCTCTGAAATGGTCTCAAAATATGAGCGAGCATTTTATATGAAGGAATTTGCACAAATAGGAGCTTGCTAATTAAGTGAGATAGTTTCAAAAGCATTTCAACAAAGCATAGGATCTATTTGGGTAAGAAATATGTGTACCCTGCAGGTACAATAGCCCCCAAATAAGTTTCAATTATCTGACATTTTGCAAATTTATTTGAAGTTGGATTGAAAATGTATACTATTACTTACGTAAATTCACAATCTGAAACAATATCTTCTAGATTAGCTAACTGAACCATTGAGCAGTTTTGAACTAGCAATCTATACTCTGTTTCATATAACCTTGCCCCGCTGACGTGTATCACTCCGCGTCCAACTACCTTCCCCCTCGTCCTAATCGGCTTATGCTTTCGCGCCATAGGCCATAGGCAGTGCCTTTCCGTCACATTTAAACCTGCAGTAAACGTCATAATAATTTCCGCGAAGATAAATAAAATCATACAAATAAGGATATGAAGGCATGCAAAAATACAAGTTTATAATGAAATGAGCAAGTTGGAACTTAATGACGGAGCAATGTAACTGAAACAAGTTTATAATGAAAGGCCTTCGGCCTTTTCCACTGGGATTTTTTAAACCAGCACACATACCTTTCAAAAATGCTTGTCTTTCAGTCTTAGAAGCCATGTCACGCCATACCTTACTTTTCGTGTGTTCTTCGTGTAGATTTTGCGACTTGTATCTCGGTACAGTCTGACTGTCCTTAAATAACGTCTTCGCCACACAGCAATATCGCCTCTGTTTTTAGCACATTTTTCTTGCCTCTTTTTTCATTCACAAACCCCAGCTGTATAAGCAATCTGCTGAAATTTGGTGAATCTGCATTCTGATTTGCAGCAGATGAAATGTTATTTATGTTAGGGAGTTCGTTTCTAAAGAAAAAACTATACACATGACGACGCACAGCACTTTCCATGTATTTTCTCCGAGCACACGCTTTTGTTTATTCCTGCTTTTGCCTGGAGTGGTAAGTTTTCTTGTTTTCTCAATTTCACATCGAGATGTTCCTACGGATCTAACACTCACACCTGTAACTTCAGAGCACAGCTGTTCGACTTCTCTCACTGACAAAGACGGATTCTTCTCTATGAGTGCATTAAACACATGCACCGCAATTCTTTTTTCGCCTGTTTGCAAGGATTTACCCTTGCGATGCTTCAGCGAAAAACTGGCGGTAGACTCTGCCATTATTCATAAAAGTACACGCGCAATAAACGATCAATAAACTAATTTAGCTTTCGCACTAGGCACAACAACCTTCGAATACTGATATATGACTAATCCAGTTCAAAACAAGGTCAGTGATAAAAGTCATATAAACAAATATGTACCGCTGAAGCACGTGCTATCGTGTCATGTGCTTGAGAGCAAAGGAACCTCCTCTTTACTTTGTTTAAGAATTAACATACATTTCAGATAAATCAACTGTGTTGCATAATATATTTAATTAAAACAGTTACGAAAATATAAATTTGACAATTCTCTTCCAACACATATAGTTCTATGCAGATATATCACCATGTTAAATAACGAACTAATTTTTACCGCACGGCATTCTTTACCACAACAGCAGCCAATGAGTGGTGATTAGGTCACGTGAGCAGTAAGAGATACTGGGCAAGCTTACGTGAAACAAGGATTAGCAGATTATGCTTTTATGCTTCTTTCCATCTTCAAAGATTTCCTTGCCTTTATTCCCTCTTTTATATCCAAAAATTCACAAAAGGTTCAAAACTATTTGAAGTTAATCTGTAGCTGAACTACTTAATTTACTGGAATAATAATTAAACAGTATGTGACGTATTTCATTCAAAACAAAATTAACATTTAAGAGCCTAGCCTTGAATCGAATGGTTCAAATCAGTGGCACCAGCTCTCACTTAAGAACTAAATGACCATAGTTTCTTTTTTCTTACTTCAATCAATGTGTTCTATATTTTAATGTGAGTATATAAAATGTCACTATTCCTGTTATTTACTTTGAATGTCATTTAAACCTTGGGATTCTGTGGAAACTGATAACATCAGATGCGTGAAGTAATAGTGACCTTTATAAAATATATTTATGATGGAATTAAAATTACTGTAGGATTCTGACAGTTGCCGTGAAGCACATGTTTTCATGAAAGCATTATTGCCACTTATGAATGCTTTGGCACATGCAATGTTTAGACAGAAGAGCTAAAACTACCGAATTTGAATTAAATTATAGATGAATCGCAATTTTTTTTTTTTTTTTTTTTTTTACACATAAGCTTCACTTATGTACCTATATTGAGGACATGTTTTGCAAACCATTGTTTGCATCATCAGCTCTATTGTGACTAAAGCTTGATCCAGTGGTGTGGGTAGTTCTGGAGTTGCTGCTGCCATCTGTTGATTTTGTATGAATTTAAATGTAGGGTCTTCTGGCGGGATTACGAAGTTCATTAGTTGGTTTTTATGCTTTTCTATGTATATTTTCTCCCAGATCACAAGCTTCTTATGTTTTTGTACGTATTTTAGAAATTTAGTGCTATCTTCAATCTCATGATTTTTGGACCAGAAATGAGCTGCTATTGCAGACTTTTCAATATTTTTGTATCTTAGGTGACTGAAATGTTCTTTCTTCCTAGTGCCTATGTTTCTTTTTTTCCTCACTATGTAAATTTTTTCACAGTCTTTACACTTAATTTGTAAATACCTGATTTTTCATCTGGTTTTATACTATCTGTACTGTTGCTATTAAATAGCTTTTTAATATATCGGGATTTAACTGTATTGGAACACCACAGTGAAGCGAAAAATTATTAAATTTTAGATGAGTCATATTTTTTACACATCTGCTTCACTTTCGTACCTATTTTGAGGACATGTTTCGCAAATCTTCGTTTGCATCTATGGCTCTTGTGCGACTGAAGCTAGATCTAGCGGTGTGGGTAACAACAGATGGCAGCAACAACCCCAGAAGTGTGTTGAAGTGCTTTGATGTGTATATCTGTGTGTTGCTTTTCTGTGTATACCAAATTCCAGTTTATCATTGTTTTTTGAAACTTTTAAGGTCCAAGAAAGGTATAGTCCTCTTCAGTTTCTACTGTGAATTGTATGCTGGGTTCTTGAAGATCGAGCAATTTCAAAGCATCATCTGTTTGTTCTATACTATTGCAAATATGTCTACGTATCTGTACCATGTTTTAAAGATGTGAGGGGAAGGCTTTAGTTATATGTATTTCGAAAAAGCTCATGTGTAAGTTGGCAATGCACAGATGAAATTGACACAATGCTGAAAATGTTCAGCACAATTTAAATTTGTTTTAGTAATGCATCTGTCTTGGGGTGTTTCTTAGAAAGTGGGATTAAGAACAAGCAAGAGAAACCTAATATACAGTTTGGCATTAAATGTAATAGTTTACTAAACTATTTTTCAGAACACCCAAATAATAGAATAGTTTTTAAACCGTCTACATTCTCTGTATGCCATATTATATTAGCAAGTACAACACTGAAAGACTTTTCAAAATTAAGAATTTAGAATGTGCATTTTAACTTAAAAGTGTACTTAAATGTATGTAGGTTTAATACACAAGATACAGTTCTGAAAGCTTAGAATGTTTAGCTTGCCTTAAGGAAGATAGCAGTAACTGACTAAACTCACGTTTATAGTGCAGATCCCTGCCCTACTTTTGAATATTTTTGCTTGAGGGAGCAAGTTCTTGGTCTACCTCGTTTTTTAATGGTGCTGGTAGTTTGAGACATTGTGTCCTTAAACTAATAACACTGATAACACTAAAGCACCATTGACCTACGAAATATTAATACACTAATGAAATTATTAAATAACAAAGAAAGCAGCTTTTATTAAAAGTTAAACTATAACCAAATAATTAGTTATGCTTAGATTACACATGGTAAAGAGAACCAGCAAGTGATATCTGCTCTTTACATGACACGTGTGTCAACGTGACAACACAGTAATATTAAATTTATTGAGAGTCGATTAATGACACTAAACAACACTTACTTTTACACTGTTTTCAACACTTCCATGAAAGAATTAACACAGTAATACTTTTAGCAGAACTTAGAGAAGGCGCTGAAGGGGGATAATTGGTTGAAGTTATGTGGTTAGAACCTTTAAGAGGTGTGGTCACTGTTGTTGGTCACTTCCTCCCGTAGCTTTCCCTAGAAATGTCAGGATCCTGAAGTACTTTAATTCTACCATAGGGACTACATTCTATTTTATTTCTGTTTATTACACTTTTCAGCATAATTATCCTTACACCTGAATGAATTTTAGTATCTTTTTTTAATGAAATAAAAATATTTTGATTAGTTATGGTTTGATTGCTAGATTCATATTCAATGACACCGGTGTGCCAGGTTAGGGCACATTTTTCATGAAATCCGAGTTTTATTTTACTGACTGGCATTTGTATCCATTGAAGAGAACACTTGTATTCCTTTGTTGATTGTAGTGATTGGAGCTAAGAATTTAGGCTACTTACACATGCATAAATAAATGTGTTTTAATAAATACTCTTTACCTATTTTCTTAAACAATCCTATAATAGTTCAGGCTCCAACAAATTAAATAAGAGAACTGCTGAAATATTTTACTGAAAAAATGGAAGCATATAAACAAGTGATGTACTGATGTTACAACCCCAAAAAGTTATTTAGTGTGAATTGTGATCAACATAATAAAAAAAAAAAAAAAAAAAAAACAAGATCCAGCAGATATTAATGCATTAGTTAAATCCATTGGTAGTACAAGAGAAAATTGAAATAACTATTTGTAGTTGGTTTTTAACACTTCATCACTTACACTTTTATATTATTGAGGGATTAGTTTCAGAGTCATTGCTTCCATTATACCTCAAATATAAAAATCTAAGTGAAAAAGTGTTAAAAACCTGCTACAAATAGTTGTTTCAGTTAATTTTGACATCACTATTACTAATTTCCTCAGTCATGCATAAAAAAGAGAAAATATTTATCTTTCGAATAAAGTAAACTACAGTATGCATATGTAATAGTTTGATGATTATAGTATAGCGCCTAAGCAATATGAAGCTGTGTTGCTCACACATTGCATTATCATTCAAAACATTCACCGTATTTGTGTGGTTGGTAGATCTGTTTCACTCTATGCACACAGCATACAATAAGACGTTAAAATACATATAAATTTATCATACTTATCTTACCTCGGGGCCTCACAGCCTCCTCCACTTTGGGATCCTCATGGTGCACAAACATTACTTTTGGAGACACATGTTTTGCTTTTCCTGGGCTAGCAGAATGCCTCTTTTTCTCCTTCTCTGGCTTTTCTTCAGGGCTTTAAAATGAAATATTCAATTTTCGTTAATTGATGGAAATTAATCATTCCTTCACACTAGCCGTATATAGGCTAAGGTGGTTGATAGAGTCAACATGAAAAATTCAATGCCATGGCCGGGACTCGAACCACGGATCTTCCGGTCCCCGTCCAGCTGCTCCAACCCACCGAGCCACCACGGCCAATGTGCCGCCCCAACATCGAATGGAGGATTTGATGTCGGGGCGGCATGTTGGCCGTGGTGGCTCAGTGAGTTGGAGCGGCTGAACGTTGACCGAGAGATCCGTGGTTCGAGTCCCGGCCGTGGTATTGAATTTTTCATGTTGACTCTATGAAATATTCAAATTAATCCTTTTATGCTTCCAAATATTTCTTAAATGTGCATCATGCAAGCTACATAAAGCATAATACATATACTGAAAGAAAGAAAAAAATTGAAAATATATGAATTAGGTACCTTTCATCCACTTCAACTGAGCATCTGTAAAACAGATGTCACATTTGTCAACTCATGTTGTAAAAGCAATAACTATAACATCATATAAAAGAGAACTATATGGGGTATAATAGCATTGTTTTTCACACCAGTAACTCCCCAATAATCAGAGATATTAAACAAGGAGGAGTAAGAGAATACATTTTAATATTAAGCAAATCTTAAATTTCTAAATGATGGATTTATAGTTACTTGAATATAACTGAGAATACACTAATGAAATACTAAAAATTAGCAATTCTAAAAGGAAAATTTATTTATAAATTTGGTGGAAATCTCAATGCATTATTCCCATTACCATTATTTTTTATTACATTTATCTACTCAACCTGGTCCACAATAACTGTGAACCAAATAAGGAAAAAAGAATAACGTACATATTACTATGAAAGTATTCACAATAGAAAACTTTACCAGGTCTTGAGAACACTAAACGTGAGTCACATTTTAACTTCTGCATTCTCATTTCCATTCCCCATGCATGGAAAATGCCTGGTCCCAACATCAACTGTCATCAACATTTCCTCTTATCCCTCTTGACTAATGCAGCTATGCAGCAGTTTGGGTAATTTTATTGTGTCAGCAACCTTCCTTGAAATATTTACCAATTCAGCTAACAGTTTTGCTCTTTACTTCATCATGGAATGGTCAGTGAAAGAGAATTGTATAGCTGTCATAGCATTACCTAGTCTTGCCATAAACACTGTTACAAATTACTGACACATACTGTACATCCAGTTTGACGTGTACACAACTGCGTGTATGCACACCTTAACCTTGAACCATTGTTAGTTTGTCTTTGAAATGCACCATTGAGCAATTCACTGCAACTGGGACTGTAAAGGATCAGCTGAGGGAGGGTCGACCATGCAGTGTCAGGACTCCAGCAGCACAAAAAGCAGTGGCGGCTTGTGTTCAGAGAAATCCTGTGCGGAAGCAGGCTATCTTGTCCCATGAAATGAACATTTCAAAAAGGACAATGTCCAGGCTTCTGTCAGAGGAACTTGGACTAAGGGCTTATCGCCGATGTATCTTGACACACAACTAAAGAAGCTGAGAGTGCTTAAATGTCAACGTCTCCTACAGCGTTACACTCAAAATGCTCATAGGAACATCCTCTTCACCAATGAAAACGTTTTCACTATTGAGAAGTCTTTCAATGTGCAAAACGACAGAGTTTATGCATCATCATCTCAGGAAGCCAGTAATAAGAAAGTTGAGAGAGCCCATCATCCTTTCTCAGTGATGGTGTGGTGTGGTGTGGATTGAGTTATTCTAGTACCACCCAGCTACATTTTTGCAAAAAGGGCATTAAAACTAGCGCCAGAGTGTATGAAAGCACTGTTTAGAAGCCTATTGTCAAGAACTTGAGTGGCACATTGTTTCAAAACCAACCATGGACTTTCCAGCAGGACTCTGCCCCTGCCCACAAGGCCAGGTCAATGCAAGCATGGCTTCAGCGTCATGTCCCTGACTTCATTTCGCCTGAAGATTGGCTCAGTAGCAGTCTAGACCTGAATCCATAGGACTACAGACTGTGGTCACTGCTTTAGGGCATCACCTGCAAGAGGAGATACCCCACCATTGGAAGTTTAAAGTATTCCTTGCTGTCAGCAGTGGCGGATTTCCCCCTGGATGTCGTCCCTTCTGCCATAGACAAGTAGCCACAAAGACTCAAGAGCCTATATCCATGCAAAAGGTAGCCATTTCAGAAAGTGATTGGTGCTGTGTGTAATGAATGCCTGTAGGTACAACATACAAAAGCCAATTAAAATATTTTGCATGGTATTTGCATTTTTTAGTTTTAAAGTTGTATCATATTTATGGCCAGACTAGATATACAAGTGCAAGAAGGATTCAAGAGCAATTTTCAGTTTGCTAAAACTCACTTGGAATCTCACTAGAAGCATTAAAAAGTTCACCCATCTTTCTAGTGTTGATGACAAGGAATGATCTGGCCAGCCGCGCTGGTTCAAAGTCTGGATGCGATCAACAAAATTCAGGAATGTATCACAAGAAATCCTATTAGGAAACAAAAAATTATGGTACCACAGCTTCAAATGTCAAGAATGAGTGTTTCTAGGTTAATAAATCAAGACTTTGGGCTTACTGTCAATGCACAGGACACGTGATCAACACCCATCTGAAGAAGATTACACTGGAAAGATCATATAACCTCCTTAACCGCTTCGGCGATGGCCATTCAAACCCTTCAGGGGCCAGAAACGGATACCCAATAAACAGAACAAGACATTTAAATTGTTAAATGCTGTAAAAATGCATCATAAATACAATTCCATATCTTCTGTATTTATTAAGTTATTTAAACAAAACAAAATCTGGTTTAAAACCCATTAAAGGCAGTATACATCTACAGTAACAAAAAAGTAGAGACTACATTAATAAATCGTTGAAATTGCACTACTTAGTTTCACTGTAGCAAAAGCCATTCTTTGTGCCGAACGGGCCTAATATTTGAATCATTTTGTTTTGTGTGTATACGAACGAATGTATGTATGTATGTATGTATAGCTACACAAGCGACTTCTCCGGTTCAAGGTTTTAGCTTTTAGTTTATTTATGCTATACCAAGCGATAATCATACGAGTATATGTTGCGTTACACACACGCGCTGGAAAGAAAACTCCCTGTCAGTATCTGTTATTACAGATCTGTTATTACAAAGCTTCTGGTAGCCTTATGCAGCTGTTTTCGCTCAGTATTTTAGTTATTTATACTCTCTCTGTGTTCAGAATGATTTCTTATAGCCATCAAGGGCTAAATGAATGGCACATTTGAAATTGTTAAATTTCAATGTTAACCATGGCTTATCCCGGTAATGTAGCAAATAAATTAGCTTGCATATGATGTGTACAGGTTTCTGATATTACTGTAGAAAATCTGAAAGATTTGTTGTGTGATTATGAAGGAGATGTTTAGGATATGGCTAGCAGTAACGTGTACTGATCTACAGATGGCATGTTAGCTACTCCATTGTTTGGGAGAAATGGCGGGTCAAATATAGGTGATGTGGATCAGCTATTACTAGCTATCCCTCTTTACGAAACACAGTTAAATGGTAAAAAAAGTATTTTTTACCACTGGATGTAACTATACACAATTGTTTAGTAATTTTCAGAGCTGTAAATTCATGCAAGACATTCATCTACCTGTACTTGCGCGATAAATAGCTCACAACCTAATTGAGTATTATAATACTCAGAGCCCTCTTTATACTGCTGGTAAGAAATTCACCACGACATCACCCCTCATACTTGAGAGAAAACACTTTCCTAAAAGGATACCACCCACAACCAAAAAAGTCGCAACCATTTTGAAAATGTCTAGTGTTTTACGAAAAAGAAGTTTGCAAGGAAACCAATATTATTTGGTGTGAATCTGCATATGTGCCCTTGGGTGTTTATCCAGGTTTGGAGGTGTACAATTCAAAAAGAAACCTTTAAGGGTAAGTTTACATCCCTTATAGAACTAATTTAAATTTATTGTAAAATAGGAAGATTAAAATAATTGGCATTAAATGCATGTATGCGCAGGACGTCTATACACGTCCATATCGGTTTGAGGTATTTTAACTTGGACGTTATATGACGTCCATATCGGTGAAAGGGTTAAGACAGCACACCAAAAACAAACATCATACAATTCTTACTCAAGACTTTCGCAACTGAGCAACAATTTAACAGGCAGAATAACATAGTGTGTGCTCGGAGCTGCAAACAATCCCATCAGGTTAGTACCTGGGTTCTCTGTGGACATCATCTAGCATAGTGATGGTTTGGTTAAGTCTCATACCAATGAGCTATCAAGGTCCATTTCAGCAAAAAGGAGATAAAAAACAATGGAGAAAGTTGTGAAACTTCTTAACCAGACACTGGACATTCCAGCAGGACAACGTTCTGGCTCACAAAACTAGGAAGTGTCAGCAATGGCTCAAGGTTAATGTTCCAGAGTTTAATAGCTACATGGATTGACCATTATCCAGTCCAAACCTGAATCCTCTGGAGTATAAACTATGGGATATTTTGGAGACCAAGACCAGTTGTTCAATACACAGTAATCTTGAAAGCCTAAAGATAGCCCTGTGGCAGATTTAGACATAAATGTCATGTGCCACTATAAATGACTGGTCAAGGCATTTAAAAGCCTGTGTGAAGGCTAAAGGTGGACATTTTGAGTGAAATAATAGTGTATTCATCAGAATGTATTCTATTAAATGGTACTTGAAATTATTCCTTGAAGTTGTGACAGAATTTTTGGTAAGACCAGGAATTGTATCATACTGGCACATTGGACTCCAAATGTACTAATCTATTATTCAAGGCAGCTATTACACGAAACAGTTGACAAAATGTCTTTCTGCTCTCAAATCAAATTAAATAAATTCTGGTAAATATCACGATTCCTATGAGTAAGGACTCCCGATACAATGAAGTACAAAATTGTATATACCATGATGCTCTGATTCCTTGAGCTTTGGGGAATAAATAGCTTACATGTGTGCCACTAAATAAGAAAATACCACTGGGTAGGCTGTCAGATATAACTAATAGAAATTGGAAATAATAAATGAATGTGCAATTAGAAAATGTTTATCCTTGTTTTGTTATTGGCTAATTTGCCTTATACTGACAAAATTCAAACCACTGAAAAAATGCCATTAGTCAGTTACAAACAAATTACATTCTATCGAGATTTAACTGTATTGGAACACCACAGTGAAGCGAAAAATTATTAAATTTTAGATGAGTCGTATTTTTTACACATCTACGAAAGTGAAGCAGATGTGTAAAAAATACGACTCATCTAAAATTTAATAAAATTACATTCTAATGCATCAAATCAATTTTCAACTTCCTGCCAATGTTACTCTTCTTCTTCTCAAGTATTATAAACCATGATGTTGCTTATTGTTTTGCTTCCAGTTACTGTGAAGCAGCCTTTTTTACTTGGTCTTGAAAATTACAACATTTGAAGAATGGTATTAATTCTTATTTTCATAAAAAGTCCTTTTCCTATATTGATTACTAACATATCACAGTTCTAACATTTTTCTTCTGTGCATAAATAAGCAAACTGTTTCTCCTTAGCAGGCTGTTTCATGAACTTGTGTGTATTGTAAGCAATAAATGCAGGAAAGCATCTTCGGAGAAGAGATACCTAAGGAGGTAAGAAAGTTACTCAGTTTAGACTATATTTAACAATAAATTGTATAAAGTAGTAAGTTATGCATCCACTACTGCAATGAAATAAATTCTACCTACAAGCTCTTTTTACATTTTGTCCATAGTTTTCAGGCTGTGAATGATATTATCTTAATAGTATTTTAAATTTTGATTAGAACAAACTCCCATGACCATCCAGAATGAAGTAGAGCAAAGCAGTTCAGTACACAAGAAAGTAGCTCCAGATTATCTGGATTTAAAAATATATCTATTTGTATTTAAGGAGAATCTAAATAGCAAAATTTGACTAAGATTACCTTTTAATGTTCTGTGCATTCTTATTGATTGGAATTTCCTTTGTAATGTGACATATATTTAGTATGTTTTAAATATAATTTTAGAAATGCACTGCATCTATGATTTTATCACTGCAAATTCTGCACCATTTCACAGAAAAAGGTCTAATACCTGTGCACTTTGGAACAGAGAGATAAAATGTTACAGATGTGAGTATCTGTGCATGCATGATAAACTTCCCATAATATATAAAATATCAAATGTGTTGCTCACATATGACTTTCTCTACTCTTGTCTAAACTATTCTTACAAATACAAATTTCTCCATTTCATGTTGAGGTATGCATTATCTCATTGCTAACTTTCTTATAGGTGGAAGGGAATCTTTTAAAACTGGTCACTATAACATAGTTTCATTACAGCCAATGCAAGAAATCTTCCACAACAAGGAAAAAAGCATCATTAAAATGTAAGAACCAAGCAGGATGATGCAAGGGAGTTTCCTCTGTAGCCCGCATTCAGGAGGCCCAAGTTCGAATCGCGTGCCTGCCCTACCTGACCATGGGTTTTTGCAGGGATTTTCCTGAGTTGCCAGCGATTGTTGGGTAGATTAATTACATCCCTCAATGGTTTCCGGTCTCCGGGCCGACCTAGTGAGCCGTTTCCACACTCTGGTAGGTGGGATGGCAGTTGTGCTGGCCTGCCAGAGGAGTTCCTAATTGGTAAATAGTGGGGAAACTTCCCTCTGCACTGTCCTGACTCCTTGGGTCAGCCACCCTCTGTCTCCTCTAGCTGCATCCTTCCTCCCAGACGCTCCACTTGTGGCTTAGGTATAATAAACCGCAGGTTCCAGTACTAAATCCCCTCCGTAGTAATCCTAATCCTAGCATGTAAGACATGACTTATTTACATGGCTTATTTTTTTTCTTCAACATATATTAACTGAAATACCACCAATAATTCAGTCAGTAAGTGTTTTGCTCCCAGAGATGGCAGGACAATGGGAAATTATCCATCACCTAGCAGAAGTGACCAAAAAGTATAAGTTTACCAGCTGAGGCTGTGATGCACAGATCATGAAACTAGTCCCGGAGGATTCATCAGTTAAAAAACATAAGATAAGCGACATTTGTCACAAATGATTGAAATTTATTTATATTGTCCTATTATTGTCTTCATATTGAACATTAAAAAGAAGCTACAAGGTACGTTCCAGAAGTTTCCGGCCTGACTACCTATTTATTGTTATACAAGTAAAACAATGCTATATTTCAACATAATCACCCTGTATTTCAAAACACTTTTCACATCTATGGATTAACAACTTTATGCCTTTGAAAAAGTAATCCAGTTCTTTATCGGCAAAATTTCCAATTACAGCAGCTTTCACTTCATCATCAAATTTCTTTCCCCAAAGATCTTTCTTCAGTTTGAAGAAGAGGTAGTGGACACTGGGGGCTGCAGCCACATTCCTGTACTGCAGCCTTCACTACAGTGCATGTCATGGAGAAGACGGACACCATGTGACATCTTCCTCGACTTTTTTGATAACATAATATTGTGCATTCCCAGCGGTATTCCTTTCTTTGAAATCCACAATGAGAATTACTCTGGGATCCAAGAAGATTGTTGCCATGGTTTTCTTTGTGGATTGAGTGACTTCTGCCTTTCTTAGTGGGGCTTCGCCTGGTTTATGCCATTCAAGAGATTCTGTTTTGAACGGAGGGTGATACCGAAATTAAGGGGTGCAATGTATAAAGAATCGTAATGGATTTCAAAGAAGTCTTGTATGTTTGTTACAACACGAACAGGTGCAGTTGGTTGAGTCGGGTAACAAAAGACACGAGAAAAACAGAATTCTAAGGGATAGCACTTGTCTGTTGAGAAGAAGGCATTCTTTGGACCCTTAATAATGACATGACAAAATAGTCACAAAGGGAATCTTTGTGTGTATAAAGGGCTTCGAGAAAGTGAAAGCTACACACTCATGCGCAGCTTTGTGGTCATTCAGTCCACGGCGTGAAGCCGATTAGGGCAGACCTGTTCTTCTGTCTTGGTCGAGGGCAGGCCAGAAGTGATGAGAGAATATATTTGTCGGTTCATATATACGTGAAGAACCAATTAAGTTTTATCAAGTAATAAACATTTCATAAACAGTAACCCTAAACAGTGATATTGGTAACCCTTAGTCGGCAACTTCAAGTTTGATGTTCTGATAAAAGAAGCAGTCATTAAACCAGTTTGAAACGGACATTCCAGTGTCATTAAAACTATCCTTCTCATATATGCTCACGCATACCCTGAGCTAAACAAAATTGTATCAAAGTGTCGCCTAACATGGAACTCTTTGCTCGCCAACTTACTGCTTCAAGGGTAGTAATAAAAAACCATCCTGTAACAATGGATTCTGGTTGCCATGGCAAAGCTCCAAAAACTTGGTGTAACAAATCACGCAGTTCTCTCTGAACTGCAGAGAGAAATCTGGACCCCCATCTTGCACTGACTTTCTTTAAGTGCAAATGATCATGAATGACCCAAAAAATCGGTTTTAGATAGGCCCAACCTTGCTGAGATTTCCTTGAGTTATCAGTCGCATGTCACTCAGCACTTCACATTCACAATAGCAATGGTTTCCTCTGTCACCACCCCACCAGATCGACCAACACGTGGATCATCAGTGATGCTTTTGCTGCCCAAACGAAACTGTTTAGACCATTCCTTCACTGTGGAACATGAAGGGGAAGCATCACCATAAACACCATCTAAGCAGCATTTGATTTCAGCTGTGTAAACCCTTCTTTTGCAAGAATTTTATCACTGCTTGATACTCTATTTTATACACTTCAGCAGCACAGCACACAACGTCTTATTCACACAAATGCCACCACTCGAATGAGATTAGCAGCGGGTTGAAATTCATGTGTGCACATTCTAACAGATGTCACTAGCTCCTTCCCAAGTCATTTTGACTTTCGCACTTGTTTTCAGGATCCGTGCTGCAAACTTTTGGGACCTACCTTGTATTAGATTTAGGAAGTCAAAAGTTCTCTTCAAATATGTAATTAATGCATCTCATGTATTTTATTAAAGAGAAAATCAGTAACTAATTCTCTAGGTATTCAGCCTGTTTTGTGACATGTATTCATACAAAATATTAATTTTCAATGTCTGACTTTTGTTTACAATTTAGATGAGGCAAAATTGTACTAGGCAAAATATAATTGTATGTAGCTTATTAATACTGTTGAAAAGCTGTCTGAATTGTAGTCAGTTTTTTTCAATTTAGACGTCACTGTTACTTAATTCCTCCAATGATGCATAATGTCTGAATTGTATCTCCCGATTAACATAATTATATTATATATCTTATATTTTTGTTTAATCAATGTTTCACCATAATACGATTATTAAGTTCTGTAAACAGAATAGGAACCACAGACAATATTAACGAACTGATCACACTTCTTTTATTTGCTTGGCAGCACCAGTTCCCTCCCCCCCCCTTTTTTTTTCTTTTTACCTCCTTAACTACTTGAACTAAGCAGATTCAAATACACTAAGAAATGCTACCTTTACACTATAATTCCCTTGCTTGGCTCCACCAAATACAAAAATAAAGTGAAATAAAATATTGTGATATATAGTGTCTTAGACAATAACAATACGGAATCCCAAGTTTCAGCTATTTAGTTGAATTAAACAGAAACAAATCTTACCCTTTAGATAATCCAGTGTCCTTTTCTACCTTTGCGTAATATGCACTCAGTTTTGTCTCCAGGTCTTCTAGGTCTGGGAGGTTATCAAGCTCTAGAAGCCTGCAAATATGATGACCATCAGCAAGTGCAACATCCTTACACTTCATGATGAATTTAAATTATTCAGCAACTTACCTCATATCCTTTTTATCATCTCCAGAGCCATATAGGAATTCTTCTTCATCATCTATGCTTTTACGTTTCCGTGCATCTTCCTTTACACTCAATTCTTTCCTTAAAGCATCACGGAATTTCTTTGATTCCATCTGCTCTTCAAAGGATTTAGCATCAAATTTTTCAGCACGTTTGTTACTCCTGTGCTTCTTTTTCTTTTCGTGCTCTTCACGTTCTCTCTTCTTCTTTTTGCTCTTCTCCTTCTCACGTGATTTCTTTTCCTTCTTCTTCTTCTTTTTAGCCTTTTCTTCCAGAGCCTTTCTCTCTTTTTTCCTAAAAGAAAACATTTTCCAATATTTTTTGTGTTACTGAGAACTGTGGATGTTTAAAGCTATAAATATTATGATATAAATTTGCAAATATATATTTACCATCTTGCAGTTTCTTCAAGGAATTTTCTAACCTTCTCTTCATATTCTGAGTCTCCTTTAGTCTGTTCTAAAAATCTGCAAACCCGTTGCTCATAATCTGCATCCTTATCATAAGCTTTGGATGCTGCCTCAGAAGATACTTGAAATGAGCCTGAAAATGAAAAACCTCTATTTAGCACATTTAGAACCTCTAAGGGAAAATTTGTGTAGCCATATACTGTAATTACGGGTGCACCGATAACAATAATCTTTTAACTAAATTTTCACTCAGAGGACATAGAGCAATAGTGAAAATTTACATCTTCCAAACATGTTTTGAGTAAAACCTTAGTGTCATCAATCCACCATTGCAAATGTCAGAAGGTTCTGCTGCTTTTAATCACTTCCATTGACTTACTGCTTGTGCAGCAGTAGTTTAATTAGATAATACATACTTTTCCAACAAAGAGGAATATCCCACCTAAGGCAGTTTTGATTTGTTAAAAAACTATAGTTACTGTGCCATCCACCCTTAAATGTATGCATGCATGTAAAACGTCTCTTTAATTTAATGCTGTTGTAATACATCATTAAGTACACATTTATATTGCATATGCTATAACAGTGACCCCAAATTTGTCTGGCATAGAATATAACAAGCACAATCCTAAAACATATCTAAAACAAACAACTACTTCATTATACCGGTTAATATCTTCATTTAAAAATGCAACGCTATTTGAGTTCATATTCTGAATCCACATTATTTAAGATCATGCCATGTATGGTGTCAAACAAGAATTCATCTAGTGAACAAGATCCCAGGTATGGTGCCTCTTTGACACAAACCCTTCTCCCTTTTCTTATGCAGTTGTGTTTCACCCACTGCAGTCAGTTCCATCGCTGTTTCCAAAGCAAATAGGTGACATTTAGTTAATATGGTAAAAAACATTGCAAAACTGCAAAAGAAGAAAGAGAAATCATCAGGTTGTTTCGAAAAGGAAAATCTTGTCTTGGAGAAACCATTGGCAGACCCACCAGTACAGAGAAGAGTATTATGTACAGGTTCAATCAGTACAAAACTTAAGAAAACCAATCAAGAAGTGACTGAACTGTGATTTTATCCAAAGTGGAAAAGCAACAGCTACTTAGTGAAGTCAGCAAGCACGGAGGAGGTTCAGTATTTGTATGGGGCTGCACAAGTGCAAATGGTGTGGGAAATTGTTTTATTGAAGGAAATATGGACCACAGAGCTTACATAAAATTTCTAAGAATAAATCTCTCCAGAAGTGTAACATGGATCATTCTGGAGATTATTTTTTCACACAAGATAATGGTCCTAAACATAAAGCTCTAAATACAAAGCTGTGGGTGTTGCATAACATTCCTTGCTGGATGAAGACACCACTGCAATACTCAGATATTCATCCAATAGAGAATTTGTGGAATATACTCGACAAAAATATGCGAAACCATTAGATATCCAATAAACATTATATAAAGAATGCTCTAATGGAAGAATTAAGAAAAATGTTGGTGCAAATAACAGAATTTCTGGTGAAATACATGTTTAGGACAATGCAAGATGAAAGAATGAAGATGAAAGGAGGGCCTAATAGTACTAAGCATAACATTCAATGTTCACAGTGGTAGTTTTAGAATTACAAATACTTATTTTGCCTCCCAAATTGCATACCTTTACTTATGAATTGTTTACTATGTTCATCCATTATGTGTTTATTTGTTGTATTCTATTTTCCATTCATTAATAAACAAACCAATATCCCTGCTGCATCTCATTCTGATAATTTACCACTTTTATGCAACCTTAAATATAAACTCTTTCATTAGACACAGTACTAACCACAATATCCTTGCATGATAGCTAAAATAAATTATACTTCAAAAAGCAGTTTCAGGTTGATACTTACGTCCAAATGAGAATGGTAGCGATGGAGGATTGTAAAGTGATAGCCGCTGCGCCAGTAAACCTGAAAAACCTGTAACCATGTATTTAAATGTTCTCAATATTGAACTGCAGTAATAATTATGTAACTTGCAACATACATCAAGATATCTTGCTTGATATTATTTACCTTCTCCTTCATGAGATGAATCCATGAGAGCCATTCTCTTACTCAGTGGGGACTGTGATTTTTCTCTCTTGTCATCCTTTTTCCTTGAACTGTAACCAAAAGATTTGAATGAAAAAAATACCTGGGAATGCCTACTGCAAAGCTATAATTACATTGATTGCACCTACTTCTTCCTCCTTTTCTTAGATGACTTGCGCGATCTAGATGGTGAACGAGATCGGGAATGAGATCCTGAATGTGAGGAAGCCGAGCTTGAATCTGATGACGATGAGGAAGACGATGATGAACTTCGTGAGCTTGCAGAACTTGAGCTGCTGCTACTTGATGAAGAACGCCTGCGACGCTTGCGGGACCTGTAACACACACACATTCTTATACAGTATTCTATTTTATTTTTCCTAGAGGAACAATATTTTTTCACAATGTTAAGGCTCATAACTAGAGACAGGCAAAATATAAAGGAAAAAGAATCTCAAAATATGAGCATGAGATATGTAACAGTAAAAATTTTAATGACTAATGCCATATGGTTATCTTGCAATTTCTTATGTTCACTACATTCCATTCTCAGGACACCGTATCACCTATAGGTTTCACTTTCTCTTCAGTCCATATAGCAGCGCTATAAAGCAGATCAGTTTTGTAGCCACCTCAAGTGTACATCCATTGCAACATAAATTTTCTTCAAATTAAGTATTGCAAACTGAATGAATGGGGCCACGCCATGGCTGAGTGGTTAGACCGCTTGGTTCTCACCATGGCAGCCTGGGTTCAATCTCAGGAGACCACAAAGTGAGATTTGTGGTGGACAAAATGGCACTGGGAGGGTTTTCTCTGGGTCTTCCAGATTCCCCTGTCAGCATTCCACCAATTGCTCCATCATCTCTCCTATCATTCATCTCGTCCTCATATATCATCCACTTCCTTCACCTTCACACCAGGCATTGGACTGATCACCTATACTGGTTTTCTATGGGATGCAAAGCTTCAGTTCCTAAGGCCTCCTTAAAAGGGATAGAGGAACAAGAATCCCCTTACACCACGATAGTGTACAACTAGGGAAGTTAAAGAAACTGAATGGACAGTCAGGAACACCAAAATCTGTAGCCTAATAGTCATAAAACCATTTTGATAATTTTGAACAAAGACACATCAACAGACTACAGAGGTAAGCTATGAGTGGACCCATTTATAGATTTACGGCACATAAAAGAACCTCAAGTCTGATAAAGAAGCCTTGTCAGCAGTATAGGGTCATCGAAAAAGGTTGCTGCAATTTCACAAAATCATATGTACCATTGTAATTGAGATAAATTAATAATTTTACATGTAAACTAATATGGAACTCGAATACTTTTAGATGTGACTGTACTCCAAACGTGACCTTCAGCCAATGAGCAGTACGAGTGCTCAACAGGAAGTGTTTACACCATACCGTTTTATTCTCTGTTTCATATAACCTTGCCCGGCTGAAATGTATCACTCCGCGTTCAACAACCCTCGCCCTAATTGGCTAATGCTTTCGCGCCATAGGCCATAGGCGGTGCCTTCCCATCACATTTAAAACTGCAGTAAACGTCAAATGCCAGGAGATAGCTAAAATCATGCAAATAAGTATATGAAGGCATGCAAAAATACAAGTTTATAATGAAACTGAACTCACGCGTTATGGAGAATCTGGTAATGGAGTAATCCCCTCCATCTCGGATTCGGATTCTGATTCTGCAGTAACAGTTTCGCTGTCGGAACTCTCCGTAGGGTTTATAATTATGCTCTCTATTACGTTGTCGACGATGCCATCCAGCTCCCACATTTTGTTTTCTTCTTTGAGCACATGATGAATAGCCTTTTTCCATGTTTCGTCGCTGATCTCCGAAAATGCTGTGGTAAGCAATGGCCTGATATCATTCAACTTAAATGTTCTATTGTTTCTCGCTACGAATCCTTTAATTTGGCTCCAAATAAGCTCAATTGGATTTAAAATCCAGTGATATGGTGGAAGCCTGAGTACTTCATGACCAGCTGACCTTGCCATTTCATCGATTACGTATTTATCACAATCGCTGGCATGCTTTACTACAAGTTCCAGTAGTTCTGCCTTAATAAGGGATTCATTTACAACTTCATTTTTTGCACGCAGCCACTCAATAATGTCTTGTTTCTTCCAGGATGTATTTGGTTTCTTTTCGACACGAACGCTGTGGTAAGGAGCATTGTCCATCACAATTATGCTGCTTGGTTCCAGTTTTGCTAACACACTCGCAAACCACTGCTGAAACACATGTCCATTCATATCTTCATGGTAATCACCGGTTTTCTTTGACTCAAACAGTAGTAGACCATCTTCCACAAAACCACTATCACTTCCTATATGAGTGACAATCAGTCTTCGGCCTTTTCCACTGGGATTTTTTAAACCAGAAGACATACCTTGCAAAAATGCTTGTCTTTCAGTCTTAATAGTCGAGTCACGCCATAGTTTACTTGTCGTAAGCCCTTCATTCACCCAAGTCTCGTCTAGGTAGTATATTTTGCGATTTGTATCCCGGTATTGTCTGATTGTCCTTAAATAACGTCTTTGCCACACAGCAATATCGCCTCTGTCTCTCAGTACATTTTTCTTGCCCCTTTTTTCATTCACAAACCCCAGCTGTATAAGCAATCTATACAGACTAGATCTGCTGAAATTTGGTAAATCTGCATCCTCATTTACAGCAGACAAAATTTTATTTATGTTAGGGAGTTCGTTTCTAAAGAAAAAACTATGCACATGACGACGTACAGCAGTTTTAACGAACTCATCGCATTCTCCGAGCACGCGCTTTTCTTTATTCCTGCGTTTGCCTGGAGTGGTAAGTTTTCCTGTTTTCTCAACTTCACGTCGCGATGTTCCTATGGACCTAACACTCACACCTGTAAGTTCGGAGCACAACTGTTCGAATTCCCTCACTAATAAAGACGGATTCTTCTCTGTGAGTGCATTAAACACATGCAACACAATTCTTTTTTCACCGCTTTGTAATGGCTTACCCTTACGATGCTTCAGCGAAAAACTGGCGGTAGACTCTGCCATTATACATATAATAAGTACATGCGCAATAAACGATGGATAAAATAACGTATCTCTCGAACGCGCACAGTACACCTTCTAATAACAATACATGACTAATCCAGTTCAGAACAAGGTCAGTGATAAAACTCATATAAACAAATATAAACAAATATATGTAATTCACTACCGCTAAAGCACGTGCTCTTGTGTAATCAGAAAGGCAGGCCTAGATGCAAAGGAACCTCCTCTTTACTTTAAGAATTAACATGCATTTCAGATAAATTAACTCTGTTGCGTAATATATTTAATTGAAACAGTTATGAAAGTAAATATTTGACAATTCTCTTTCAACATATAAAGATATATCACCATGTTAAATAACGAACTAATTTTTACCGCAAAACAGTCTCTACCAAACAGCAGCCAATGAGAGGAGATGAGGTCACGTGACCATTAAGAGATTACCGGGCAAGCTTACGTGAAACAAGGTATAGTAGTGTGTGATTGCAATGGTGACAGTTCAGCAGAAAACACAGTATGTGTTGAGTTTAGCAGAATTTAAATCTGTTTTAACTGTTCTGCGCACTTTCTGAGATGTTTATGGTGGCAATCCCCCTCATGTTAATATCATTAGATGGTGGTATGAACAGTTTCAGGTAATTGGCAGCATAGACGTAGAGAAATCCACTGGATGTCCTAGAATAAGTGACAATATAGTGGATTGTATATGGAAGAGTTGTGTTTCAAGTAAAAAAAAAAAAAAAAAATCAATTGCAAAGCAAAGTGTGCAACATAGAATACCTAAGTCAACAATTCAAAATGTATTACACAAGCGTTCAAATCTTCATGTTTACAAAATTCAGCTCAGACATTGCATTAAACCTATGGATTGACCAAAGTGTATGCAGTTCACAAATGACATGCTTAAAATTGATGACAAAAGTTTTATAAAATGTAAAATCTTCACAGATGAAGTTATATTCCATGCCAATTGATGTGTCAACCGGTATAACTGTAAAATTTAGAGATCTGACCCGTACAATTCTCGAGTATGACAGAGGTTCTCCAATTGTAAATGCATGGTGCAGTCTGATGCACGATCAGATCATTGACCCTTTGTTTCTTATTGGGCAGACTATCACAGGACATGTTTATACATGCTTAAACAGTACGTTTTCCCAATATTTAATGGTCTCCTCAAGGCCCTGACTTGATACCCCTAGACTTTTCACAGGGATACATAAACATTCTGTACAGCAATCCTATCAGACATCTGCTGCATTTAAGAAACAGGATCTCCGATGCTGTTACAGTAATAATAGAATAATAATAGAAATGATCCAGTGCAGTTAGGCCGAAATTTACTATCAGCTGGATGTTTACAGAGCAACCAATGGAGCGCACATAGAAACATTCTAAGATAAGGAAGGGGGAGGGGGACTTTTTGAGTTGGTGAATTTAACAAACAAAAAAACACACGTTTTAATATCTCAAATACCTGCTGCAGAACCTGTATTTCACACCTAATCAAGAATGGGACACTGCAATGAGAACTACAGCAGTTCAATGGCATCCACAAATTTTAAAAAGTAAAGGGAATTTAAATGGCTGGCAATTACATGAACCAATAGAACAGTTTTACTTTCCTGTAACACAGTTTACTTACTTCCTGTCTTTTTTCTTCTTTGATTTAGATTTTTCCTTTTCCTTCTCCTTCTTCTCATCATCATCTTCTCCTTTCAGCAACTGTTTTAATGTCTCCTTTACTTCTAAAGTTTTTGATGTTGAGAGGCCAGGAATGGTGATCTCAGAATCTGACAACTTCCTGCTATTCAGTATCTTGGTCTTGAGAAATTCGATAGAATTCTGTGCCTCTTCATGATATGGGATGAGTGCAAGGCAGTTTTCATATGCCTTCAAGGCTTCTTCAAACTTATTTTCATCTTCAAAACTGAAAATTAAAAACAATTAACATTTCCACAAGACTATAATAAAATGAAAATCTTAAAAAAAAAAAAAAAAATGCAAAGAATAATTTTGTACAGCAGCTTAACACCAGATTTTTACTATTTTCTTTTGATGATCACTCGTAACACTTTTTAACTAATTTCAGTATATCAGAAGTTACACAAAGATGATCAAGTTGACAGAATAAAGTAGCCTAAATTTGCAATGAAATTCACCTAAGAGATTAAGTATGAAATGATGAGTTGATGTGTATGTGATTATATACTGTTGGCAAAACAATAGCCAGATTAATTTAGCTTATGTTACAAATAAAACACATTAGCTTAAGGATTTTAAAGCAAGTCAAGCCCTCTCAAACATGAACTTTGTAGCATTACCAGTTCAGGCAGTAATAAATTATCACTGAACAACTGATATTCTTAAGCTCTGAGCATATCCAAATATAAACATGTGTTAGATAGAGTCAAAATGAAAAATTCACTGCCATGGCTGGGATTTGAACCATGGGTCTCCTGGTTTCTGTCCAGTCGCTCTAACCCATTGAGCTACCATGGCCAACTTGCTGTCATGACATTAAATTCTCCATTTAATTTGTATATTTTCCCAGTAGACCACAAGGGACTCTCGCATTCGAGATACACTGTTTGTGTCGCCTTACTATTGTAAGTGCTTGAGTCCCAGGCTTTATCTTTTAACTCTTATTATTTTAGTTAATTGATGGAAATTAGTCATTTCTTCACACTAGCCGTATATAGGCTAAGGTATTTGATAGAGTCAACATGAAAAATTCAATACCATGGCCGGGAATTAAATAATTATTTAACTAAAATAATAAGAGTTAAAAGACGAAGCCTGGAACTCAAGTACTTGCAATAGTAAGTTGCCACAAATGGTGAATCTAGAATGCGAGAGACCCTAGTGGTCTACCGGGGAAATATACGAGTCAAATGGAGAATTTAATGTCGTGACGGCAAGTTGACAATGGTAGCTCAATGGGTTAGAGCGACTGGACGGAAACCAGGAGATCCGTGGTTCAAATTCCGGCCATGGCATTGAATTTTTCATGTTGACTATCAAATACCTTAGCCTATATACGGCTAGTGTGAAGAAATGATTAACTTCCATCAATTAACTAAAATAAACATGTATGCTAAAATACAAAGCATACCTTTGAGGCATACCTTTGGATTATGTTATAAGATTCCATAAAAATATGCAACAGAGCTTTATATGTATTCTGTTTACAATTTGAAGATTGGATATCTTTATAAATATTAAAATCAAGTAACAAATAGTTTGAAGCATATGAATTTGTAAAAAGTTTTCTAACATATAGACACATGCTTTAACTATGTCAATTTTTAGATCTACATATCACAGAACAAAAAAAGTCTAAAATTTAAGACTTATAAAAAAACCATCTTATATTCACATTATATACAACATAATTGTAAGATCTCATCAATTTGCCATTTTTTATGGCTTAAATCATTAACTCAGCCACATACAACAAAACTTGTTTGTTAACAACGCTGTCATTGACAGGATCATATCAGTGTCACTGGTGTGCTGAAATTTCCTCCAGCTGGAATCCTTTTTACATGCCAGTAAATACTGACACAGGGCTGTGACTTTAAGCACACTTAAAAAAACATTGGTCTGGAACAGATTTTGAATCCACAAACTCAAGATGAGTAAGCCAGTGCCTAATCAATTTAGCCAACCCAACTAGCCCATTAGCAAGTGGGTGCTGCTTTATTAGAACTGGCACAATGGAATGGTCATTATTTTACATACGGGCTCATATGCAGTTTTCGCAAGCTGGTACATTAATGGAAATTGTCTATTGATTTTATCACTTTTTATATAAAATAATTTTGTACTTCTTTTTAGTATGCTTAAGTTTATTTTTGACAACACTGAAACTTTTGTTGCAACAATTTCTAGTGTTCCTGCAACAGCACATCTGAAATACAGAACTGAGTTTGGTATTTTAGAAATTTCTAACACATACCTCCTTCCTAGTGCCACTAGTGTTTCACCCATGTATTTGCATGCGTTCTGATGATTTGGATTCAGTTTCAATGCTGTTTCAAAGTCCTCTATAGCTTTCTGAAAGCTTCCACTGTTTGCATAGCTGAAATAAAACAATTATTACAACATTATTGCAATACAACTTTCTTAACCATTTATCTACATAACATTTTTTTTTTAAATATTACAGAAATGTTTAAAAACAGAGATAAGTGAAGTTGTGTTACAAAGTATTTATTATACTGTAGTATTTGCATTGCTTTACTGTCAATATACAGTTTGTTTTTACGTATTAAAATTATGTTAGAAAATAAACAATTCTCACAAAAGTTGCATCAAATTTTAAACTTCACATCTACTTACAGTGCACCTCTAGCAACTAATCCCTCAACATTGCGTGGATCAATGTTCAATGCCTTATTCAGGCATTGGAAAGCTTCTGAATGATTTCCAGATTTAAAATGTTCTATTCCTTCAGCAACACTTCGGAAAGCCCACTTGCTGGCTTGAATTTGTCGCAGCTCTGTTGCATATTCCTGTTCTGGAAATCTTCCCCTGAAAAAAGTGCAATAATATAAACATTTAAGTGACAAAGTGTTAAAAACCAACTACAAATATTTTTCCAATTAATTTTGACGTCACTATTACTAAATTCCTCCAATCACACAATGCAATAAATCTTAAATACATAAAATATGCAGTTACAGTGAAGCAACAAATAGTATACAAATATAATAATATGTAACATAAAACTTCACTTATCTTAAAAGAAAATGATGAAAATTAATACGATAATGTTCATCATTTTCTTTTACATAAAGCTTTACGTTACAAATTATTACATTTGTATAGCAATAAATCTTGTATACATTTAAGACAACCATGGATGAAATTTTTAAAAGCTGCATCTCTTGGTGAATCTCTCTCTCTCTCTCCCTCCCCCTCTCCCTCCCCCCTCCCCCTCTCCCTCTCTCTCATTAAGACACTGTATTCAGCAAATGCTATTAACAAAATTGTAATATTTTCTGTTCTTTAGTTTTGAAAATAATATATTAATTCTTAATACCAATTCCACTGTGTTAGAAAATCAGCCTAGCATTAAAAGTTCCACAAACAATATTTGACAATCTCTTTTTACATTGCAGGTCTTGTTCACAAAACAATGTATTTAGTCTGAAGGTTACTAAATGCTTATTTTAGAGAAAAAATTAAAACGGGAACATTTCCAAAGTTTCAGCAATCAAGATCTTCTGAAAAGTTATTAAAATCCCCATATAACTGCATGCACTATTGGACTATTTCAGAATTCAAGAATTCTATTATATTTCTTTCTTATGGGGACACACTGGTACCAAAATGGCCAAAATTGCTATTTTTTTTTCAGGAATATATATATTTGTGCAGAAATGTTGTGTTCAATATGACCATTAAATATGTGTCAAATCCACCTGGAAGGTGGTGTATTTCAAGTTTATTTAGATTCTTGCAGTGAAAAGTGGGTGTGGCAGATGTCAGATTTCAGTAATAACAGCTAGAGTAAGTCTGTTTGTGGTTTTTAGACTTTAATAAGATAATTTATCTTAAAAATATAGATGCTGGCTGCTCTTTATTGCACAAGTGCTGCTATCTGTTGACAGAAAATTAAAAATATAACAAATAAATTGTTTATAAAGTAGCTCAGCATCCATGTGTGTAGTTCAATTGCTGTAATACTTGTCATTTAAGCAAATATAATGGGGAAAATCTGTAGTGGAAAGTTAATAAAGAAAAAGAAAGCTAAGCTTTTAGATGAAACAAGATGGAAACATTCCACAGCAGATAAAAGTGAAGAATTTTATTTGCTCCCCTGTGTAAAGATGAAGTTGCAGAGCCAGATTACCTTCTTGTTGACAGTAATGTTTTGAAGAACTTGTTTTCATGAGTACTGTGTAGTGAATGTGTTACTGTGAATTTGAGAGAGTTCTAATGCTTTTCTATGAAGATTGTAGTGAAGTGCCAAGCCTGTGATTATGTTTTGTATGAAACATTTTCAAGCAAAAGAAAAGGTACAACCAATGAGAAGAAAACTAAAGGTGCTTTTGATATAAACAAGAAAATGGCAACAACATTTTCTAAATTTGGAAGAGAACATGCAGCTATGAAAATATTCTCTATGGGTTTAGATATGCATACACTGAACAATGCAAGTCCAGTAGGCGTAAGCTCTGTTGCTTTTATAACAACTGTTGCAAGAGATGACAAACCTGAGAGCCACAAATATGAGATCCATACACTTCTAAATGTCAATGTAGTGGGGAAAATGATACCCCTATATAAAAGGTTGTGTTCAAGATAACTGTTAGAAAGACGTACCAGAGGAAAGTCTCAAAATGCAAATGAAAGTCTACATAGTGTAATTTGGAATATTTGCCCCAAGGAGGTCTTTGTTTCAGCCCAAATGGTTGACATGGCTGTGGCAGAAGCTATATCCCTTGTAAATCAAGGACAGCTTTTGACTGAACTGGCAAAGAAGTCAGAAATTTCTCCTCTTTCCACCAAAATAAGTAAACACAGAAATGAACGCTGTGTCAAGCAGAGTGTTCGACGACTCTTAGATATAGAAATCAAAAGGAGAAATGCAACCAGAGTGGCAAATATCATCAAAGAAGATTTGAGCCTGAAAGGAGAGGGAGTGTATGCTGCAAAAGAACTCTAATGAGTGAATGAAGAGCAATATTTCCAATAAGTGTTTTCCAAAACTTTAAATAGCTTTATCTCCATATAACAATTTTTGTGCTTTTGGGTAACTTGTTTGCAGTAAATATTGATGAATGATGTTGAAATTTTCAGAATATGTAGAATATGACTTAAAGAAAACTGTGCATTAGTTTGATCACACTCATACATAGATGTATATGATTTTTTCTCTTTGTAATTATTAGTAATATTTCTTTTTATTCTATTTAAAAGAGATAAAAGGTCATATTTCTAATAAATAATATTTTGGAACACTAATGTGCAGTTTTATTGCATAGGCATTAAAAAACTAGCATACCAAATTTCAGGCCTCTAATTTAATTCTAAACTCCAAAAAGTATACCTTTTATTACTATAAAAAACATGAATAATTTTTAGTTTCAAAACTATTTAATATAGAGCAATGAAGATTATACCAACAGTATATTATAGCAGGTGTAACAATATAAAATTTCATTAAAAAATTGGTTAATTAGGAAGGAAAATCCATTTGTTACCAGAGTATCCCCTTAAGACACATGCAAATATTAGAAATGTTTCTTTTAAAAGGTCACTCAAATTTGATAGCTAAGAAGCCTCTGATCTTTGTCTTACTATGTTTCTCTAAATAATTTAATGTATAAATGAGAAATGGCTCAAAAAATGGTTAGAAAGATTGCATTAATTTAAATGTTCAGTAAAGACTATATGAAAGCTGGACAGTTTGAAAATAAAGTTAAAAAGAAATGGAACTGAATATTAAAAACAGGTATAATTTTAAGTGAAATTAATGTGTGTTAGTAGAAGTTGTATAATGAATATCTTAAGTTAACAGCCTGTACATAGTACTTAACCATATTCATAGTATTTTTTAATTTGTAAGAAGCTTTTTTTGTAATTGATCTGTGTTAAATATGTCATATAACTCTGTAGAATATTTCTGGCTCAATTTTTCTTTCTGAAGTCTTTATATTCTTCAATTTCTTTGCTATTCAAAGTGAAAGGTAAATATGTTCTTTTCTTGTACTCAGAAAACCACTGTTGCTTTGCCTGTTCTACCTAAATCACTCCAGTCAATTCACTCCGTGTTATGTGTTGGAGATAAAATCAGGAAAGGAATAATCAAAATAAACCCTGTTTTAATATCCTAACTTTTAAGGAATTCCCATTTGTTAAACATTTTCAAAAGTCCCAGCAAAGTTTCATAAACACAATGTTAAGTAAATCTGCTAAAATAGATCTTTCTTTAATAAAAAATCTGCTTGTAAAGAACATAAGCGATGTTACAGCAATAACTTTCAGCCTTTTCATCGATATAGAAACCTGGTTTTATGTGCCACCAAGAGCATATCTGACGTTAAGTTTCAGTAAAAGTGCAGCAGACAACTGGTATTCTTCAGAAGTGAAAGTGTGGCATTACTTTTTTTGTTAAGTTTTGTCCCAGCTCATATTTGCATGCCAAAATGAAAATATGGCATAATTAAGCATTTTTTACTGAGTTAGAGCTTAGGTATTTCAAAATAATTAAATATATGAGACTAGCTTCATAAAATTCTGGCCTTGCCGATAAGGATTGTTGCTTGCACAAAATCCTGTTGTGGTGTCATCTTATCTAAGTAAATAATTGCAGTTACTAGTCAGCCACGATATGAATGCACTCGGCGAGAAGAGTAACTAAACAGATAAGTCACAAGTGGGCGGGGTACCGCAGGTACAGTCCCGATAACGCAAATATCAACAATACTGAGACGCTTCCAATGTGACATGCAAACACAGCGCAGTTCAACACGGTGCTTCGAATCTTTTCTTGTGCAGTTAAAATTCTAGTAGTGGCAGTTGCACTGCTCGTGATAAAATTGCCGTGTGCTGGTGAAGAGTTTAATTACGGAGGCACCTACGAAGTTAAAAACAAGAAAAAGTACCCCATTCTGATGAAAAACATTAAGGCAGTAAAAATAGTGAGAAAGTCTGGGCGAACCATCATAAACATAATACAGGATTTCGAAAATGCTTGAAACAACTGGAGTTAAGGTTACAACTCCGAGGAAAAATTGAAAATCACGCAAAACTGTATCTCTTGATGAGTTTGATAAGTGCGTTGTACATAGAAAATTTTTGGAATATTATGAACAGAAAAAGGAAATTCCTACTTTCAGAAAACTCCTGAACTTCGCTAAAGAATAAACTTTCAGGGTGGCACAGAAACATTTAGAAACATATTAAGAGAAATGGGATTTCAATATAAGAAATGCAAAAATGATCTGTGTTAATGCAGAAACCACAAATTGTTGCAAAAACTTGCACAGTACTTAAGAGCTATGTGTAAATGAAAAAGAGCCGCATAAACCAGTAGTTTATACAGACGAGACTTGGGTCCATACTCACTATACCATCAAGTGCTGGCAACACGAAGTACCAGGTGTTTTACTAATATTAGTGCTGGTCAAAGAGCAATTATTGTTCTACATGCAGGGGGATCCATGGTATTTATTGAGGGAGCTGAATTGGTTTACAATTCAAAATCCAAATCAGCAGATTACCATGAAGAAATGAACAGTCAAAATTATGAAAAGTGGGTAGAAGAGAAATTAAAACCAAATATTCCACCTGAAAGCATTGTTGTCAATAATGCACCCTACCATACAGGAAAATAAATCCCCTAGCACATCTTGAAAGGCACAGATTATTCATTGGCTAAAAGAAAAGAAAATTAAACATGATCCACAACTGACAAAAAGTGAGCTTCTAGATATAGCGAAAATTAATAAAGAAGAGCCTATATAGAATAAAAAGAAGTATTTCAGAAAGTGGAGTGCCATTGTTACTAAAATTAGGCAAGTGAGTCAACCTTGTATATACTTTTCTCCACTTACAAGTTTTTTATGAAGACTAGTTTCTGGGGACTTCTCCCCTATCGTCAGCTCTGTGGTAGAGACTCTGTCTACCACAGAGCTGACGATAGGGGAGAAGTCCCCAGAAACTAGTCTTCATAAAAAACTTGTAAGTGGAGAAAAGTATATACAAGGTTGACTCACTTGCCTAATTTTAGTAAAGAAGAGCCTGTTTACTGACTTGATAAGAGTAACGGAACAACGAGTTTTACAGTACGCCTTCTGTGACCTTAAACCTATAGAGTTATATGGAACTTAATTAAGCAAAAGATTGCAACAACGAAGTATCATCGATTACTTTGAGTAATCTGAAAGCTATGACAAGCTGCATAGCTCAAATTACACAAAATGATTGGATCGAAGCATGCAAACATGTGAAAATAATTGAGGAAGATTACAAGCGCTGAGATGGCTTAATGGAAGAAACAGATGAAGATCTAACTATAAATATGGGTCTAGACAGCAGCGATGATGACGAAGATTGCAATCATGGTGAATGTTATTTCAAGAATAAGGATATTGAAGCAAAAGGACGCAGTGACATCGATAAAGCTGATGAAGGGAACCAAGACATGGATACATCAGATGAAGGACCTGAAACAAACATTCCCGGGCGTGCTGCTTCTGAGAACTAACGTGAAGACATCAGCAGATGATTAGTTTAATTGTGCGACTGTACATTCCCACTATAACCTTTACCATCGCTTCACCTCGCTCCGCGCTGTTCCCTAAGCTTCATCTAGTAAACAAAACTGTGGCGCCCTCCTTCGAGGGCACTCATATCCTGCCCGACTAGTATAACCTCCACTCCACTGTCTTCAGCTGTTCAGTTAGAGTTGCTATGTGTAGAAGATTCTGACATGCTCAAAACCAAGTATCAAGTGGCTACTAAGCTCTACAGCAATTGGAAAATGTATATGGGGAAGTATCCCCCTCATTTTATTGTAAAAGAATGGGCCAACTGTTTTCCAATGGGTCGAGAAGGCATTGAAAATGAACATGCAGATTGGCCCTTGGAAGTGCTCATTCCTGAAAACATTGCTGTTGTGAAAGGAGATATTATGAAAGACCAGCAACTCAAAAATAAAAAAATAGGAGAAAGGTTGGGCCTTTCTAGAACAGCAGTGCTTTAAATTGTACATGAACATTTTAACATGAATACGGTTGGTGCAAGTTATGTGCTTAAAGACTCTTTCCTCAGTCCAAAATCAGCAAGCATTTGTTGGAGCTCTGCTATAGCAACAAGAGAGAAGTTCTGCAAACTTTACAAACTCTAGTTACAGATGATGAAACTGTGATCTGTTACATGTTCCATGTCCAAAAGAAAATCAATGGAGTGACAAATCTAGAAAAGGTCAAGGTCACTCAAACAAGAATATTATGGCCACCATCCTTTGGAATTGTGAAGGAATACTGGGAGTACTATGACTGTTCTACTACTCAGGCTATGCATTTCCATCAAATAGAAAAGGGAAAGGAAGCTGAGTAGAGATGTGTGCCTTCTTCGCGACAATGCAATGTGCACACAACTTTGTTGCAAAGGAAGCTATGCAGAAATATAGCTTCAAGGATATCGACCATCCATTCTACAGCCCAGAAATAGCTTCCTTTGCCTATTTCTTCTTAAAACTCAAGAAGCCCCTTCAAGAAAGGGCATTTTTAATCTAAGAAGTGATGGATACTGATTATGTCTATTTTGCAGACAAGACTTCTGACTATATTTTGGAGGAACTGAATTATTAATTCAAAGATGTAAGAAGTGTATTGCAATAAATGGTGACTACATTAAAAAGTGAAAGTTTTTGTCTTTATTATACCTAGAATAGAGGTCAGAAACTTAAGGATCTACGGCTGCTAAGTGAAAAAAGTTAATTCAACAAAAGCAGACTGTTATTAGGGATTTGAAAATGAATCCAGAAATTTTTATGGACATGGCAAAATATTATGAATACATCTTTGTTCAGTACTTTTTAGCAAAAAGATGCATTTTGAATGCCAAGCTGCAGTGCAGTTCTACATCAAGAAGTGTAACAATGTGTATATTTCACCACATGGCAAATTAGGAAATATATTAATAAAGTTATCCACAGGGAAAGGAAGTAAGAATGTTCCATTTAGTATTCTACAAGAAAAGCATTGGAAATTCTAAGATGGACTTGGAGAATTTCAGCATGTCAAATGAATAGTTTGGCCGCTTTAAAAAGAAACAATCTTTCACTCAAGACCATGTGCAGTAAAAATGTCAGTATACACAAAGAAACTGTCCAATTTTGAAAAAATTAAACATTGCCTGGTCTTCTTTAGGGTTAAGAAAACCCTTCTATGGAAGCCACTATTTAAGGAACAAAAATAAAATCCTTCCAAAAGTCATTAAAAGAGTACTTGTAGGTTTAAGCAAAAGTTATGTGACTAGGTTTTCACAGAAGCAGTGGAAACAAACCAACTTCAGCAAAAAGAGTTTGCCAATGTGACAGAAAATGGGCAAGGAGTTCAGGTTTAAAATGTGTATTTGTCACAGGACAGCATAAAAATCAAATTATGACTTACTTTAATTTCTGAGTGTGGTGTTCTTGGCCAAATAGCTAGGGATAATGGCAATCCATTATGCGTTTGTACTTAGCTTAGAAATAAACAAAGAGTGTATTATATCCAAGATAAACTAAAGGTGTTTATTGCAGGATGGTGCTCTATGCCACACAGAGGATTGTACAATTTAATGAATTTTGCATACCTGTATTAGATTGACCTAGTAATGCATATGAACCCTATTGAATCTGTGTGGAGTGCACTGAAGAAAAAATTTCAAATTTGTCATCCAACAACTATGCAAACTATGTGAACAAATTTATTAGTGTAGCAAAGTGATGATGAAATGCAGCAGACCTGTAAAATTTAGTAATGGTAGGGTAATGCCTGTTACAATTTCTGGCACATTAAAAGTTAAGGAAGAATTCCATAAACTAAGTATAAAGCTTTAGAGAAATTGATATTTTATTGGTACCAAGAAAGGGGAAATTAAATAAAAATTCATATAAAGATAAAATTGCTAAATCTGTGTCTTTATAGTGATACTTTAAACAAATTACACATTCTCATGTGTTGATCTGGGCCACAATATTCATGGTTTAGATTTTGAGCTAAAGCTATTGCTTTCAAAACATGACCAATGTTTAACAATGTGCTGATTGGCACAGAGGCTTATTGCATGTAACTGTCTGACTTCCCTATAGGGGCGGTGGTAGTGGCTTGCTGTCTTTTGTCTAGTGTTTGACTGTGCCACCATCTCTATTGGAGGTCAAGAGTGGATATCCTTCCTGGAACGAGGCAGTTGGGGGTTTAGGGCTCATCGCGACAAGCAGTGCTAAATGTGAAGAACATTATTAAAACTGTTCAATGTTCGTTGTCGTGAAGTTGAAGAACATTCTAAAAACTGTTCAGTCTAGTTTTATATAAAAGCAAATATTTTATTTTCATGAATGTTCAATGTTCGTTGCCGTGAAATCATTGTATAGGCTGAGATGAATTTGTAAAGGGAAGAAGTTAATTAAAGTTCTGGTGCAAGAATTAAGTTTAACAAGTAATAGTATTGTGTAAAAATGGACTGAGATTTACAGTAATAGTATGCCATACCTGAGTCCTGTCATGTGAGAGTAGTTATTGTTGCCCAATCCCATTTGATTGGCTAAATAGTTCATGTTGTTTGGATTGTAGAATCCAAGACTCTTCTCCAAAACTTTCTCGTATGTTTCACCTTTCAACTCCTGTGCTTTCCTAAACAGAATGGAAACAATAGTTCAAAACAAACTGAAGTATTAAGTAGTAAATAATAGAATAGAACAATAGTCATTTTAAGTAATAATGTTTAATTAAATTATTGTATACACCATCACAAAACCTGAAAATGCACATTTGTCCAGCATTTCACCATTTCTTGAGGTCATCTTCAGTGCTGCAGACACAAATGCTTGAACAAACCTCCAGCAAAGCCCTCCAGAAGAGCTTCTGAACTTATTAATGACACAGTCAATGAAACTGAAAATAAATTAAGTAGCGTACATACCTTCTACATTACTGATAAAGATACCCTTTTCTCTCCAAGAAGCTTCAACAAGAGTGCAAGAACAACATAAGGCAGAACTTCCAACAATAATCTTGTTCTATCCATCCTGTTTTGCAGTCCATCCATATTGGCAAATTCCAAATGATCATAAAGAAAAGCATTATGCCAAAATTCCTTTATTGTCTCAGCCATAACTACAAAATTCTTCTTGGCGATTTAATCTTCATTAAATATTATTTACTAGCATATGAAATGCTATCCACAGGCTCCCATCTTTTTCACTCTCAATTGGGAGATATATACAAACTACAGGCCACTGTGGGGAGAATGATTTAACAAATTAGTATGTGCCAGAGCTTACATGTGTCATTAATACTTTCAGAAGGACTAAAGAGGGCTATTGCTTTAGGAGCATTCTCAGAGATTTTAGCTGCAACTTTAATAAACAATCTTAATAACAATATGCTTAAAAATTATATTTTAATTTCTGATTAACATAATTTCTGCTAAAATATTAAGCAGTGCTCTTTCATTTTTAAGAATTAAAAAATGTTATGCTACTTAGAACTCAATTTAACATTATTATTCTCAAAATTACAAATTCAGCTCAGTTTGGAACCGACAAATTTGGAATATATTACATTAAACATAGCTTAAAGAGAAGAATAAAAAAATAGGAAGACATAAGTCAAATTAACTGTTTTTACTTAAAATTGGCAAGTTGAACCTAACCAAGGCTATTTTGTTCCAATTAACACTTTTCTCAAGACAAGTTTCATTAGCTGCACTTTAAAATGTAGTTTATAAAGCACAATTATTATGAAACAGCTCTCAAGAAAAGCAGCAATTAAAGCAAAATAAGTGTTTGTTTGATTCACCCATTTCTAGTAACTTTACTCAATTGCTTCATTGTTAAAGATTCCTTTACATATGATAAGTTAAGATGTTTCGTATTTATGTTTTAAATTTTCAAAAAACCTAAACTGGAAATAGGCCTGTTCAATGAAAATGAGCCATATTAACTAAATGTGAACAATTCACACCCCCAACCAATTAACCAACAAAATACCTGGATCTCACCTGCCATTCTGTTGGTTATAAAGCTGTTTATGTTACTGTACTGGATTTAAAAGCACATAATTCATATTCCTTCACAGTGTCATCATTAACAACATTTCTTTATTGGTTTTCAGTACAGCTGGATAACATGAAATGATAGAGTTCTGCAGTGCTGAAAAGGAAAACCTAAATCCAAATGGAGCCTTTTCCTTCTGAAGATGTTTACTGGAATTGCGCCATGGTTTTGTTTTCCAACAAAACATACTTTACTGGCAATCAACTGCTTTATTTGTATCTCATGTGATTGATTTGCTTTGCATTGTTTTATACATGCTGCAATGTCAAATAAGAAGACATTAATATTAAAACTTGATTAATGCTTAGAAGGGAAAAATATAGGTCAGTATCACAAATAAATCTTCCTCTCTTTTGTTTATATTACTACAAAAAATTAAAAAGCATTAAGTAACAACACTGAAAAAAGCTCACAGCAACCCATGCCCATCATCTACTCACACACCATTTCTAGAAATGATTTTATCTAAAGTACAATAAATCCACTTTAAAACACTTTTTGCCATTAAATCTCAATCGCTCTCTAAAGTACCTGTTTTGTTTGTAGCCACAAATAGAAAAACTGGCATCACATTTACTGAACTTCAATGAATATATTCTGTTCTTCAAATCTTCAGCTTTTAAATGTTCAAGTTTGGAAATCAATAATAAAGGTCTGTAAAGAAAAGTTTTATATTATAAGATTCCAAGACTTGGGTTCCAAAAGATAAAGGAGTCCTACTAGTGTTATGCTAAAATGATTCTGCATTTAATATATATAATGACCATCTGAACTTTCAAACATGATGAGTTGATGTAGCCACAAAACTTCACATCAAGTTGAAAAATTTTGGAACTTTCATCTTCACCATGATACAACTAAAAAGGTTATCTCCTTCTTCTCTTTCTTCATCCTGAACATCTAATTGCTGCCATCTGGGTATCCTGTTCATCTGTAACTTAAGTTTACCACAAAATAACAGAAGTTGAGGAAAGAGAAGAAAAAGATAACCTTTAATTGCCACCATGCTAAGGATAGAGATTAAATGTTTTGAAAATGTTCGTAAGATTTTACAACTTGATATACCAAAGTTTTAGGAATCTACTTCGACTTTAGTTTTAAATTAAAATGAAAAGAACTTCATAGTTAATATTGCTGTTTTTAATCTGTAATGTCCAGCTCAGTCCTTTTCCCCGCATTTTTTAATAGCACTTTGGAATTTTAAAAACTATAGGAACAAGTCCAAATCGGAGCTTGAAAAATGCAAAACCAATTTTGGAAAAATAATTTATTTTTGTGAATGCCATGCATTTTATGCATCATTTTTCCCATATAAAGCAAAGCAGAAATGAAAGCTGTCCACAACTTATGATGAAAGTAGTGCTAAAACGAACCTTAAGGCACACTGATTTAGAACACACTGTACTTTCAAGGAAGCTGATTTCTCTATAAATGTACCATAAAATGCGACTGTGCCACACATAACTGTTGAGCTAATTATGAATTTTACTGCCATGTTGACTACCACATTTTTTCCATCAATGTCATTCATAATGGTTTCTTGAAAAAGTCAAACAAAGCAGTACATCTTGTGTGTCATTGTTATTTAATAACATTAACAAAAAAAAATTGAACGAAAATAGGTTACTTTGCACATACCAGCATGCTGAGTTCAGATCTGAAATCCAAAATTTCCTATACGTATGTTTTCTTTTGGGAATGGGGAGGGAGAAATTTGTTTAATTTTCCCCCCCAAAAGTAATGCATAAAACAGATCTAATTCAATTAAAACATTTTAATCATTTGAAAGAACTATTTGTAGTCAGTTTTAACACTTCATCACTTAGATTTTTATATCGGGGGACCAGTTTCAGAAGCTGTTGCATCCATTTTCAACCTCGGTCCAATTACTAATAGTTCTTTCAATTAATTTTGAGGTGACTGTTACTAAATTCCTCCAAGAACGCATAATTGTAATCAATCCTTATGTCAAATAATTTCATTCAGGTCAACATTATTATGAAAGAATACAGAATTCATCATAAATTGCAGTAAAAGTGAAATGCTAATTTGTGTTTCACTGTCCCTACGCTTCTTTCAAGTTTATACTTTCAGTACTATCAATAGTTATATAATTACTATGGAAAAGCTTAAAAATATGATTTTACTCACATTTGTAATAATTTTGAGAGCTTGTAGTTGACATCACAAATTTGCCTTATTATCTGCCAATAATAGCTAAATTATTAGCTGACAACTTGGTAATTACCAGGTGTATCTATTCGACTTTTTCTTTGGAGCTTATGAGTAATATTACGTCCCTTGGACACGCTACCAACGTATCGCAAGTTAAGTTGAGAGAGGGGCTGCCTCTTTGAGCATCTCAACAAAACTCCTGCCTGTATTAACCCCGGGCAGAGGGTTGCCTCTTCCGCCCTTACCGAAGAAAAGATGGGCAGACCAATTTGGAGCCAGAACAGGTTAAACAATCCAAAGCCGTGAGGTAGAAGAAGAAGAATTAGGTGACAACTTTCCGCTGTAGCATTTCTCCATGGCAAATATATCCTGATGATCTCAGCTGAGATATCTTACTAATCATTAAGTTCAGCTTTGGTAATTCAGATTAAGGTCCTGATAACTGGAATTCTGGGTCATCAATATTACATACTGAAGATCCAGGTTCAGTTTCAGGAAAACTATGTTAAGATTCATCATCTGATATCCATACTTCATAGGAACAATGTCCAATAAAGGCAAGCAAAGTCATGCCATTCTTGCAGAGTTTTGTCATTACTGCTTAGAATCTTCATGGTTGGTTACCATCTGCTGTTCCTTTTAAAAATTTTTGAAAAGACCATATTTTAAGTCCTTTGTCAAAATGTTGATGAGGTTACCTCACGTCGTTTAATAAACTGCCATGCAATAAGACTCTTACCAACCTTGAGTAATTTTTTTTTTTTTTTTTTTTTAAATTTACGTCCTCCAACATTTAGTCATATCGGACGATGAATGATATGAGTGAAATGATGCTCAGTGCGTCCGGGGTCCATGGAGCTTGGAGTTACCCGACATTCGTCTTTCAGGATAGGGGAAAAACCCGGAAAAAGCCTTATCCAGGTAACTCACCCTGACCGAGATTTGAACTCAGGACCTCTTGAACGTGAGGCAGACATGTTACCATCTACACTACCGAGGTGGGCAACCTTGAGTAACAACAGATATTGACAGAGGCTGAGATGACCGCTAAAGAGTATGGTGGGAGCAGCATACTTTTGCAAATCACAAAAAAGGAGCTATTTCCCAAAAATGTTACGCAATATCACAAAATGGATTTCAGTTCTGAAGTTTGTGCATAAAAATCTATTAGAATAGCCCACTTCAGTGTTTTACAGTGTAAACATATAAGGAAAAAGGTAAACATAATACAAATTATTGATACAGCTGACATGTAGCACAGTTTAAGACAAACTTTTAAACAGAAAAGAACACTCATTTCACAAATGATTTAGGGCCATAGAAATAATATAAAAAGCAGTTATCAACAGGAGACCATCAAGATATTACAATACATTATGCCATGGATAGCAAACAAATCAGTGTACTTTTTTAATAAAATGTGCAATATTATCCAATTTTTAGCGTAATTCTTTTTGGTTTTAAAATTAGGCAAAAGAAAAACACATTTTCAGACCAACCTTAACATAGATATGTGACCAAACAGATAATTTAATCATTAAGTATACATCACTTAACTGTTGAACATATTTTAATGAAAAGCATACTTTAATTATATCAAACATCCAATCACCACTTCTATTTGTGACACTGATAAATAAGCAATTAATACTTTCATATCATATTTCTGCAAACATATTAAAAGCATTTGGAGCAATATTACTTCCATTTTGAACATGTTTTGCTGTAGTAACTTGAACTGAATTATTGACACCTTATTTTCCCACAAACAAATCATTCTGAAATTATTTTACATTGTGCATTTTCTACTAAACCTCTTAAAAATCTGAAACTATCTTCCAGCATGCAAAAAGTATATGAGCTTTCGAGAGTTCTAAATATAGTTCTTTCTTCCAAACTAGTTCAATATTGCCATTTTTTCAAGCTTCATAGAAAATATTCATTAAATAGTGTTCATAAATGACAAACAACCTGCTAATACAAGTTTACTCTATCCGTTTGCAGTTAGAAAACTTATCCAGTGATATAAATTCACAATTAATACTTTAGGTTTCGGGGGGGAAAAAAGAAAAAAGAAGAAAAAAAAAGGAATCATTTTGCATTCAATGGCACTTATTTTGAAAGCATATTTTTTATTTCACCATCGAAAAGATTAAAGCTTCTACTGAAAGGATTTGTCATCATACTGATGACTTATGATGCCAGAGAAACTCTGAAATACTTAAGAGCTGATTTCACCAACCAATATTAAACATACTCCTCTGCTAACATGATTTTAAAAAATTCACTTGTTAAAACTCATGGGCTTCATTAGTTTTTACAGCACAATGTTAACTAAACATCTTGTTAATGTCAAAGAAGCTCAAACAGCAGCTTTCAAAAAGGCAGTGATCAAACAACAAGATTTCCTTACATGCTTCAGTATACATGTCAGCGCTGAGTTCCTAACAGATACTGTCTATCACAAACCAGACCGCCTATCACTGTAAACAAACTTTTTGTATTAGCTGTGCAAAAGTAGTTTGCAATCCCGTATCCCTAATAGCTGCTTCTTCCTCTTTCACAATTCAAAATGCAACCTTAAGTAACAATGTTACAAGCATGCAGAAAGGAACATTTTAGTTAATAATCACAATCCTCAAATACACTACAACCAACTATGAATACATCAATTAGCTACCATGGAATCAGTCCATTTATATTCCCATTTTGGTTATACCTTTCACTGAAATGCCTTTAACTCAGATATTACTTTCATAATATACTACTGCAAGTTATGGATATATTTCAAAAAGCGAGTTGAACACATTGTTATTCATTCTCCACCATTTTTTAATGGTTTTTCACTTTTGTGTTTATAACAACTGGTATTCACACCACATGCATCTTTCTCTGCCATTAGAACTCAAACACGGATTAAATCACAAGTTTTGACCTAAGCTTAGCATCCTTATGCTAGTGTATCATGAATGAGTTAACTTATATTTCCTATTATGCAAAATGTTTATTCAGTGCTCAGATAGGTCTCGAATTCACTGGTGCATTTGGCATATATGCAAGACAATGGCAGTCCTGCATACAACTGGCAATATTAACAGTATATATATATATATATATATATATATATATATATATATATATATATATATATATCCATTATGTTTAGCAATAAGTTCTTATAATAACTACAACAAAATGTACACTTCTATACCATTCCTCAGGTATTCTATGATACAATATTTTAGGAACTCATTACACTGATGAAGAGTTTATCCAGTAGAACATAGTTTCCAGGTTTGTAGGTTATGTACAGTTTGACAAGATATCATCTGTTTCACCCAAAACTCCATCGGCATCTTCAGAGAAATAATTCCTGGTGGTTTACAACTAGAGCGGTACTTAGTGGAGCACTCAAAATATATATCACCTAAAACTTGCACCACCAATTTTTCTGAAATGGAAAGTGCTATTGATGTGTGGTTTTCACAGCATTGTTTGGTAGTTAGCTCATTGTTTTAGCCTATAAATAGATTTTAATAACACTTACAAGGTGTACTTTTGGAGCAAACATACACTATTTTAAATGGAACAATGCCTAATTACATAAAAAAAATCGGAAGTATGGTAAATTAGAATGTTAATTGTTTTCCGCAGGATTCTACTGCCAGTAGTTCACGAGATATCCTATTTTGAAACTTTTACACACAGAAATGGTGTTCCATTCAACAAGCTCAGTTGCTAGATACAATGCTATGCTTTGTTTACATGTGTTTGCCATTCATTTGTGCATTGCAATGTTCTAGTCAGTCAGTGACAGTTCAAGCAGTAGGTTGTGAATGAAGATGGGATTTACCAATACAGAAAAAGCCGACATGCTCATAGTGTACGGAGAGTGTAAGAATGCAGTTCGTTCTTGTATGGTGTATATGGGTAGATATCCCAATAGACATCAACCATCTTGGCAATTATTCATCAAACTCTTCAACCAGTTACATGAGAGTGGTAGTGTAACACTGAGAATACATAAACAGGTAATTGAGTGGAAATGTAGGAGAAATTAATGTTTTGGCTGCTGTTGCAGTAGATCTGCAAAGTAGTTCCTGCACAATCGCACATGGAAGTGGAATAAGTCAGGCAAGTGTACTTTGCATTCTCCATTGACATAGGTTCCATCCTAATCACATCTCTCCCCATCAAGAGCTGCATGGAAACAATTTTGAAAAACATGTTAACTTTTGTACATGGACATTAAGATATGCTACTCCAGATTCTCATTTATTTTGTTTAGTGGTGAGGTAACATTAATTATGGCCAGGTAAACCACAGATACATGCACTATTGGTCTGTCGATAATCCCCGCTGACTTCGTCAGGTGGAACGTCAAGAGTCCATGATGAGTCTAAACGTATGGTGTGGGATAGTGAACCAACAGCTCATAGGATGATGTTCCTTCATAGGATGTTCCATCTTCAGGGATGCTAGAAGACTTTCCTCTGCAGACTAGAAGGAACTTGTGGTTCCAGCATGATGGCTGTCAGCCCATAGTGCACGAATTATTACAGCTGGTCTTCACTGATTGTTTCCAAATCAATGGATTGGACGAAGGGGACCTGTTACCTTAGCCAGCCCATTCACTGGATTTGACTCCATTACACTTTATCTATAGGGAAAACTGAGACATGTCTACAAGGACATACCAACCACACCAGATGATATGAAACAACTGTATATCTGCTGCCTGCTCTGAAATTTCCACTGAAATGCTAAAATGTGTCCAGCAGTCGTATCACAGGAGACTGGAAGCTTGTATTGAAGATGCAGGGTGGTCAGTTTGAACACAAGCTTTGAAGGTCAAATTTCTCTTTACTTGTCAGGTTTCACAGAGGCAGTGCACTTCCTTTTCTTTTTCTTTAGTTTGTGCTACCACAGGCAGTACACTGTCAGTGTGTAAAAGTTTCAAAATAAGATATCTTGTGAACTACTGGCACTAGAATCCTGTGGAAAGCACCATTAATATTCTAATTTACCATACTTTTGATTTTTTATGTAATTAAGCATTGTTCCATTTAAAAAAGTGTATGTTTGCTCCAAAATTACACCTTCTAAGTGTTATTAAAATCTATTTATAGGCTAAAACGATGAGCTAACTACCAAACAATGCTGTGAAAACCACACATCAATAGCACTTTCCATTTCAGAAATATTGGTGGTGCAAGTTTTAGGTGATTCACCATGTATATAGGCACGAGCAAGCACTTTCTCATCTCTTATTGGTCTTTCTAGGTCGCTCCCTGTGTGGATGAGGAAACTGCCACATGATTCACCCAGTTTTTTTTTTTGTAATTTTTTTCAGGTCTAGCACTGGCATTCAGGCTTTGTGTATGTGTGCTACTTCTTTTCTATTAAAATTGTTTCAATAGAAACGTTATATTAACCTATTGATCTGCACATAAAGTATGATCTTGGGACCTATAAATACTCAGTATTAAAATTACTAAATTCAAAAAGAAAAGATGAAATCCCACTAATCAATACATCTGGAATATACCAAAATATTATAAGGATTGTGAAAAATGATGGAGAACATCTTAATATGGAAATACAAAGACAGAGTAATAAACTTAAATCGCACCACAAAGCTCACAAACCTAGTCTTTCAAAAATTAAACTGTGACAGTGTGAAAAATTGACCACAAATAGTGTTATGAATTTGGATGTCACTGTTACTATATTCCTCCAAATACTTATCATGTAGTTGACACATACCTTCCTCTACCATACTCAAACACTAAATCACAAGATTGGATCTGAGTTTAGAATGTGTCTGCCAGTGTAAGGTGAATGATTATTCATTTGTCATATTTCCTGTGTTATGCAAAGTGTTTACTTGGTGCTCAGATAGCACTTCAGGGAATTCATTAAAACGATTAAATTGTGTAATCTCTTAAGCTATTAAATATCCATTAGCTTTAGCAAATGAATTCTTACAACCATAATAAAATTCTATTTCTATACCTTTCCTACCTTAATATTTTATGATACATTATGGAACTATTTACATTAGGTAAAAGTATTTGCTTAGATTTGTGACAAAGAGATATACATGCTTTTGTTTACATCAATGGGTACTCTGGTTTGGAATAGATGATAGTTAAATTCATGGACAGTTATCAAGTGTTTTTCCTGATTATGATCTTGATGTCAACTGAAAAATCTGAATTTAGAATAAGTAATATTTCACTATTCAAAATGTATTCATTATAAAGCTGTTACTTATATAGAGGTATTATCAACTACATAAAACCTAGATTAGAATGCAGCCTGGAAAAAACTTTCAGCAAATTAACTGAAATAAATTTTTCTCCCGCGTTCAGTAGGCAATTTTAGTAATCTGTGCCAATATAAAATGCAGCACCAAAAACGCCAAATGGCAGTTTAAAACTGGTAATGGACACTAAACTAAAATTAGATTAAAATGCATTCTTGCTATCATGTATTATTGTTAAGGATCAAGCAGACTCCAACATAACTACCCTTTTGTTTCCTGAAGAAACTGCTTTGGAAACCTTCAAGATAAGCCTGCAAGAAATGCCAACATTACCTACCATTAAATGATAAGCACCAGTGGCATAAAATCTCAAATAATTAACACTTACATAGGAAAAAAAGACGAGCTTTGGTGTACAGTTCTAACTTCTCATATTTTGTATAAAATAAGTTCACAGCTTCTTTAAAATTCCTCCTTTTGCAGATATTCAAATTTATCATAGCATACGGATCCTTTAGTATTATGAAAGACATTAAAAAATTACACTTATTATATTTTATTATTAATTTATTATTTAAATTACATTTAAATTAACATTTATTAAATGTTAGAGTAGTGGTAAACTCTTGCTAAATCTTACATTGTTCGATGAAACAGAATTTACATTAATTTCAGTGACGAATCATGTTAACATTGTATTAAAATTTAGCATCAGTTGGTGAAATGGACTCTAAAGGACATAGCTTACAAAAAGGTTCTTTGAATTTAACATCAGAAGACAGCAACACCACCATACTTCTATTCCAATAGTAATCTGCATTTGGTGCACGGGATTAAAGCAAACACACTTGCAAAACATGTCTCTGATCTATAAGAAAAAATGAGACCTTTTATTCTTAACCCTTTCGCATCGTATGATGAGCTGCACTCGCATACTCTTTGTGGCATTTAAATCGTATGATGAGCTCAACTCGCACATATGCAATGTTTCACATAAATGCATGGCACTCGCATACTCTTTGTGGCATTTAAATCGTATGATGAGCTCAACTAGCACATATGCAATGTTTCACATAAATGTATGGAGTTCAAATTAGCAATAGATGGCTCTAAAATATGTTCTTAGGCAATCTACATAACAAGATGCTTGATATATATTTTTTCCTTGCATTTCGCATGTTGGTTCCCGCTAAAAAATGTTTCTCTGTTTTGCACAGTGTTGTATATCAGTAAGCAATATGGTGAAGGGAGCAATACTTTTTAATTTACATCCTCCAACATTAAGTCATATGGGACGATAAATGAAATGGGTGAAATGATGCTCAAATGAGTCCAGGGTCCATGGAGGCTAGAGCTACCTGACATTTGTCTATCAGGATAAAGGAAAACCACCTAAAAAACCTTATCCAGGTAACTCACTCTGACCGAGATTCAAACACGGGACCTCTTGAACGTGAGGCAGACACGCTGCCATCTACACTATCGAGGTGGGCGCGCATGGTAATGAGGGTATACGAAAGCTTTTAGATACTGTTTTCTACAGCGATAGTGAACTAAAGTGAATCAGATTCTGAAGCACCCCAAGCATTACTTCATAGTGATATGAGTTATGAAAGCAGTGATCACAGAATCAAAGATTTTCCTGTAAGTCATGTGCAAATACAATTTTTGCTCGATAGATGCCCAGGCAACTGTCATCGGTCTAAAAACACATTTAACTAATGAAGAGTTCAGGTTTTTAGCAATGTGCATTCAAAATTGTGTACATGTTTCTTAACTGGTTGGTTTTATATAGTTTTTTTTTTCTTTCTTTTTTTAAATTATCATGCTCGCAACACAATTGGTAGGGTATTTAAATACGATGCGAATGGGTTAAATATAACCATAGCTCCTCATGAAAACATCCCAGATTCTGCCAAGAAAATATTATTCACAATATATACAGTTAACTTTTTAATTAAAAATACCCTTTTCTTAATGCATGAACTCAAGTGATTAAAATATTTCCAATGAAAATCTTAAGGGACAGAACCAAAACATTCATTTCTGAATTGAGACAAAACTGACAGCCTATTTGGTTCAAAATTAAATTAGAAATTCTAATTCTCCAAAAAGTAGGTGGCAAAACTTACTTGATTCAATGAGATACACTGCATTAACTTAATAGCTTGTTCGTTACTAACAGCAAACTTGTTCCTTAGCATCTATTTTAAAACTTGACTTAAAAGCATTAATATGTCAGAAATACCCTATATCATAATCAACTTCTCAATTTTATACAACGTTAATCTGTTAAATCACTATGCTTTCGAAGTACAAATTCCATAAAAAAAATATAAAAAAAATAAAAAATCTAGTATAATTTTGAGTCAAACTAATACTCAATGCTCCACTTATTTGCTAGTATTTACCTAGAACGCATTTCATTAGGATCTTCCCAACATCATCAGCTGTAGTCAACTCATTTATACAACAACTGATGAACTGTGAGTAGAGATCAGCTGATGTTAGGAAGATCCTAACGAAACGCATTCTAGGTAAATACTAGCAATAAGTGGAGCACGGAGTATTAGTTCGACTAAAAATTATATTAATTTTGTGCTTCATTGTGTCATAGTCCTTACATATTGGAAAATTTCTAGAATTGTTCCTAGTGTATATTAGTAACTTACTTGCCCACAATTATTAATATTTATTCAAATTTAAAGCACTTACAATATTAAATGAAGAAATGTTATTTTTTCACTGAGGTGAATTTACATCCAGTGATCAGCTCCATTTGGCAATAACTTTTCCCACAGTTGTGAACTTGTTTTATCTATTGCCAGACGTATAATCAACGTTGTTCCATTTCTTAGATCTCTTCGCTTTTAAATCCCACTATTATATTTAAGTAAGAAATATTGTTCCATATCTGTTGCACAAAATCTTGGCATCATGCTTAGACATGTACTTCTTCCACTTTTTGCCATGCAAGTATCATACATAACTGGTTTCAAATGTAAAACTTTCTTCCATGTCAGTGTCCAATGACATATTGATCTCAGTTATTACTCTTGCGTACACGAAAGAGGCCACTTGTTTCCAAATACACTTCTTCAATACAGAATGAGCCTAGATTTTAGTTTGTGAACACCAGTTCAGAACAAGGAACAGAATATAATTACAATAAACAAATTACAAAATTATGCTTTTCATATTGTTCAACACAGCATGCACAATGTGTCCATCAAAGAAGTTTGAATCAATAAGTCAACATTAATCTCTAAGGCTATACACTTTTTATTACTCAAGCAATATATAATTAAAAGGTTATTTGGTAGCCAAAACCTTGAAGATTACTGCTGCTTTAATATTCTATGAGAAAAGTAGTCGTGTCTGGAAAATAATATCAATAGTTTTATTTTGGAAGCTTATGTTTAAGATAATGTACACATAACATGGCTGAACCAGTAGATAATGTCTTTCAACTTTCCTTGTTCATTTTTATAAAAACTGAACACAATCTTCATAAGAAAAAGAAGAAAGGAGTGAACCGATTGCAAATTAATGGAAATTCAGGGAGATCTGCAAGATTCTTTTAGTAAAAGCACTAACGAAGTGCATCACACAAAAGTAACAATGGAAGCACTAAATACTAAATTTCTGGACGGTATTGACCAATTTATCTTTCTGAAAAATTTTAAATTTACCTTAACATACTTACCATAAAGTCACCAAATCATATGCACAGTTGAATTCTTATGCAAATTAATTTTCAAGCTACCTTATTAGAGTAATACTTACCTTTGCACTTTCAACTTTGAAAGCAATTAAAACTATTAACACTGATATGGATCCTTTAAAACCAATATTTATCAAGTGTTAGGTCCAATTTACCCACATCAAAATCCAATTGACACTCATTAAAATTAAACTAGTTTAAAACAATTTCATGTTTCCTACAATAAGCATGGTGCGTTGTGTTGCAACAGAAGGCAAAAACTCTTCTTGTGTTTTCTTGTGCTCTAATGAACCTGATTTTAAAACCAAAGAATGTTTAATGTCAAATAGTGCAGGATGTGAAATAAATATCTTTGAGAGCTTTTGGTAGCCCTACTTACTTTTCTGCCTCTATAAAGCCGTAACAGTAACAAATTTAATTCTACAAGCAATTGGGATAGAGGAACTCAGGAAAATGGGAGTTCAAAATAGAGCAGGATCTTGGAAAGAAATTGGGCAATGAGCTGAACATTGAAAGCCTACAGATTTGGACTAGTTTTAGAAATAGAATTCACAAGCTATATGGAATAATTAAACAAAATTGGGGAAAACATAAAGCACATGGATTATTTAAGTAAATATGAGGTTTGGAAACAATCAGGAGAATTGTTTTTAAAAGATTTCATAGATGATAATGAAGAAAGGTGTGTTATGAGTAAAAAGTCAGAGGGAATATTCCATTGTTTATTAGAATATGATGGGGTAAAGGATTGGAGGGCAGCTATATGGGAAGCAAAATGGGACTTCTGCTTCCTATAAATGTAAATTATGGGAAATTAAAATGTTGACTGATACAAGGACAGAAAGAATTAAACTGATTGGGAGTTTTTAGGAACAATACGAGAGAAATGGATCAGATTAGTCAAAAAGGACACAGAAAAATGTAATAAGAAAACTAAAAGAGGAGGGAGGTACATTGCACAAATAACCAAGGAGTTGAATGTAATGGACTCTTATATGGGAAGACTCATTAAGTATGAAAGAGCTTTTGTATGTTATATATTGTAACTGAAATAGGAAACAAACCATTCATCCAGTCATTCATTCAAGCAAGTTCAAAGAATAGATTATGATTTCTGCAAAAGATTGCAAGTGGAACTCATTTCTGAAAAGCATGCATTAATGACAAAAGCAACATCTGCAATGCTGTCTCCTTTTCATCTAACAAGAACACTTAAAGCTTAAGAGTAACACTACAAAGTGTACAATAAAGACGTATAGGAATATAGGTTTCCTTTTCTTTTCCTTTTTTGCATTTAATAAAGGCAATTGAAGTGAAGGAGCAAACTTTTCTCTGCAATAAAACTATATTCATTCTTCTCTTAAAACCACCACCCTCGAATGGAGTACTAAACACTACTTACTTGTATACTTCTGGAAAGTCATCACTATGAATCAGTCCAAGTCGTGAGGCATACTCTGAATTTGGTGGCAGAGTCACACCCTTCATCCCAACCACGATTTTCTCTGAGTCAGCTTTCACTTCCAGCACTTCACAGCACACAGTATCATTGATCAAGTAGGTGCGGCTACCTTTCTTGTCAACCGCTGGAACTGTGTTAGCCGTAGGGCACATTGCCTGCAGTCACAACAGATAAAACACTTATAAATCAAGTAACTAAAATAAATTTCATGATTCACTCCTAATCCTGGACCTCAAAAAATAATAGTTGGTAAGATCAAACTTTGAATCCATATAAACATATCAATAACTAAACCTACAATTACAACTAATTAAAAGTACCCTAAGTTCACTTTCAATACTATGAAACACAAAACCATTACACAAAGAAGCATAAATGCCACAAATTTTTTACATTTTTTATTTTTTCAATCCGTAACCCTTTCACCGATATGGACGTCATATGACGTCCAAGTTAAAATGCCCCAAACCGATATGGACGTGTATAGACGTCCTGCGCATACATGCATTTAATGCTCATTTAACGCCAATTATTTTAATCTTGCTGTTTTACAATAAATTTAAATTAGTTCTATAAGGAATGTAAACGTATCCTTAAAGTTATTAAATTTTAGATGAGTCGCGTTTTTTACACATCTGCTTCACTTTCGTACCTATTTTGAGGACATGTTTCGCAAATCTTCGCTTGCATCTACGGCTCTTGTGCGACTGACGCTAGATCCAGCGGTGTGGGTAATTCTGGGGTTGTTGCTGCCATCTGTTGATTTAGTGATGAACTGAAATGTGGGATTCTCTTCTAGCGGGATTTCAAAGTTCATTAGTTGGTTTTTATGTTTTTCTATGTATATCCTCTCCCATATGACGAGTTCACTATGTTTTTGTACGTATTTTAGTAATTTTGTGCTATCTTCAATTTCATGATTTTCAGACCAGAAATGAGCTGTGGTGTTCCAATACAGTTGAATCTCGGTATCCTTAAAGGTTTCTTTTTGAATTGTACACCTCCAAACCTGGATAAACACCCAAGGGCACATCTGCAGATTCACACCCAATAATATTGGTTTCCTTGCGAACTTCTTTTTCGCAACACACTACACATTTTCGAAATAGTTACAAGTTTTTTGGGTGTGGGTGGTATACTTTTAGGAAAGTGTTTTCTCTCAAGTATAAGGGATGATGTGGTGAATTTTGCTACCCCCTAGTATAAAGAGGCCTCTGAGTATTATAATACTCAATTAGGTTACGAGCTCTTTATACGCGCAAGTACAGGTAGATGAATGTCTTTTACAGCTCTGAAAATTACTAAACAACTGTGCATAGTTACATCCAGTGGTATAAAAATACTTTTTTTTTTACCATTTAACTCTTTTCCGTAAAGAGGGATAGCTGGTAATAGCTGATCCGTATCACGCATATTTGACCCGCCATTTCCCCAAACAATGGAGTAGCTAACATGCCAGCTGTAGACCAGTACACGTCACTGCTATGTATGTCCTAAAGATCTCCTTCATAATCGTACAACAAATCTTCCAGATTTTCTACAGTAATATCAGAAGCCTGTACACATCATACCCAAGCTAATTTATTTGCTACATTACCGGGATAAGCCATGGTTAACATTGAAATTTAACAATTTCAAATGTGCCATACATTTAGCTCTTGATAGCTACAAGAAATCACTCCTCTGAACAAAGAGAGAGTATAAATAACTGGAATACAGAGCGAAAACTGCTGCATAAGGCTACTAGAAACCTTGGTTGAGAAACACTGTAATAACAGATGCTGACAGAGTTTTCATTCCAGTGTGTGAGTGTATGACGCAACATATTCTCGTCATATTATCGCTTGGCATAGCATAAATAAACTAAACTTGAACCTGAGAAGACGCTTGCGTAGCTATACATACATACTATGGCTTGTATACACACAAAACAAAGTGATTCACATATTAGGCGCGTTCGGCGCAAATAATGGCTTTTGCTACAGTGAAACAAAGTAGTGAAATTTCAACAATTTATTAATGTAGTCTCTACTTTATTGTTACTGTAGATTTATACTGCCTTTAATGAGTTTTAAACCAGTTTTTGTTTCGTTTAAATAACTTAATAAATACGGAAGATACGGAATTGTATTTATGATGGATTTTTACAGCATTTAACAATTTAAATGTCCTGTTCTGTTTATTGGGTATCCGTTGCCGGCCCTTGAAGGATTTAAATGGCCATCGGCGAAGCGGTTAATATACACTTGCTCCAGCTATGCTCCATTGACTTTATCCTACCACAGAAATTAATCTCAACTAATGACTTAACTTCATGAACAAACTGTTCTGGCTAACAAAATCTTTCTCATTTTAGGAATTCAGATGGAGCTTAGTCATGGAAATAACATGGATGTGGCAGCAAATCATACCTCACTTTAATGATTTTCAACACTGCAACTAAATATACAGAACATGCATTGTGTTGATGGGAAATTACCTGCTTCTTCACCAAATCTAGTCATTTCTTTTCACTCTGTAATAATTTATATTAAACTAGGAAAATGCAAAAGAGGCATTAAAATATTTCCACTGCAAAAAAGACCAATACAATATATTGTAAATATTTCTTCCTCTACCAATTGCATACACTATTATAGAATTAAGATTTTACCATTTCCATAGATTTACATTTATGATCCTAGTCCTAACAAGGTCTAAGTGTTCTAAGTTAAAAAAAATTCACAAGTACAAGTAAAACAGACCCATGCATCTTAAACCACAATACAACTTTATTTAATCTAATTTTGAACAATGCAATGCCAGTATATAAAGTACAATGTCAATACAGAAAACAAAAATATCCGAACACTTTATATTCCATTCTTTGTTTGTAATTGTCTTAGTTTGTTAAGTCTGTAAAAGATTCAAATGGTGAATAAAGTGATATGGTATGAAGATACTCTGAAAGTGCTTAATCCACAGCATGTTTGTATAAAATTCGCTACTGAAATTAAAGGTAATACCTCCTTACCCTTTTGGACCTCAAAATAATCAGGAGAGGAGAAATTTACATTTGGTACCTACAGAAAATCAAAACCTATGGATAATTATATAAAAAGAATGGTTGCAATCTGATCTCACACCAGCTTGCAGTATTCCAAAGTCTGATCCAGAGGTTAAATAATATCCCTCTAAACAGAGAACAATATTCAAAAGAATCCCAATGCATACTGGACAGAGCAGCAGTGTATGGCTTCCACAAAGTTCAATATTTAAGATGTTAAAACAATGTATACTTTTACATTCATTTTAATTTAAAAATTAAAATATCAAACCAATGATGATTACACAATTTTACAAAAGTGAGGTAGTGTTGAATTAAATAACTTGTAGAGCTCATCAGTAAATATAAATTGATAAAATCATTGAACAATTTTATCATTTGAGGTGTCAGAATAATACTACATCATGTGAGCTACAAGCTTTTGTATTACCATAGTTCTTTGCATTAGAATTACCTATTTGCTACATGCTGTCAATTTGTAACAATAGCAAATAATAGTATAAGTTAATAAAGGCTAGAGGCATGTGCATTTATACTGTACCTGTACTGTAGTCGGTTGTACATGTAAAAGCAAAGGCAGATACGTATAGCCTGACCATGACAATCACCTTACTACAAGGGAAAAAAAAACCAGTCATGTTGTGCTACACCTGGACCTTGTGTCTGCATACACTTGCAAGGCAATACTTCACTAGTTTGCAGAGTGCTAAATTATGTTTTCAACATTTGCACATTTGATGGCCATGCTGTACATGAAAATTAACTTATTTAATTTTCTTGCAAGTATCCCAATAGTATGCTTCAAGGCTCAGAAACAACCCAAGCTATTCTTGAGACCATTAGCAAGACAAACTGAAAATATAAAAAGTTCATACATTATCCATAAACATTTAGAACATTTGAAAAAAATCTTCAATGAGTTTGGCATCAGATTAGCTTCTGATAAAGATACAGCCTGAAAAATGTATTGAATAACCACTCAAAAATGCAGTAACAGATGCACTTAACTCAGGAATCTACCAGATCAAGTGTGAAGACAGAAATTGTGCATAAGAAAAACCAAGAGAAATTTTCAGCACCAGATGAATATAAAACTGAAGCACAGAGAGAGAGAGAGAGAGAGAGAGAGAGAGAGAGAGAGAGAGAGAGAGAGAGAGAGAGATATGGTGTTTAAGAGTGCTCAACTGCTGGGTCATCAGCGCCTTTAAAAAACAATTGGCTTACACAAAAAAAAAAAAAAAACTAAATAAAAGTCTAAAACACCATAAGACAAATATACTCAAGATAAAACACCCATATATCCATGAGGCAAAGACTAAAATCTTAAAACCATAGAACCAGAAAAAGTTAAAAAAGACTAAAAAGTCCCAAGTGCTTCCGATGAGGCAAAGACTAGAACGGAAGTTAAAACAATAAAAATGTTAAAAAAGGTTAAAATACCGAAAGTCCTTCGGCCTACATTTTAAAATTTACATCTAAAATGAACACTGAAACCTTGCCCATCGCCGCCTCGTCATCGAGGATCTCCGCCAAACTGAAGCACACAAATCTGCTTATCACAGCACTTTAGGTTCTGAGAATCACTACATTGGTCAAACTGCAAAATCCAATTTCCTCATCACTAGAACTATCTGGGAAAAAATATTCACAGTGAAAAATGCAGATATTGTCAATTTTGAAATCCCACTGAGAAGTTTGTTACAGGTATGTTACTCTAGGAATAGACAGCATCAGGATCCAATCCAGCCAGAAGAGGAAAAAGTAGCAGCACGCTTCAGTCATCTAACTGCTGATGAGGACAAATGTGCTCTAAAATATTCCTTTTCTAAAAATTTAGGAAGGTTTAGTGTAATTCATTCTAAATTCAACCTTTGTATGTGCCTAAATAATGATTATACAATCCGACTTAAATTAACCTATCTTGCTTTCATACATATTAACCCATTGCTGCGCACACGGTATTAGCTAGTTGTTATCCAAGCAGACCTGTGTCCATTTAAATTCTAAACTACTACTACAGACATCAAACTATATACCTGCCTATATACCTGCATAATTATATTTTTAACTGGCAAAATTAATTTGCTTAATGAATAGCTTATTTAAAGTGGTTTGCAGTAAATAACATGTAATTTTAATTTTAACTTTTTATTACAGAAAAGATCAACCCCTTTGTAGGCAAACAACATTTATAATGTGCACCCCTTTTTAACACATTTTTATACCAACACGATTTACATTCTGTTACTCTGCAATGTTAAAAACCGGACTAAAACTTCCTAAAGTCAGTAAATAAAACTACAATAATTTCTGGTACTCACCCGTATAATCTTTCCATCCCTGCCATTATTGCAGCGAGCATACTGCTGCTTGTCAGTAAAATGTTATATACACTATTCCATTGCATATACACTTAAGGTTATTAATGGTTTAGTATGTACACCCTTGTGTTAAGTTTTGAATTTCCACCCCTCTCGCTTGGTGATAACTGAGGAAGCACCCAATTCTACATAAGGCAATGTCACGCTGCACTTGTACTGAGACTACACGCCACGACATGATTGTGTTTTCCTTTTCTTCACAATGCACTAAACACACGATTTCACCCGGCCTGGTATATTTACGAGGGTGTAAAGAGAACTAGGTACAGAGTTGGCAGAAGGTAGACTACACTGAAATCCCACTCGCTTATGTGACGTAAAGTCTGCAATTAGCTGTTACACTAAATTCTGCCTGTAGTAAAGAAGTCTATTGCCATGAGCTGTAGAAGCAAGTCTGTTTGAAATGTTGTATATTATGAAACTATTAATAGCAGCATTCACAACGAAATGGAACAAATATTTCCATTGAAGGCCATCCGACACTGTAATACTCCCCTCCCTTGGTCCGCGAAGTCAATCCCTGGCAGGACACAGGACACAGTATTTTAATTTTTTCTTTACCCTTGCCACTCTTCCTTTCTACCTCTTCATCTGTTCTGGATCGTAGTTGGTAAATAATAAAAGAATGTCCCTGTTATGCCAAACAACTGCAGATACACCTTTATGTTGCAATTTGCAAGATTTATCCCTTTTAAGTTTGTTGTTTTGGCTTTGAAAACTGTTTTGGCCAGTCTTTTCTTCCAACACAAGTCATACCACAAGCATATATTTCCTTATCCAGAAGCAATTTCATTAGCCGCATGGAAGTAAAAAAATTATCAAAATAGACATGTCACAATCCTGTGTATTTTTCGCACATGACTAAAACAACCTGTTCCCCAATCAGATGATCACTGTTTCTCGCCTGCTTTTCCCCCACATAGATTTTACATGTCAATAGATACCCACTTTTACTGTCTGCAATACCCCATGCCTTTGTCCCCCATTTTGTTGGTTTAGTGGGCATATGTTGTTTCAGAAAGAAGCACCCTTTGAAGCCTATCATAGCTTTGTCAACAGAAAGATCACAATTTGGTTTGTAGACATTTGCAAACTTTCCGATTATGTCTAAAGTAGGTCGTGTCTTATATAGATAATCATAAGAATCTACCCCTAAATGTAGCTTAGCAGATTCGTCATTTAGATGAAGGTATTGTACGATCTTTTGAAAACGGAGCAAAATCATTGCTTGTCTTACAATTGGACAAATGCAAAAACCCCCAAAAAAGTAATCTCGAATTTCAGTAAGATCCACCAACCCCATATATATCAAAATACCTAAATAGGCCTGTATCTCCCTTGAATTTGTGTCTTCCCATTTGGGATCTGACTTCTTAGCTTGAATTTGTGCTGCATACCTATTGGTTTCCTCCGCAATTTTGCCGCAAAAATCGGAATCTATAAAAAGTTCAAAGTAATCTATTTCTGGACTTCCTGGAGGAATAGTATGATTGGCACCTGTATGGGATGAAAATGCTGCTAACTTATTGAAAGTCAAATTGGAGGTCCACTGTGCAGGTACTACTTTAATTTTAGTCTGTTTTTCATGTACTTTAGACCTCTGGTCTGCTACCTGTTCCTCAGCACTTTCACAGTCACTTTGTTCCTTATCACTGTCTTCACTAACTTGCTAAACCAAGATTCATCAGAACTACTTTCGCAATCTAATTTCTCGTAAACTGCTGCAAGTATTTCCTCTTCCGTTAGCAATACCTTCTCACTACAGCACTTTCTAGCCTGTGATGTACTTGGAACAGCCTTCATGGTACTGATGTAGCTATAAACGCATCAGAAAACTGCTTACTTACACAGCTGCACTCAGTTATTTCAGTGTTATTTATGGTTTGTTATTATATTCTGGCATGACGAGAACACTTTAACATTGCAACGGGAGAATGGTTATGTCAACACAGCTCCTAAAAACAGGGGTCGGCATAAATAGAACCCATATAAAACGATAAGCACATTTACTATGTTCTACTATGCTGTGCGCAGCAGGCCATTCATTATTTCACGCTTTACTACGCTATGCGTCGCAAAGGTTTAAGAGGTATCCCAAGTCACAAAACTTTGTTATGTCATAGGAAAATGAGTTATAAAACACAGCTCCTAAATACTGGGGTCAGCATAAACAGAAGCCATATGAAACGATAAACACATTTACTACTTTCTACTACGCTGTGTGCAGCAGGCCATTCATTATTTCACTACGCTTTACTATGCTATGCATCGCAAAGGGTTAAGAGGTATCCCAAGTCACAAAACTTTTATATGTCATAGGAAAATGAGTTATCAAAAACTTTATCCCTAGAGATCAGCAATCCCCACAAGCTGCAGAAAAATGTTTGCAGCCAATAGCATCTATTTCATATGCTTTTGCATATCAGCACTACCACACAAAGCTGGTATTGTTCAACACACAGCTGGTTTACAGTAAGCTCAACTGCCAGTTTGCAGTCTCGAAAACATTGTTTCTTATGGCTTTCATTTCAAGCAGTAATTTTAACTTTTCTACAATTTTAATGTACAGTTCTTCCCTATATTGAGTGTATGCTTGTTCTGAGCATTATTACACTGGGGTTTTTTGTTCTAAAGCTTCTGCATTACTTATGAATGACAGTAATATTCATTATATGAACTTGTCCTAAGTCTGTTGAAAGTGATGTCCATCTGCAATGAGACATTTCCAGCATTCCTTGTCATGAGATTGCTATTCATGAATAATTGTTACTCTTTAGATTTTAATTTTAGAACCAGCAACTCTATAAAGAGGTGTTTAAGACACCCACTTATCATGTAATGCATCTTACAAAATTTTTAGAGAGCATTTAAATGATTTACCAACTTCAATATTTTCTTCCTGCCATGCTAGGGGTCCCGGTACAATTCCCGGCTGTGAGAACGGGGATTTTTCTCCAACCAAGATAATTCCTCATCTTCCCCAGAGTCTAGAAGTATGAATGAGAATGCAAATGTGTGCATGACCTAATGATTAAAACCCAATGTATAAGAGTTAACAACTTCAAGATGTTCCAAAGGAGAATGGCCACCAACATGACCAATGGAGTTAAAGACAAGTTAAATGGAATAAGTAAAAAATAATAATAATAATAATAATAATAATAATAATAATAATAATAATAATAATAATAATAATAATAATAATAATAATAATAACAATAATAACAACAACAACAACAATAATAATAATAATAATAATAATAATAATAATAATAATAATAATAATAATAATAATAATAATAATAATAATAATAATAATAATAATAATAATAATAATAATAAACATTTTCCTATATTTATAAACTTCTTTTTCATTTCTTAGGTTTACAGTTGAGTAATTTCATTGTTCTAAGATGTTAACATCTTACAGTTTTTAAATTTGAAATTCAAATATCAAGAAATTTCTCCTGAAAATGCCTACGTACCTGACTAGACTGATATGCTTTTCATGCAATGCATACAAAAACTCTTTTTTCAAAAGCAAATTTTTTTCGCTAGGCAATTTCAGTGGACTAATAAGAATTATGTAATTAACACGCAACATATATTTAAAACAATTTTCACTTTTGAGATGTACAATGGACAAATTGTAGTCTTTGTATCTGAAACTGAAGGTAGCAACTGACAAATGTATCATGGCTGATAAACGTAGGTCATTCACCAGTGCGTGGTGTAGAGAAAAGGTCACTTCAGTGACAGCCAACTGTGCATAAATGCAATGTATGTCCCAGCTATAAATGAAATGGTTGGTATTTTCCCTAATTTTATATTTGAAATGTTTTTATTGTTTTCAATTTTCTCCTAAACAAACTAGTAAACAGATCACCTTATAAACATAGTGTAAACATAGTGACTCATAAATCAAACTCAAAAAGATCACATTATGCTGATAAAAGAGAATCTTGTAAATAGCAAATACCAAAATCTGTAAACTCACCTTGATATTAAGATCTGAAACACATCTTGCATTCTCTCCATCTGTACATAACACCCTCAGAGTCATGCTGGAACCCATCACTGACTTTAGGAGTATAGAACCAATGATAATGTCACCCCTCTTTAACCTCTGGAATGAGAAAAAAACATTTTTGTTTTCTGTTAACAGTATAACAATTTAGCATACAGTGACTGTACTAAGAATTCTAAAAGTCAAAAAACTAAGATTCTGATAGCCTTAAAAGTAAAAGAAACCAACCAAATTACCACGGTTGCTTACTATTTTGTTTTCGGGATACTATTAAATATGTAAGGACATGACCTAATAACTCCTTGTATATTCTTTTGCTGTATGAGGTCAATTTTTGATACTATAGTCTTAGTTCAATACTGGTGACAACAAAAACAGGTGACTGCAGTCATCTTGTTATTGGATGCAAGCCTAAAGCATGGGATGTTTTCCACAAATGAAATAGTTCCCAGTGTTATTCTTTATTACATAATACCAATGCAATAGGATTAGCGAATCTTAATATTATTCCATTTATAAAACAAGATTCTTAAAATATATTAACAGAAAGTACTAATGAATTTATTAAGTTTGTTTCCATCTTTTGGTAGCATGTGATCGTGCAGTTTGGCATCTGCTACTCTTTCACGAGCTCACAGTTTAATGTACTATCATGTCTATGACCGTGATTAGCAAGAAACCTTTACAAAATGGAAGGAAGCAGATAGTGCCATTTATATTTCCACGGTATAGCCTACGCCAAAACCAATCAGTGATTGCAGCAGGCATCAGTGGAGCATTTTCCCTCTAGTCTAAGCATCAATACATATCTAAACATAATACACAAGATAATTCAACAATATTGTTGCATATGAATACTACTATCTCTTGCTAGCACTACAGGTCTTTAAGAGAAAGTCAAAATGTTTATTATATTCATTAGTAGAGCGTAACCCAAATGTGTCATGCTAGTACATATATGTGTACATTAGAATGATGAGACAATATAGCTTTATGTAAATGTTTATTCATTTCACCCTTCTTGGAAATTTCTAAAACATTGTTCACTTTGTTCATAGCTGGTATGAAGTGATAATATACATATTGTTTTCTTTATATCTCTTTCTTATGTTACTTTGGATGTTTCATAGAGCCATATAATGGATGCAAGAGAAAGAAGTATGGACACAAATTTGCCTGCAGCATATTCAATTAATTCCTTTACTTGTAATAGTTGAACTTTTGCAGCATACGGCAAATATGAGTGAACAAAAAGTACAATCAATTTATCAGCAGAGGCTGTGACAGACATCACAAACTAGTTCTGGATGATTTATCAATTAAAAGCAAATGAATGAGGTTTGTCACAAATTGATGTAATTTATTTGTAATATGAGTAAGTTGAATTAGCTTGAAAAAACTGTAAACTGTTGCCATAGCAACCCGGCACGCTTATCCTGTGTTGCGAACTCTATCACACTACACCACGTGCTTTATGTATGACGCTAGTCTATCGGCATGTTGAGGTTTGCAATAAGCAGACACTACTACCATTGTTGCTTCGCTTATGAATCAGCAGTATCACAATACCGTCGTCGTTCGTTGCCCTTTAATATGAGACGGTATGCTTTGTTGGAAGGGAACAGGTGTGGATTTAGTTTCAAGGAATATCTTATGAGGTTTTCTGGTTGAATGACCAACCTTTTCAGTTTAATGACCAACCCTTCGTACCTGCCTTTGTCCGGTCCTGTTCTAACATGAATAACCCTTATGGTACTTAAGGTATTTCTCCCTATCATCACTGCCAAACTAAGAGTGTACTGCTTAAAGTAGTGAATGTTTCACAGGGTGCAAACAGCTTTACATTTTCGCAACATAATTCGTGTGTTTCAGTGATCAACTTCAGTGTTTCAGTGATCAACTTCAGTGTTTCAGTGTAACTTTAATATTTAGCTAATTATCGTTACTAATGGCTGTCACAAACACTTGGGCTACAGAAACAGACAAAAAGAAATTATCTGTGAAGACCACAAAAAATGTTTTTGGATACGGAATCCCAATTAAAGGACAAGTAAGGAAAATTATATGTGCGTGTTCAAGACCATTTAAAAAAAGTATGAATTGCTGGAACTGGTAAAAGCAAACCGCAGTTCCCAAAATATATAGTTAATGAAATTGCTGCAGAAAAAGGCCACAAAATTATTAGACTTCCTCCATACCATTGCCATTTTAATGCAATAGAGTTGATTTGGGCCTGTAGCGCGCAACAATACAGTTTTCCCTATAACATCTGTTATAAAACTAACAGAAGAAATAATAGCAAAAATAAGTACTAAAAATTGGGAAGATGCTGTTTGTCGCACAAAAAAGTTATAGTGGCAGCATGGGAAAATGAAGGCGTTTTGGAAGAAAGTGGAAGAACTCATAATTTCCGTGGGAGATTGCAGTAGCTCTGACGACGACGGGGGCGGCGGCGGCAACGACGACGACGATCAGAAAAGCAGTACCGATGACAGCAGGGACTATGAGATAAGCGGCATATTCCCGTTGGAATAGAATGCATAATTCTGTGCAGGTATGGCACTTTTGTTTCTCTAAATCTTAACTGTAGCTAACCATTTAGTTTTCGTTCATTCCGAAGATTTCATATGCTGTAATTAGGTAACTGCTCACTTAGACGTGTAGACAGTCTTACGGCAGTCTTATGATTAATACTGCAGTACGCAAATTTCTAGGAGTATGTGCATGTGCATTACCGCAGCAAAACTTCCTCCTCCCCTCTACCCGCCATCTTCGTTGCCTAGCACGTGGAGAGGAACGGTAAATTGGCAACGGTACTATCCCCTCTCCTTCCCCACTCCTTCAACTGTCAAATCACCAACTTATAATGCACCCATAATAGTTCCTCGTGGTCTATACAGACATAGGGTCCCTTGCTGGTCAGATCGAAATACCTTCTCGTCAATCCAGGTTACCAGGTCCCAATATGCCTGAGGAAGGTCGCAATTGCGCTGTGCCCATTGTAATCGTCTTGCTTTGTATGCCTCTGTAAGAAAGAGCTTAGTGGCAGGACGATGTGATGCAAGACTGGCACCCTTTAATCGTTGGTGTATGGTTTCATATGAGCAACCATACTCAACTGCTTTATATAGAAAGATGGACCTGTGCCTTAAAGGCTGGTTCCTCACATGTTACCAGGGCTTCATCTTGAGTAAGCTGCGTGATTTGGCCCATTCAACTTCTCCCTCATGATACCTGTCACTGTTCTTCAGTCGCAACTCAGTTCTCTGGCAATTTGTGAAGCGTTTTCACCATGAGAAGCACGGCCTATAATTTCACCCTTTTGAGTTGCAGTCAGCTGCACATAACCTCGTGGACGTGGCATGCTATTTCACTATGATGAAGTCTTAGTGAAAGATACAAATGCAGTCCAAATGTTTTCCAATTTCTTTGGTATTCTGCAATGCCATTTAGTAACAGGTTAGCCACAAGAGAACAATTGTAAATTAGTTCGTTACTGCATCCAACAAACTAAGAAATTTGGAGTTAAAAATTATACCCACGTGTTAGGGTTCGAACCTTGAAACATGGTCTTGCTTATCTCAGCCCACGTTTTGCCACTGAGCTACGAGAGCAGTTAAGATAGCTTGCCTTATAACACATTTACTGGTTCTGTTGAAATCATAATTCCACGTGTTTTCAGTTTTCTTGCACATTTTCCAATGCCATGTAGTTCATAGCTCATCTGCAAGATAATTATTACTTTGTGATAAATACTCACTCTTTCGTTATACTGAGTTAATATAGTCTTAGAAATCTTCGGAGTAACAGGTTAAAATGGCAACCACGACACTATACATCTACGAGCATGGCCGATTTAGTTTTCATACCACCTAATCTCTGTTTCATATAACCTTGTCCCGCTGACATGTATCACTCCGCGTGCAACTAATTCCCCTTCATCCTAATTGGCTAATGCTTTCGCGCCATAGGCCATAGGCGGTGCCTTCCCGTCACATTGAAACCTGCAGTAAACATAATTGCCAGGAAGATAGAAATAAGCATATGAAGGCATTCAAAAATAATGAAGTTTATAATGAAAATGAGCAAGTTGAAACTGAATGAATGAGCAATGAAACTGGAACAAGTTTATAATGAAAGGCCATCGGCCTTTTCCACTGGGATTTTTTCAAACCAGCACACATACCTAGCAAAAATGCTTGTCTTTCAGTCTTAAAGTCATGTCATGCTTGTCGTGTGTCCTTCATTCACCCAAGTCTCGTCAAGGTAGTATATTTTGCGATTTGGACAATTTGATTGTCCTTAAATAATGTCTTCGCCACACAGCAATATCGCCCCTGGAGTGATAAGTTTTCCTGTTGTCTCAGTTTCATGTCGCGATGTTCCTACGCATCTAACACACCTGTAAGTTCAGGGCACAGCTGTTCGACTTCTCTCACTGACAAAGACGGATTCCTCTGTGAGTGCATTAGACACAGGCAACACAATTCTTTTTTCGCCGCTTTCTAAAGGTTTTCCCTTGCGATGCTTCAGCAAAAAACTGGCGGTAGAATCTGCCATTATACATATAATAAGTAGATGCAAAATAAACGATCAATAAAATAATTTAGCTCTTGCATTCGGCATAGCACACGGTCAAATGGCGATATATGACTAATCCAGTTCAAAACAAAGTCAGTGATAAAAGTGATATAAACAAATATGTCATCACTACTGCTAAATCATGTGCTATCGTGCCATGTGCTTGAGAGCAAAGGAACTTCCTCTTTACTTTGTTTAAGAATTAAATGCATTTCAGATAAATCAACTCTGTTGCGTAATATATTTCAATGAAACAGTTACGAAAATATAAATTTGACAATTCTCTTCCAACATATAAAGACATATCACCATGTTAAATAACGAACTAATTTTTACCGCACAACAGTCTGCACCACAACAGCAGCCAATGAGATGTGATAAGGCCACGTGACCGTTAAGAGATACGGGGCAAGCTTACGTGAAACAAGGATTAGTCACGGAATGTCTGAGTGATACTGACCCACGGAAAGTGTACATTTACTTTCTTGAAAGATAGTACCATACTAGTAAACCACTTTTCAACTTTGAAGCGGTGGACAAGCTAGGAGTGAAAACAATTTTCTAAGGATGTACAAGACCAAGGGTAAATTGCACTCAAGTTACGGTCGACTGCTCTCAAAATAAAATTAATAAAGAACCATTCACAATGAAAATTAGCTAAACATGCCTTAAGCATAGAATCTTGTTTCATCTTACTTTGGCAAGCATTTACGCTAACACAACAAACATGACCATAAGCTTAAAACTCAAAACACACAAATTTGCAAATTCCAAACTTTTATATTTATTATGTCTCCAACAACAAGAAACTATCCAATCAGAGAGCATGTTTAACCTTGGTTCTCCATGTAGATCATATGTAGATCATATGTACATCATTCTACATCTTCCATTGCCATGGTTGCCTCAATAGCAGCTATTCTGCACAAGATAACCAAGAAAACACTGAAATTTCTAAAGATTGATATATGGATTGTAGTGCTACGTTGTAGATTTTTGTACTGGAAAGGGGGTTGCATTAACCTCCTTTAAATGGATAACTAGTTCTTGCACATGTTATGTATATCTCTTTTTACATGTGCACTATTAATAGTTGCTTCACAGATAAGCATATTAGTTTAGCTGTTTCATATTCTCTTGAATTTGGCTGCGGTTTATGTTTTCGTTAACATATTCTATTATTTAACACTAATTCTTATGTTATTATTTAACTCTTAAATTCCACATAAATGGTATTCTTTATTAAATTCGTAAAAATTAAACAGCAATTCTCATATCAAGAAGTATCAGCAACAGTTTACACCACTACTTTTCATTATTACATTATCATCAGGAGCATGAAATTTATTGAAGAGAGTTGTGTGTGATTTCTTTAAAACCAAAACAAAACTTTTTCTTTGTTCTATTCTGATTTTTGTGGTGATTGAACATTTCAATGAAAAGATTTTAAGTACATGCTTTGTTTGATAAGTTATTGTACACTTTTAAACACTGTTTTAATCAGTAATCTTTAACACTAAAATAATGAATTACAAATTAGAGTAACTAACCTGGTAGAAAAGCTGAACTCGACGCTGCTTATCCAGAGAAAGGAATGTCTCATAAGGTGGCAGTACAGCATAAAAGTCTGAAATTAAAATTTTCCATCACTTATTGGCAATTTGCACTTTATGTAGCTGACCTGCATTATAATGCTGGCTCCTCTACTGAGCAACATTAGGCAAAATTTTATTATTTGCTAATTTTACTTTCACCAGAAGCTTATCTTCACAAAGGAAAAATGTAAATCTTAAACATAGTCAAAATGGAATACAGTTGAACCTGCTGTATACATAACCCATGTATATGTAATTAATATTTGTACGTATATATTTACAGGTCCTGGAAAAAAGTGTGACTTAGAAACATGTTAATAGTACCTTATTTATACAATATGCAATTCAAGTACTAAATTTCAGTGAAATACAACTGACTTTTAGAAATTAAATGGGCATATGATATCTTAAAAGAAACTCTAAATGCATTTTCCTTATCGCTGCAGACAAAGTTGTAAGCTGAGCAGGTGGCTTTCAACATTGAAACAAAAGATAAAGACGTTAGCTAATATGTTTTTCAGTGCAACAGTGTTATAGTAACAAATGAGAAGTAAAGATAATTTTGGGTATCTGGTTTGCACTGTTGAACAGTGGTTTTGTCTTTTGGGTCTCAGTTGCTTTTAAACAGCCACGGAGAAAAGAAAAAGTAAATGTTATATGCCAGATCAAAAAGTAAAATTCATACGAGAGGTGGCACTTAACTGCTTCACCGATGGCCATTTAAACCCTTCAGGGACTGGAAACGGATACCCAATAAACAGAACATGACATTTAAATTGTTAAATGCTGTAAAAATGCATCATAAATACAATTCCATATCTTCCGTATTTATTAAGTTATTTAAACGAAACAAAAACTGGTTTAAACCCCATTAAAGACAGTATACATCTACAGTAACGAAACGTAGTGACATTAATAAATTGTTGAAATTTCACTACTTTGTTTCACTGTAGCAAAAGCCATTCTTTTTGCCATATGCGCCTAATATTTCAATCATTTTGTTTCGTGTGTATACGAACGAATGTATGTATATATAGCTATGCAAACGACTTCTCCGGTTCAAGGTTTTAGCTTTTAGTTTATTTATGCTATACAAAGCGATAATCATATGAGTATATGTTGCGTTACACACACACGCTGGAAAGAAAACTCCCTGTCAGCATCTGTTATTACAAAGTTTCTGGTAGCCTTATGCAGCTGTTTTCGCTCAGTATTTTAGTTATTTATACTCTCTCTGTGTTCAGAGTGATTTCTTAAAGCTATCAAGAGCTAAATGAATGGCACATTTGAAAGTGTTAAATTTGAATGGCTTATCCCCGTAATGTAACAAATAAATTAGCTTGCATATGATGTATACAGGCTTCTGAATTTACTGTAGAAAATCTGGAAGATTTGTTGTGCAATTATGAAGGAGATGTTTGGGATATAGGTAGCAGTGGCATGTATGTACTGGTCTACAGATGGCATGTTAGCTGCTCCATTGTTTGCAGAAATGGCGGGTCAAATATAGGTAATACGGATCAGCTATTACTAGCTATCCCTCTTTACGAAAAACAGTTAAATGGTAAAAAAAAAAAGTATTTTTATACCACTGTATGTAACCATGCACAATTGTTTAGTAATTTTCAGAGCTGTAAATTCATGCAAGACATTCACCTACCTGAACTTGAGCGTATAAATAGCTTGTAACCTAATTGAGTATTGTAATACTCAGAGGCCTCTCTATACTGGGGGGTAAGAAATTCACCATGACATCACCCCTCATACTTGAGAGAAAACACTTTCCTAAAAGGATACCACCCACAACCAAAAAAGTTGCAACCATTTTGAAAATGTCTAGTGTGTTGCAAAAAAGAAGTTCACAAGGAAACCAATATTATTTGGTGTGAATCTGCAGATGTGTCCTTGGGTGTTTATCCAGGTTTGGAGGTGTACAGTTCAAAAAGAAACCTTTAAGGGTATGTTTACATCCCTTATAGAACTAATTTAAATGTCATAAATATTAAAAGCAGAAGCATTATTAACAGTGAAGTATTCTTCATATTTAAGTTTGAATTTATGAGTCACTATGTTTACACTCAGTCTTCACTTACTTGTAAGCGAAGACTGAGTGTAAACATAGTGACTCATAAATTCAAACTTAAATATAATTTAAATGTATTGTAAAATAGGAAGATTAAAATAATTGGCGTTAAATGCATGTATGTGCAGGACGTCTATACACGTCCATATCGGTTTGGGGCATTTTAACTTGGATGTCATATGCCGTCCATATCGGTGAAAGAGTTAATAAACAAAACCAAAACCTTATTTGCTTCCAACTTAGGACTTGCTTATACACAATATAGTCATCAATGACGGGAAAACTCTGGAAAAAATTTATCCAGATAACTCACCCTGACCCAGATTCAAACTTGGAAGCTCTTGAACGTGGGCTGTGTAAGCATTACATCAGTGTGAAAAGTTGTAGTGAAAGAGCTATATGTTCATTAATATGTTTAGCAAAATGAGTTTTTTTTATTTGTTCCATTTACACCCTGCCTTTAACTGCAATAGTCATATCAGCAGCTGTTCTCCTTTGGAACATATCGAAGGTGTTAACTCGTATGAGTTGTGTTTTAATCATTTGCACTCTCATTCATACTTCCAGACTCTGGGGAAGATGGGGAATCATCTTCATTGGAGAAAACTTCCCACCCCAGCTGGGAATCAAACCCGGGACCCCTCACACAGCAGGCAGGTAGGTGCTCTACAAACTGAGCCACGGGGTCAGCCTCAAAATGAGTTTTATGCATTTATTAAAAGAAATGTGAAACAAGCTAAATTAACTGAATAGTTTAAAGTGAAACCAATTTCTAAATAATCTTTGCTTTGTACATATTGTTTGTCCATAAGCTCATGGCCCCTGACAGTAATGTGATGTGAGTAAACAATTTTAGGTATATGGCAATATCTGACTCTAGAGACATGGTTCTTGCAATGACACCAGTACCAACCTTGAAATGTGTATTCACACCAGATTATGCAAAGAAGTCATTCAAAATAGTGGAACTTAAATGCTATTCACCTCATTCCTTTGGGGCCAATTGTTCGCAGACAGACTGCAACTTTATAGTTTGTAAAGTGTTATACATGCAGACCCACTGTATCAGTTTAAAAAACAATGCATTATCAAAACCTCATTTAAGTAATTCTAAGTTATAAGTAATCTTCCCTCTTCCCCTTGATATAGGTATAAATTAGGTTTAACTGTATACATATTTACATCAATGCTTTATCAGCCCACATTTGTCATATCTTTTGATAATCAAATAAAAAAATTTTACTTAATGTATCATTACTTAGCTAAGATATCAAATTAGGAAGGTATGGTTAAAATAAGAGTGAGTCGAGAAGATATTGAAACATTGCTTCACTAACACTGTTTTTCACAGGGCATGTTTCAAGAGCTGTTGCTCCCTTCTTCAGCTGAGTCTCGAGTAGTGCAGGTTGTAGTGATTTCATTTTTCTCCGTACCATCGATAGATGGCATGATGTATTTGTCAAGATATCCATCCGGTGGTGGAGTTTCGAAGTTCATGATTCTGTGACGATTTTTATTAATGAAGATCTTTTCCCATACGGAAAGATCTATGGAATGATTAACAAGTTTACAATGTTAGTGAAGCAATTTGTCAATATCTTCTCAATTCACTCTTATTTTAACTTGTGCTTTACCGTCTCTACACCTCCTTCAATTTTTATACTTTGAAAGGCATGGTTATTTACAACATGCAGATAAAGTATATGTTTATTCATGGGAAAAATGCCATTGCAATAGAAACAGGAATAAAGGAAGGGGGAAATAAAGCAAGAGCAACAAAAGTTTATGCATGACCGCTCATTGGCACTTAGCTGGAAGACTTCAATGTGCAATATTTTGAAAATAGTTACATTAAGCGATCTTTACACATTTTCTGCAGGAAGTTTTTCTCTCACTTTTAAAGTTTCCTTGTAATCCAAAATTCTACAAAGTAGACTTCACAGAAAACTCAAAAGGAAATTCAATATAAAATGACATTTTAATCAAAATAAAGGATAGTAGAGGGTAAAGGGAATTCCCTGGAAATCTTGATGTCACATCCTTGGAAAATCCTGAATTTAAAAACTAAGATTGATATTTAGTTGATTTTGAAGTAAGAATGTTCACAGACATGCCCTCTTTTTATTTTTAGGCATCTCAAAAACATGTTTCCTGTATTTTTGGGTGGAACACTTCCTCTTACTATATACAGGGTCTGTAAAAAAAGGTATTCACACTTCAAAGAAAGAATACTATTTATTGCATATTTGTTTTACTTTTTAATGCTTATCACACATGTAGTAACATTTCATTTAACCACATGGTTACCCACCGTCGGCTCGATAATCTTGTCAGAACCGTGACCGTGGAGGGTGCTCTCGTAACCATGGTGCACTGGCTGCGTCGGCTCAATTGAGCTGAGCAAGACTCGGATACTAAGTGCAGTGATATTGTGGCACCAAAGTGTTCAAAAACAAAATCAGTTTAGCGCAGTGAGACAGTGCGGTTTTGTGCCAGAAAGTGGAACAGTGACACGCATAACGGCAGTGAAAACCCAAAGTCAGCGTGGGACCCTTCACAATGTGCCTTTGTTGCATCAAACAAGTGGCATCCCATCTCGGCCAAGCCAAGCCACCAGCTCTCAGCAGCTGGTGAGCGGGAAGCAGAGACTGCATATGGCAGCAGTGCCGTCAGTGCAAACTCCAGCTCCTGCTGGCCAGCAGGCCAGCAGAGGACTGATGCCATCCAGCAGCAGACCGACCACTTTTATTGCAGTGCAGTATCCAGCCAGCAGTGAAGTCCAGCCCCCTCGCCTCCCATTGGCTGATGAGCCCATGGTGGAGGTCACAACAGAGCACGCAATTCCTGTGGAACTGCAGGAAGAATATGCAAATTAGAAAAAGTTATGGATCTGCAAATGGAGATCCAATATTATATGGATCTTCTAAACGAACTGGATGCAGAATCCACCAACTTTCAATGCATAGCAGACGACCTTGGTAACTGCTATAGGGATCACGCCCCCAACTGATTTGACTTGGGGGCAGGCTGCGTCGAGGAAGCAGCGAGGAGAGCCACGCAGAAACTGAACAGCTTCCTCTGAAACAGGGGAACAAAAAGACAAAACACCTGTCACCGCCAACCGCTGTCACAGAAATTCAGAATCAGTATCAAATTCTGACCCTGGATGATGTGGATGAGGAATCGGAAGAAATGCCATCTACAGAATAACAAAACCCAAACTTCCGCCACCCCCATGACCCCAGAGGCCAAGCCCAACTAACACAAACCTACAGTGCCCACCTAAACCAACACCTACACCACAAACTCCAACCCGTCCACATTCACAGAACACAAAAAGGAGGCCCAAAAGCCTCCAAGAATCATCATACCAGACACAAAAGCAGTTACCAAGGTCCTACACCTTCGCACAACACTACCGACCGACTCCTTCAAAGTTCAAACTACATGGGACTGCCTCAAACTCTTCCTTCAGAGGAAAGCGGACACCGCCCCTACCATGGAACTGCTGCACAAGGCAGGTGTGCAACATTAGAGCTTTGCACCGAGGAGTGAGCAGCCACTTCGTTTTATGGTGAAGCGGCTCCCTATAGACATGATGGAAGAGGACATCAAGAAGGACCTCGTCCGAAAAGGATACACAGGAGTGCAGGTACGAAAGCTGCGATCTCACTTGATAGGACCACAGGTAACCAAAATTTCATAAATGAAAATGTAATATGCCTTGTGATGGTTACTGTGGAGGTCCTCAAAACAAACAGTAACATCACGCAATGTTTTAATTGCCAACAGTTGGGACACACATTCAAATTCTGCAAAATGACCTCCTGGTGCATCCTATGCAGTGGCTCCCACCACCTGTCAGCTTGTCCAGAAAAGGCCATTGGGGTCGTTCTACCCCAATGTGCAAACTGCGGGGAAACGCACCCTGCAAGCTACAGGGAGTGCGAAACGTTTAAATACGAATGCCACCGCCTCCAACTGGCAGCTAAAGCCAGGGCAAATCCTGGTGCCCAACCAGGGCTACACCCCATTCTTAACCCGGCCATAGTTCAGCCCGGTCTCTCCTACGTAAGGATCGCACAAATGCAAATGGCAACCCTGCCACCTTCATGCTCTCTAGCATCTCCCCCACTCAGGAAACATCATTCAACCTGAGTGGGTTAACCCTTTCACCGATATGGACATCATATGACGTCTAAGTTAAAATACCCCAAACCGATATGGACGTGTATAGACGTCCTGGCATACATGCATTTAATGCTCATTTAACGCCAATTATTTTAATCTTCCTATTTTACAATAAATTTAAATTAGTTCTATAAGGAATGTAAACGTACCCTTAAATGTTTCTTTTTGAATTGTACACCTCCAAAACTGGATAAACACCCAAGGGCACATCTGCAGATTCACACCAAATAATATTGGTTTCCTTGCGAACTTCTTTTTCGAAACACACTACACATTTTCGAAATGGTTGCGACTTTTTTTTTGGTTGTGGGTGGTATCCTTTTAGGAAAGTGTTTTCTCTCAAGTATGAGGGATGATGTCGTGGTGAATTTCCTACTTCCTAGTATAAAGAGGCCTCTGAATATTATAATACTCAATTAGGTTACGAGCTCTTTATACGCGCAAGTACAGGTAGATGAATGTCTTGCATGAATTTACAGCTCTGAAAATTATTAAACAACTGTGCATAGTTACATCCAGTGGTATAAATATATATATATATATATTACCATTTAACTGTTTTCCATAAAGAGGGATAGCTAGTAATAGCTGATCCACATCACCCATATTTCACCTGCCATTTTCCCAAACAATGGAGTAGCTAGCATGTCATCTGTAGACCAGCACACGTCACTGCTACGTATGTCCTAAAGATCTCCTTCACAATCGTACAACAAATCTTCCAGATTTTCTACAGTAATATCACAAGCCTGTACACATCATACCCAAGCTAATTTATTTACTACATTACGGGGATAAGCCATGGTTAACACTGAAATTTAACAATTTCAAATGTGGCATTCATTTAGCTCTTGATAGCTATAAGAAATCACTCTGAACACAAAGAGATTATAAATAACTAAAATACAGAGCGAAAACAGCTGCATAAGGCTACTAGAAACCTTGGTTGAGAAACACTGTAATAACAGATGCTGACAGAGAGTTTTCTTTCCAGTGTGTGAGTGTGTAACGCAATATATTCTCGTATGATTATCGCTTGGTATAGCATAAATAAACTAAACTTGAACCTGAGAAGTCACTTGCGTAGCTATACATACATACACTGGCTCGTATACACACAAAACAAAATGATTCAAATATTAGGCACGTTAGGCACAAAGAATGGCTTTCGCTACTGTGAAACAAAGTAGTGAAATTTCAACAATTTATTAATGTAGTCTCTATTTTATTGTTACTGTTGATTTATACTGCCTTTAATGAGTTTTAAACCAGTTTTTGTTTCGTTTAAATAACTTAATAAATACGGAAGATACGGAATCGTATGTATGATGCATTTTTAGAGCATTCACAATTTAAATGTCCTGTTCTGTTTATTGGGTATCCGTTTCCGGACCCTCAAGGGTTTAAATGGCCATCGGTGAAGCGGTTAAAAGAACTCTTTCAGTTAATCAAAGAACTTAACCTAGCCATAATTCTCACAAAATTAAAAACCTTCGCTGCAACCATAAAAAGTTGCACAGGCACCATGGATAAATTAGAAGCCATCACATGCTTTCTGAGCGAAGTATTCGACTAAATGGCAACTGTAAGGGGATGCATAGCTTCAACTCATGCTCTCCAGTGGAAAGCTGATGGCATCCACAGAAAGCAACATGAACTCGAAAATTACCTGAGACGCAACAAAATTGATATTGCATTTATATGCGAAACAAAATTGAAAGCAGAGCTAAATTTTAAGCTACAAGAGTATCAAATCTTTCAGACAGATAGACTTGGCAGACCGGGGCAAGGAACTGCCATCTTATTAAAACATCATGATGCTTGCGCTCCTGTAACACTCCCAGCATTAGCTACATTAGAGTGCACAGCACTGAAAACTTGTATTAACAATACAACGGTTATGATGGTGGCACTTTACAAGCCCCTACAACTACCACTTCACATACAAGACCTTGAACAAATCCTCGCTATGGAGCAGCACATAATCACAGGAGATTTCAACGCTCGGCACCCCTGGTGGAATGCACCATCAGATATAAGTAATAAACAGTGACAAATTGTAAATAGGTGCTCACCCCATGCTCATGAAAATAACAGCACGCAGAACAAATTAACATTTAAGAGTATTTCACCAAAATACCCAGTACGTTTTAAATAAAATTGAAACAATAGAAACAGTTTTAAATGACAAAGCCACACATAGTAATCTTAACTGAACATGGACTAAGTGAGTCCCAATTAAAAATAGTCAAACTAGAGAATTACAATAAAGTGAACACTTACTGTAGAAAAACACATAAAGGTGGGGGTGTGGTAATATATATTAAAAATAGCATACAGCATGTACCACTTGATAATTTACGTCTTAGCCAAGAAATGACTTGCGAAATAGCTGGGGTAAAAATTATATTAAACAGTGGTGAAATATATGTATTGGGTGCATATAGATCCCCAGCTTCACAGACCGATGATTTTCTAAAATGCCTAAATAATGTGTTACAAAAAAAAAAGTCAAACATAATTGTAAAATTGTTTTACTTGGAGATATAAATATGGATCTTGGAAACCAAACAAATAGTATAGATAAGCTTAATGACATGTTGAATAGCTATCACCTACATGAAGTAATAAAATGTCCAACTAGAATCACAGATAAATCGGCTACAATTATAGACCATGTAATAACCAATATAATGCCATTAGAATACTCGGCTTTTGTAGAAGAATTTCACATATCAGACCACCAGGCCCAAGTCCTAGATATATACAATTGTGAATTTAAAAACAAAGACAAAATATATTCCTGTAATAGAATCATAACACGTAGTAGAGAAGCAAAATTTATAGAAAGTTTGTTAGAAGAGAATTGGGAAACTGTGTGGTTTTTTTTTTAAATTACGTCCGCCCCACCGTTAAGTTATATCGGACGGTGAATGAATTGGGTGAAATGGTGCTCAAATGAGTCCAGGGTCCATGGAGCTTAGAGTTACCCGACATTCATCTTGAAGGATAAGGGAAAACCCTGGAGAAAACCTTATCCAGGTAACTCACCCTGACCGAGATTTGAACTCGGGACCTCTTGAACGTGAGGCAGACATGCTACCATCTACGCTACCGAGGAGGGCTGGGAAACTGTGTATGCAGCAAAAAGTACAAATGAAAAGTGGAATGCTTTTTATGAAATATTTGGTTATCTGTTTTCGAAAATTTCCCCCTAAGATTAGTTAAGATAGGTGAAAAAGAGACAAAGGATTGATTTGCCGTATGAGTACAAGACATTGAGAGAACAAGAAAAAGTATGTATGATTTTTATAAAATGACTGGTTGCGAGTTTTATAAGGAAAAATATAAAAGCCTGAAAAAACAGTATTCACTCTCCCTACGATTTTTAAAATCCCAAAAATATGGCAATGAAATTATGCAGTCAGAAAATAAGATTAAAGCAGCTCCGAATATAATAAATGATAAGAGGAAAGTAAAAATTAGACATAACATTGTATTAAAAGAAAATGGAAATATTGTTCAAGACCCACATAAAATCTGTAACTTATTAAACACATTTTTCATTGGTGCATCCCACAGTCAAAATAATACTCAAGTAAATTTAAATAACAAAATTGCTGATACAATCTATATTATGTCCACAACAAAAGAGGAAATTAAAAGAATAGCGAAAGGATTTAAAGCGAAAAAATCCTCGGGATGGGATGGTATATCTTCTGATCTTTTCAAAAAATGTGTAATGGTGATAGTGTACTCGAACATCTCATAAACAGTTGTATATTTGAAGGCATCTTTCCTGATTGCTTGAAAATCAGTGTTGTAAGACCAGTATACAAAAAAGGTGACAGAGGCAAAAAAAGTAATTACAGGCCAATTACACTTAACTCTATAATAGCAAAACTTATTCAAAAGATAATAGCTAATCAAATGATAAATTTTTTTAAAAAAAAATAACATTTTAGTACCTACACAGCATGGATTCAGGAAAAACCTATCAACGACTGCAATGATAGAACTCATACATCACATAATTGCTCATCTGGAAAATGGGGAAAAGGTAGCTGGTTTATTTCTGGACCTATCTAAAGCGTTTGACTCAGTTGATCACTCGCTGCTTATTGGTAAACTAGAAAACTATGGTGTCAGAGGGAAATTGCTTGAAATAATAAAATCGTATTTGACAAATCGGAAACAGTGTACTGAAATAAACTATAAAAATGGAAATATAGTTAGAAAAATCTCTTCAAAATATGATACTGTCAAATTAGGAGTGCCACAAGGATCTGTTTTTGGCCCATTATTATATATTTGATTTATGTAAACGACCTACCAGAAACAATTGACTATAAAACAATCATATATGCTGACGACACTTCTGTTCTATTTTGGAATAAATCAGCAAATCAGTTAAAACAAAACTTAATAAATCAAACTGACTTAATTCTAAATTGATGATAGCTTCTCGGGCTAACAGCCAGGTCAGATTAGGGTAACTACCCAAGCTTTCAGCGGAGCTCGGCCAATGGGAAGAAAGTAGGCAGTTCTTAAATATTAAAAGCAGAAGCATTATTAACAGTGAAGTATTCTTCATATTTAAATTTGAATTTATGAGTCACTATGTTTACACTCAGTCTTCACTTACTTGTTGTTGTATAATTGAAACGTTTTCAAGATCATTCGATCTCATCATCAGCTGTTTGGTGACTAGATGAACCTTCCTCTTCTTCCACTACTACGGAGTTCCGATCACTCTGCCATCTGGTGTTAGGGGCACTAAGTTTTAATACTTCATTTAATGCCGGGATTTCAAAATTTATAACTTTATCACGGTTTTTGTTTATGAAAATTTTTTCCCAAATATCCAATTCTATGGGTGTACTTAAAGATTTTAACAGTTTAATGTTGTGGCCAATGTTGTGGTTTTCTGTCCAAAAATGGTGTGAAACTGCAGATTTTTCTGTTTGTTTCAACTTAATGTTCCTTTGGTGTTCTTTTTGCCTGGTTAACATGTTTCTCTTAGTTTTTCCTATGTAGCTTTTTTCACAGGTTTCACAATTAATCTGATATATTCCTGATTTCAAATTGTTGGGGATTGTATTTTTCAGTGGTTTATTTAGCAGGTTCCTCAGAGTGAATTTGTTTTGGGGTGCTAGTTTTAAGTTTAGTCTTTTGAAGATTCGTTCAAATTTTCTAAAAGCCCATGGATGGTAGGTGAATTTTCTATATTGCCAATTTGTGTTATTAAGTGGTGTGAGAGTGGTATTTTTTGATCTTATCTTCAGTTTTTCTTTCCTCTTCATCGGACCCCAGAGAAATAGATGATATTATCAATCTTACAGATTTATGCATAAGGAATAATTACTTCATGTTTAACCAAAAATTCTACAGACAATCAAAAGGTTTAGCAATGGGGAGCCCACTTTCGCCTATTTTAGCAGACCTATACATGAGCTATTTTGAAACACACATAGTAAAGGCCTTCCCACAGATTTATAAATTTTGGCAGAGATATGTTGATGATATTTTTGCTATCATTCCAGAAAAACTTAGAGAAGATTCTCTAAAATTACTAAACCTGCAAGATAATCACATCCAATTTACTATGGAAGTAGAAAGAGACAACACCCTACCCTTTCTGGACCTCAAGATAACTAGAAATCATCATGGTGTAGATTTTGGAATATACAGGAAGCCCACACACATAGATAATTACATAAAGAAAAATGAATACAACCCAGTTTCACATCAACTAGCTGCCTTTAGAAGTCTAATTCACCGGCTATACAACGTCCCACTGAGTAAGGATGAATTTTTGAAAGAACAACAACACATAAAAGACATAGCGGTATTAAATGGATTCAACCCAGCCATCATAAGGAATATGATGAAGAGGAAAGAAAAACTGAAGATAAGATCAAAAAATACCACTCTCACACCACTTAATAACACAAATTGGCAATATAGAAAATTCACCTACCATCCATGGGCTTTTAGAAAATTTGAACGAATCTTCAAAAGACTAAACTTAAAACTAGCACCCCAAAACAAATTCACTCTGAGGAACCTGCTAAATAAACCACTGAAAAATACAATCCCCAACAATTTGAAATCAGGAATATATCAGATTAATTGTGAAACCTGTGAAAAAAGCTACATAGGAAAAACTAAGAGAAACATGTTAACCAGGCAAAAAGAACACCAAAGGAACATTAAGTTGAAACAAACAGAAAAATCTGCAGTTTCACACCATTTTTGGACAGAAAACCACAACATTGGCCACAACATTAAACTGTTAAAATCTTTAAGTACACCCATAGAATTGGATATTTGGGAAAAAATTTTCATAAACAAAAACCGTGATAAAGTTATAAATTTTGAAATCCCGGCATTAAATGAAGTATTAAAACTTAGTGCCCCTAACACCAGATGGCAGAGTGATCGGAACTCCGTAGTAGTGGAAGAAGAGGAAGGTTCATCTAGTCACCAAACAGCTGATGATGAGATCGAATGATCTTGAAAACGTTTCAATTATACAACAACAAGTAAGTGAAGACTGAGTGTAAACATAGTGACTCATAAATTCAAATTTAAATAGGCAGTTCTTATCGGCCGCGCGCTAGGTATAAATATCGCAACATCAGTAGCCTAGATTCAGTTCCCCTGAGGATGGCGGCAGAGTTAGTCACTGAAAGCTTGGGTAGTTACCCTAATCTGACCTGGCTCTTAGCCCGAGAAACTATCATCAATAATCAACGCTGGGAAAGCTTCAAGTCATTAATTCTAAATTGCATAAAAGATAATAATTTAAATGTCAATATAAAAAAGAGCAAATTGGTTACTTTTGAATATCAAACAAGTCTAAAACTAAACAATGTAATAATTAGTGGTAAAGATATGGAACAGGAAGATTCAACAAACTTTTTGGGTATCAAACTAGACAAAAACTTGAATTTCCACAAACATTGACAGCATATATATATATATATATATATATATATATATATATATATATATATATAAATTAATTAATATTACTTGTACACAAAACAGAATGTAATGTAAATAATGTCAACAGAAATGGCTACAATACTAGAGGATGTGATAACTTTCATAGACTTACTACAAGAACAAAATCAGCTGGAAAATATCCATTATTGATCCATTATATTTTATAACAAATTGCCAAATTATTTAAAAACATTACCTGGAAATAGCTTCAAAAAGGAATTAAAAATGTATTTAATAGAAAGATGTATATATAGAACTGATGAATTATAATGGAAACTGTTTCATGAATTGTATATTTTTTATATAAATTGTATTTTGTGAATAATGATTGTCATTTGAAATTAGACTGTGACGATGCTTGAAACATAGTATGTCTATAGGCAAATTGGGGACAGTGTGCAAAAAAGTATATACAGATGATTTTCACCCTACAAAAGTGAGCAGTTAGGATCATGTTAGGTTTAAAACAAACTGACTCGTGTAGAGATGCATTTAGAAAGCTAAATATCCTGACCTTACAATCTCTATATATATTTGAAGTAATAATGCTTGCAAAAACAAAATTTATAAGTCAGAAAACAGTCAAATACATAATTATGAAACTAGGGAAATCAATAACTTTCATGCTGTAGCTCATAGGAGAAATAAAAGGTATACAAGTGACAAATAGATTTAAAAGAGAGTTAAAGAAGTTCTGTATAAATGGTGGTTTTTATACACTTGAGGAATACTTAAGCAGATAAGTAAAATATTAAATTAGTGTTGATTTTTATACAGATTTTGTGTAAAAGGAAATACAGAAGGTTTAGGCAATCAGTGCAACTTATTGTAATAATAAATTTTATTTTACTGTATGTATTTTTAAAATGTACTAGTGTATTAGACTTTATATTAATTTGTAACATTTTCAATCATATTTGTAATTCATTTTTATATCTTTGAAACTGTATTTTTGACGATGCCACGAGTCTGGCTGACTCCTACGGCAGATAAATAAAAAAAAAATAATAATAAAAAAAAATGCACGCCGAGCAAATGCAGCAGGAAATATCTCGGTAGAATTAATAACAGAAAATATTGACATCGAGGTACACCTCCCAGACGACCTCACCTTTTGGCACAGATCAGGACGAAAGCATCCTGAAATTTTGGATTTCATTATTTCAAAAAATATGGCGATCGTACAAAATCTCTAAGTGTATCACAGTTTGGATTCTGACCATTTACCTGTGCATTTCAAGATGAAAGGTGCCATTTCTGCCAGTGCCCCTGGAAACAGGAAATGCACTGACACGAATTGGGAAGCCTTCACACTCGCGATGCACAAAATGGCGCAGCCCAAACTGTCATACCGCAATGAGGCGGAAATAGATGTTGCCGTTGAAAACTTCACCGCCTCCCTGCGCACAGCTAGGCAAAGCACCACCACATACACCACAAGTCCACCCAGTTTTTGCACATACCCTGAGGTAGAGCTTCTCATTGCTAGACGAAGACGCCTGACGTGGCTCTGGAGGCAAACCCGCCAGCCAGAATATAAAGTCGCAGCAAATTGGCTGCGTAAAACCATTCGGCGTCGGATTTAAATTAACAAAATTGACCAGTGAGAAACTAAAATGCAAAGTACCACACATTCGGACCATTCTTTGTGGAAATTACTTTGGGCATTAAAGACCTCCTCAAGCGACAACACTAGCACATTGGCACTCACTCACCTTGGCCTGCACTTCTCTGGAGAGGAGAAAGCAGAGGTGTTCGCCGATTGTCTGCAAGACAGGTTCAGAGAAAACCCAACGGTAAACCCTGCCAATAAGCGGGAAGTAAACGACTGAGTACAAACATGGGTGGCGCGGAAGTGTGAGCAACTCAATCACCTCATTATGCCACAGGAAGTTTACAAGGTCATTAGGTCACTGCATAATGGCAAAGCCGTCGGCCCAGACAGGGTGACTAATGAGGAACCTAAACACCTCCTGAGAAAAGCCTGGTGCACCTCACCAAGATTTTCAACGCTTGCTTGCAGCTAAACTACTTCCCAGCAACTTGGAAACTAGCCAAGGTCATTATGCTTAAAAAACCAGGGAAGAGCACCAGGCAGCCTCAAAATTACCGATCCCTTAGTCTCCTGTAAACAATTGGTAAATTACTAGAAAAAATCATCCTTTCTCTACTCAAAAACCACATTTCAGAATTAGACCAGCTATCAAAATCCCAATTCGGCTTTAGAAAGAAACACTACTGAGTTACAATTATTAAGGCTCACCGACGATATAACTGAACAATTTAACAATAGGGATTCAACATTGGCATTATTTTTGGATGTAGAAGCCTCTTTTGACTGGTGCTGGCACAACGGCCTACTTTGTAAGTTGCACCAACAATTTCCCATACTCCAAAATTACCTATACTTGCTGCAAAGTTTTCTAGAAAACAGACGCTTCTACGTCCAAGTGGGATGCTCCTCTTCACATGAACGAGACATGCAGGCTGGCATACCACAAGGTGCAATAATGTCCCCATACCTGTACATATTATATACGAACAATTTCCCCATGGATGCCAGATGCAAGGTCGCCATGTATGCTGACGACACTGCCATCTACAACTACCATAAAAATGCAAAATACGGGCTTTTGGAAATGTAGCGGTACACTGACCACTTCCTTTCATGGTGTCATGATTGGAAAATCAAAATTAACGCCACAAAATGCCCGCTGATTTATTTCTCTAACCAGCGGTACCCTCCGGCCATGGACCTAACGATCGGTGGTCAAAGATTACACTGTCAGCAGCACCTGACAAAAAACTCCTCTGGAGCGCCAACATACAAGATAGCGCCAACAAAGGTCGGCAGAGATTAAAGTTATACGCCCCCATCTTCCGTAGCAAGGAAGTAAAACTGAAAACAAAAATAGTGCTATACAAATCTTTCATATTATCTGTGGTCCTCTATGCATGCACGGCCTGGAGAAGTGATACAGCAGAAAGTGGTTACCTATTATATTAGCTGACTATTGTTGGTAGCTCACAAGGGAAGTTTCTGATATCAGCTACAAGCAGAAGTCTTATCTAAAGTTTTTTTTTTTAAACAATAGGAGGTAAATTTAATAATATTTTCAATTTTTTGCATGATAGTTATTATAGTCGCTTTGGTGGAACAGTTACCATGGATTTATCTTTGTTAACAGAAACCTCTCAGATAACGCACTGATTATTCTTGCACAAGTGAGAGGGGTACTGACGGGCCTCCCGGTCATGTGCTAAACACCAATGAATGCATCACTTCAACCAATGGAATTCGCAGGAATCACAAATGACAGATATATTAACTTTAAAGAGAGTCGATTAAAGACACTAGACAACACTTACTTTTAAATTTTTCCGGAACATGTTTCTGAGGCTTTGCCTCTATCATCGGCCGGCTCTCGACTGGTTCTCGTTGGTGTAGCTGACGATATTTTGTCACAGGTCTCCTCTGGTGGCGGTTCAAGGAACTTGCTGAACAAATCTTTCTGGGGGATGTCGAAATTGAATACTTTGTTCCTATTTTTTGAAATGAAGATTTGTTCCCATGTGGATAGTTCTTGTTTTCCTGATGTATGTTTTAGTAGTTTTGGTTCTGGATTTATGTTGTGGTTTTTTTCCCAAAAATGTGTGGCAACTGCTGATTTTTCTAATTGTTTATATTTTATGTTTCTAAAGTGTTCCTTTGCTCTTGTTTCTAAATTTCTTTTTGTTTTTCCAATATAAATTTGACTACAGTCATTGCATTCAATTTGATATATACCAGATTTTTTGTTAGATGGAATGGCATCTTTGATGTTTGAGCAAATTAGGTTTTTTAAGGAGAAATGGTTGACTGGTGCTAGTTGAATATTTTGTTTTTTGAAGACTTTTTTGAATTTATCATAGGCCCATGGATGGTAAGTGAATTTTTTGAAAATCATATTAGTTTCTGTAGCTGAGAGAGTTGTGGTTTCCTTTAGTAGCTTCTTTTTTGCTAAGCTCACTTTTTTGTCCACTAATGATTTGGGAAAGTTATTTTTTTGTGCTATTTCAATTATTTTGTTGTATTCTGTTTTGTATTCTTCTGCTGTGAGCTATTGTCAGCTACACCAACGAGAACCAGTCGAGAGCCGGCCGATGATAGAGGCAAAGCCTCAGAAACATGTTCCAGAAAAATTTAAAAGTGTTGTCTAGTGTCTTTAATCGACTCTCTTTATATCGTCAGCTACACCAACGAGAACCAGTCGAGAGCCGGCCGATGATAGAGGCAAAGCCTCAGAAACATGTTCCGGAAAAATTTAAAAGTAAGTGTTGTCTAGTGTCTTTAATCGACTCTCTTTAAAGTTAATTTATCATAACAACACTGTTTTCAACACTTCCAAGAAAGGAATGACAGATATATGTTTACTTCACGTGGAGTAATCAGTGCGTTATCTGAGAGGTATCTATTACCAAAGATAAATCCATGGGAACTGTTCGAACAGCGCCACTATACTTAAATATGGATTGTTCACTTTAACCGTAATTTATGGAGTCTGTTTAACTTTGTCATTATAATGTTGAATTAAATGATATTTCACCTCAGGATTGATTACAATATTTTAATTGCATCTGCTGTATGCATTATTTCTGAAAAATACTAAAACCAATTTCTACAAAAAACAGTACGTGATAGGGAATTTTGGATTTCAGATTTGATTTCAGCACAGCTGAACAACACTTTGTTGAAATTTGTTGATCAGTAATTATTTAATGTCTGCATACACCAGAGAGTAAGCTACAAATATAAAACATGTTAATACAACACGAATTAGGTAATCCAATCAACATTTCTGAATTTTCTCATCCACATCAACCACTGAATGTTGGTACAAAATTAAATTAGTGCAAAGAAATTAATCAAATCAACATTTCACATTTCCAGTCTCATACAAATAAGTAAATCTGTGGTGTCTCAGGCACTGATTTATGCCTTTTCAAACTATATATAGTGGATATGTTCACAAAATGTTCTTGGTGCAGATTGGCATATGTACTTGCTTTTCTAGAAAATGGTAGCAAAACTAAAACAAGGACAACCCATAATATAGCGGGAGACATTTTAACAAGTACAAGAACTTAAAAATTATAGGTATAGTTTCATCACTAAGACTATAGGGGATGACCTCTTGCCCATTATTCTGAACTTTTGAACTTCAGTGCAAGAATTGGTCCATCAATTTATAATTCTCAGTATGACAACTTGTATCATATTAAGTAAGAGTGGTCTTCAGCTAGTCCAAAGGCTCCAATGGTAAAGTTGAAAATATTTTGGAGTTAAAACAGATTTTTCCCCCTGCTTTGCAAGGACTTTATATATTCTTGGCCTGTATGTGTTTTGTTTTACCCATTTATTGCACAAGGGTGTAAAACTATTCACTTGGAGTTACAAAACTGCACTCTTAACTAAAAAATGAAAAGAAAAAAAAATGGGCTTGTTGTATTCTACCCTTGGATCCTTCAGGTCATTTAGTCTTTGGATCAAGCAACCTCATTATACATGGGTATATATGCACCTATTTATGTGGTCTTATTGCTGCAATGTGAGCAAGATAATCAAGTCATTTTGCCACTTTGGGAAATACAGATCTGTAGCTTATAATTTTCAATTACTTTCACATTACGGAAATGTGATTTTCATTGTTCAAAATTTTATCAAGTACATGGATACAAAATATTTTGCCGGAATTTTGTTTCAGAAAATTATAATCTGCCACCATCTCTCAATTATTCATAAAGATTCTAAATGCACTGTTTGCGAACCTTAAACTTACCAGATGTATATCATTTTTATCCAATTAAAAGTTTGTAGCAATAGTACAATCACAGATCCATACTAGTGAAATCAGAGGCGTGCAGAAGAGAAATCTCCAACAATATACAGCACAATTATCAGATGTACAGTATTAGAAGGCATATGAGGCAGAACAAGCAAGGCTTACCTAGAGTGACTGTCCCATCATAGGCATACAGAGTTCCCTAGTTCAAAATGCAAAGCACAAGCGTCACCAACAGAGATTTCTCTTTTTCATGCACCTCAAATTACTAGTGGAAATCCGACATTGTAATATGTCTTGGTATACACAGAAAGGATTTTTGAAACAGCCTTAACAAAGGCCATTTTTCAATTATGTATGGTTCTCGTGTTATCGCTTTGAGAATAAATACCTGACACCCATGCCCATGTTTAGGTTATGGTATGCTTCAACTTCCAATCTTGCCCATGTGTTATTTCTTTTCATTATGCAGTACTGAGTAAGACATTACGAAGTGTCGTTAGGAGCTGCATATATTTAGTTCATAAGTTAACTGACCATGGATCACTGCAGTCCAGGAAAGCACGCATGTACTCTTAAAAGTACAGTTCAAGACCTTTGTGTAACTGTGACAATAAGCAGAAAATTCACATGTTTACATTGTGTTTTGTGAGCTGTTAACGTCACTTTCAAAGCCTGGTAACAGGGCACAGGTATAAGGATAAAGTACTCTACTTCAAGGTCAGAAATATTTTTAAAGTGTACAGTTTCTTTAAGGAATTGTCCTCTGTAGAAGTGCATGACCAGATCAATTTTTCACAAAACTAGCAATTCCTTCACAATAAGTCGCTTTCAGAAATCCAGGTACGTTATTTTCAGTAAATAAGTATATTAATATTGAATATTATCATTGACAATGTTATCATAATTATTCTTTGCTGCATAAGTTTACATACTGACAATTTGTGAGATTACAAATGTTACTTTCCTGTTCCCTCCCCATATCTTCTGCCTCTCTGGTGCATCACTGGCAACAGTGCAGCTACTGTATAAACACATTGACTCAGCTCACTTGCCTTCTAAAACCTTAAGCCATTTAAGTTAGACATGTGGCAGAATCTTATAATGCAGCAATGCAACATGCATAAACATGTACATATAACCCAGGTATGGTAGGCCATACAATGAGTTTCTGAATTTATGCAACAGAGAATCTTGAGCAATTGTCATGCCGCATTGGTAGCATCAGCATCACCAGCAGCAGCATCACGGACAGACTGAGGGGAAACCGAGGTATCACATGCATGTTCTTGTCCTAGAAGGGACTCAATCACATGACAGGTATAAGGGGTTCACAGGGTGGCGGGTGAAAGGTTAGAGGAAAGAAAGGAGGTACCTCTGAGCTCCGGGTGCAAGGCCCTTGTGCACCGCTGATGGAATAATGTTACTAAGAAAGTTTGAATTTTCAGATTCCAGACTAATTCTTAGGTGGGCATAACTTTGAGGTTGCTATAACTTAAGGGTTACTGATTATGTCTGCAAGTCATTCGGGGATCCCGGTGCACTTTAAGGGGAGGCATTGGTGAAACTTTTTCAAAAATGACAAGAAATGACATTTTCCATTTTTTGCCTAAATATTATGGCAGAATCTGTCATCAGTGCCATTTAAAGAGCTGCTACGTCATTATTTAAATGTCCATGTGCGGGTGGGCAAGGTCATTTATATTGCCTTTGCAAGCGTATTGCAAAGAAATTGGTGGAATTTACGTTTAAGCTACGTGGTTTGATTCCATAGACTCTGGTAATGGGCAGACATCTTCTGAATGTTTTTGAAAGCTACTGAACACTTCTGTTTTCGGTTTGGTTCCTACTTTTTAAAGTAAACAAACATTTTCACATGTATAGAATAAAAAGAAGTATTTCAGAAAGTGGAGTGCCATTGTTACTAAAATTAGGCAAGTGAGTCAACCTTGTATATACTTTCCTCCACTTACAAGTTTTTTATGAAGACTAGTTTCTGGGGACTTCTCCCCTATCGTCAGCTCTGTGGTAGAGTCTACCACAAAGCTGACGATAGGGGAGAAGTCCCCAGAAACTAGTCTTCATAAAAAACTTGTAAGTGGAGGAAAGTATATACAAGGTTGACTCACTTGCCTAATTTTAGTAATTTTCACATGTGTTTGTGAAATATGGCTTACATGCAAGTGAAAGCTGGATAGCAGCTTATATTACATTACTATATTTTAGAATAGGAATAAGGCCTGACTTAACATTATATTGTTTTCTTGCTGCAGCAGTATATAATTCACACCAGGTTAGGTTAGCAGTACAGTGGCTATTTCGAAGCAAAATATAATGAAACTTTAAGGTTTGCTAGTCATAATAGTAAGTAATGATACTAGAATGCTCTACTTAAGATAAATGTTAAATAAACACATATTATAGCTCAAGAATTACCCGTAATTCTAGGAGGTCACCTTTTCTAATTTATATTTCTCCCCTTAGCTTAGAGAAAGAACAAGTTCTCAAAAATCAAGAATTAAAGTATACACTTTTGGTTTACTTAGAATAGCTCTATCTGATCTTTCTTGAGAAGAATCATCTTAAGGTTGCGTCAAAATTATAACCATAAGCTATATGTACAACAAGAACTTGAGTTGCGGATGAGCATCACACAAAGTACAAGGAAGTGCGAAGAGAGACTATGAATGATTGCCGCAAATTTGGGTGTAAGAAAGCAAGGCATTGTTGAAGAAGCTGATCCAACAAATGAATTGCAGTCTACCAAAACCCTCAGAGCTTTTGAAACTGTATGAGCATTTGTATAGCTTTATAAAAAAAAAAAGCTATCTTTATGAAATAGCTAACTAAACTATTTTGTAACTTGTAGTATCCATGTGAAAGTCCTACCTTCATCTCCTGGTACTTTTTCTGGAAGTTCACCATTTTCCAACAGTGATGAATCAAAGAGTGCCGCTGCTTTCTTCACAATGAACTGTTGCAGCTTTAATCTTTTGCCTCTATCTTGGAAGCTATAAAGAATATTTTTAAAAATTAAGATACTCACAATTCTAAAAAGCTTTTCCTACAAATCTGCTATACCCCAAGCATAACTAAAAAGGATTTGCAAATCCATACCACTCACCTCAGATGCTTCTGCCTTTGCTGATAAACGGCAAACTCTAAGTCCTTGGGATTAACTCCAATCTTGGCCAAGTCACCCTCTCCCCTTTCTCCTTCCCACAACTTCTGCAACTGCTGACCATGGAAATTCAATGATCGTGTAATCAAGTCTGCACTGAGAGAAGACTCCATGTCTTCTTCAGTCTCTCCTTACAATTATTTCTCAACTAGTGATAGTATTTTTTAACAGAAATTAACCTGTGAAAGAAAATAAAATATCAGAATAAGGTTTTAAAATATATGCTTGAGCTAAATAACTACTCTTTGGTCTTTGAACACTGACCCAGGAACATTGTAATAAATTAATGAAATAATTATGACTAATAGGCCTTTTTTTACTTTCTCTACATAATATTACACCCAAAGTTCAATACGAGGATTTCACTGGAAATGAATGTTTTAAGGCTCCAGAATCCAAAATCCAATTTTTAAGATAATATGTGTGCATGCGCATGTGTGTGTGTGCGCGCATGCTTGTGCAGCAAAGCTCAAAAACTGAAAACCTGCTTAAATTTCAAATTTCAAGTATTCAAGTTCAAAATCTTCCAAAGATGTGACAGATTTTCAAGAAAATCTATTTCAGAATACCCGTTAAATGGAATTTTTTTTAAAAAGTTTTGATTTTACAAAAATGGCTCTATGATTTTGATTAAATAGGTATAATAAAATAAATAGGTAATTGTATAGGTTGACAAATGAAATGTATATCTTTAATTTTCTGGCAATGTCCTCAGAAGTCCTATTCGTTCTGCACGATTTTAAAATAACTGCTAAAACTACACACAAAATCTACAGCAAAAATGCACTTACTAAATCAATGCCAAATGCATATTTTTTCCACGGTGTGGAGTGAACCACTTCAGAAATATTTTTATTTGTTTTAACTTAATTGTATGCTCCCTCTTAGAACTTGGGTAAATGAAGATGAAGACCCATCTGTGCTAATGAATGTAATGCCCAGAAGAATGTTATCTAATGCAGAGCAATAGAATTTTATAATAGATTATTCTAAATTATTTCTATGTTGACATAAAAAACTAAAATCACAAATTTGTAAGCATTGAAGGTCACTCAAAAGAAGCAGAGAAATGATGAATTCTCATTCAGCATTAAAGTTATAAAAAGCAGTGATCCTATCAGACAATAAGTATTTCTAAGCTATATTTTTTCCAGGTGCATTTTCAAAAGTCCTAAAAATTCTTTTATCATGATGTACCAATTCCATTCTAAGCTGTAATTTCTTTCTACAGATAGTGACATAACAACAAGGAAATTGAGCTACTGTACTTTTATGGCATTAAAAAACAGACAACTTAACACTTGAATTGTGTTTCATTTTAAAGAGGTAAAGAACATAAAGTGCATATATAAAGATAAGATTACGGACAAGTGGATGTCAAGACATTAAAATTGTACCAATGTATATAAAACCTAAAACAGTAAAAATGTGCCAATGTATAAAAAAAAAAACCAAAGAAAACAAGATTTTGTAACATGGCTGTGCAACATGGAACAGCAAGTTATTTAATTAACCTTTGTCAGGGATAGAAATGAGGGCAGAATAACTGGTTTAGAACTAAAACCAAATAGGCATTAGAAACATGAAGAGTAATGGGGAGAAGGGATAAGAAGAAAGTGAATCACTAGTTTAAATAAAAAAATAAATAAAAAAAACCTAGGTGAAAGAGAAAAGTATGAAGTGAATAGGTGAGAAAAGTGTTTTGGAAGATAAATGTAAAAACAAAAGACATTGTAAAAAGTTATAAATAATAATAAACTGAATAAACAGCAACACAACTTAAAACATGTAAACATATGTAAAGAATCTTAGAGGCCTTATCCAATGACAAGAGCAGGGCTCCAGTTTGAGGGAGTCCAAAACGTAAATGGTTTATTAATGAAATACTTATGGAAAAAATGCAGTGTACACTGATGTAGGTCATGTGACGAAAGAGAGGGAAACCTCAGAAATGGCGGTTGGCACAACAAAGAAGAAACTAAGAAAAAATTGAATTGCATTAGGGCGAGTACAGAGTAAACAAGTGTGGGAATTGAGGTGATCAAAAAAGCGGAGTGAAACAAGCATGAGGATACAAGGGAAAAGCAGTGTGAAACAAGTGTGGGGATTCAAAAGATTAGAAAAGGGGCAAGAATTAGGCAGGGGATTTGAGATGTAGGGGCATATCAGCAAGGCAAAAATGACTATTATGGGTAAATTGCAAAAAGAAATAAAATAGGTCCGTTAGAGGTAGAGGAAACAATACGAACAAATGTGATACAGCTGTGCAAATTATAGAAAGAGAACAGAGATTAGAATGGAGTTGTGAGAAGCTGGAGAGATTTTTGAGAAAGTGTAATGAAGAGATAGGTTAAATAGGATTGAAAAAAGATGCTAATGAAGTTAAATAATTTGTTTTAGAGAAAGGGTACACAAGACATGGGGTGATGAGCAAGTGAGAAATATTGAAAAGTGAGGTTAGGTAAATACAGACACGGTGAAACAACAGTAATTTGAAGTGATGATTTAGAGGAATTGACAGAAATTTGGTAAATAGGAACACCTAACGCAAGATAGAAAAGTAAATGGAAAGCAATGACTATTAAAACTGTATTGAATGACTGCTCTGTTAGCAAAGGGACCAGGGCCCAGCTCAGGGATAACCCAAGATGTATTTGTTTTAGTACTTAATAAATAATATCTCAATTAAATTCATTCATTTTGTAAAAAATTAAGTGATATTACATTTGTTTTCAACTCAAAGCTGTGGGTTTAATGATTAATGGTGCAAGATAAGTCTGGGATATGATTTTCTACTTTGAAACATGAGTTTTTCTCTTAAATTCTTCATATCTGATAAACTTTGTTAATATGACAGAATGTAGTCTTTCATTGCAGGAGTCAATATAACTGAAAGTTATTTCAGGGCTGTTATGTCTGTGTGCTGAAGACAGACATTTCCTTCATAACTGCAACAGACCTCATCAGTGTACTGTCAAAGTCTCCTCAGTGCAAGTTCGATTAAGTCTCTTAAAATTTTGTATTTTAACAAACTCTTAGATGGTACCTAATAGACTAATGGCTAATTTCTCAAAAAGTGCTATAATAATTTTTATTTAACCTATTATGTCCTCTTTATCCAGAATGAATTTTTTAACTTACATATAATTGTCAAAACGTAAGAGATGTAACAAAAATGTACTATTCAGAAAATGAATCTTATTTAAACATGTACTTTATATCACAAAATAACTATTTTGAAGGTATTCATAATTGGTTTTGCATTTCCAAACACCTATACTCTTATACCCATACTTAGCCATCACTCACTTGTTGCACAAGTTATGTAGAAAACATGGAATTTCAAAATCAGAGCAAAGCAATTCAAATCTTAAAGCTCTGACCACCACTTTAGACTCTTGTATCATTACTCTTATAGCTATAACAAAATGTATAACGAAATCATTCCTGCAAATGGCTATCTCAACATGTACCATACAAAGTCAGCTTTTGCATGAAAAGTTTATAAAATAGGAAAGTCGATACAAACATGTCTTAATTTATGCTAAATAATAAAGATATTTTGGGACATCTCTTCCAAGATGAGATGAGATGTGGTTTGGCCACAATAAATGTACAGAAACTGTATTATGACATGCATTTGAGCAACTCTGCCATAAAAATATATAGAAGGCAAAAGAGTTTTGCAAGAGTATGAATTTGAAGTACCCAAAATTGATTTCTCTGAAATGGATGGCATTAAGATATTTTTGCCATCTTTGTTCCACTTTTTCACTCAAGTGTTAATTTTTTTTTTTTGGGGGGGGGGGGGTGTAGGGAATTTATTTCAACAACTCTGTACTTTCCTTATTTTTCTGCAAAAATGTTTGAAATTACTATGCAAACAAATATTCTCTTAAAAGGCAGAATCAGATCTGAAGAATTCAATACCACAGCCAGAATATGAACCACACATCGGCTGTATGTGTAGCTGCTCTACCACTAAGATACATGGCACATTTAGTGTTATTTTCAGTTTCATCTGTACAAAACTATCATTCAAAATTGCTCCCTTGTATTAGAAATATAAATACCAAACAATTTAATTTAGGTAGTTTTAGCACTTTCTTCTGTCTGATCATCACACGTGCCAAGGCTTTCATAAGCAGCAATGTCGCTTTCCCCACCACCACTCCAGCACATGCTTCACAGCAGCTGTCAGGATCCTAAAGAAATTTTAATTCTACCATACAAATGGTTTTATCAATTAATTTAGACGTCACTGTTATCAAATACCTTCGAACATGAGTAACCAGATGAGAACATTGCAATGAACTGTTTGACCAATAATGTAGAAATTAAGACAGTAACCCTAAAGGAACTTAAACAGGAAATAAAAATGTGAATTTAAAAAAAAGAAAGATGTGATCTAATCATAGGGCAGCTGCTTAAATAATTACCGAATAAAGCACTAGTGGAATTCCTATATGCACTAAACTGTCGCTAATCCAGCCATTCTTTGTAGACATTGGTTTCACATTAGCGGAAGTGCCAAACTGAGTTGATAATATTAGGATATACTCAAAACCTGTATTTCTAGTACAGCTTTCCTATTGAATTTTTTTTTGCCCACCTCGGTAGCATGGATGGTAGCGTGTCTGCATCACGTTCAAGAGGTCCCGAGTTCGAATCTTGGTTAGGGTGAGTTACCTGGGTAAGGTTTTTCCGGGGTTTTCCCTTATCCTGAAAGACGAATGTCGGGTAACTCTAAGCTCCATGGACCCCAGACTCATTTGAGCATCATTCCACCTATTTCATTCATCGTCCAATATGACTTAACGTTGGAGGACGTAAATTACAAAAAATCGTGGAGAACATTACTTCCTTTACTTACTATGTATATTAAGTATTAGAGAACAAATTTAAAAAAATGTATTACAGTAAGTGTGGGGAGTTTAAAGGTCCATCAACAGCTGGTTCATTTGCATTCAGTTAAGCATTAGTGAAGTAAAAAACTAAAGCAAGAGGAACCTCAGCATGTACTCAGTTAACACAGATTCTTCTTGTACATAAGATAAATTCAAAAGTGTAAAAAAGTGAATAGCAGACTTACAGCAAACAATTTAGATTCTTACAAATATAGTTTTATTAATATGCTTCTACAGTTTAGAAGTTATACAAGACATGAGTTAAATGTATAAAGTGAGAAAAAAATGAACAAAAAACAGGAAACACAGCCCTTTTTTTTTAAATATGAAATTAGGAAATCTAAGGTGATGGTTACATAACACAAATAACTAAGGGGTTGAGTGTAATGGCTCCTTTAAAGGAAGATGTTACTTATTTTAAGATTAGTTAAGATAAAATGTTAAGTAGTTAAAGGTAACTATGAAATATAAGGTAGGGTATATGTAAACTGAGTTAGGTAAATAGAAAACTGTAAAAATGTTATGTAAAGGAAGTTTTACAAATAAATTCAATTAAACTCAAATTTGGAGGTGAAATGATTAAAGCTTAATAGAAGATTAGACTAGATAGAATAGATTACCTTAACCACAAAGCTGACTCTTCTGAAAGTAAACTGCCTCTTAATACTTATTGACAAAACAGTTTCCCTAAATAATATTACTGTTGCTATGGAGAGGAAGATATTGACAAAACAATTTTGTTTCTATGTGTAGAGGCTGCTAATGCTACAGCTAAGACACATTTACAAGGTGTTGCCATAGAAGCCAATGCAAATCAATAAACTGTAGTGTGGTTAGTCCTATGATTACCTTCTTATTTCGTAGGGGAAGGCAGGTTGTATGCTATACACAAATGTTTATGTAGTAGCAATAGAGGCAAATCTTAGTTTTTAACAAGCAGTAGAGAGTAATGCCACAGCATAAAATGTACTTAAAACCAGTTCGCATAAGAGGCAGGATGCCTTATTTTTTGCTTCTTGGGATAAAGATAAAGTGAAAAATGAATCTGATGCTTTATGCTCATATGACTTTCATTACTAATTTTTGCAAAATTAATCTTCAAATGCTTTTATCTGCCTCATTTCAATCAAGACACTTGTAAAAATGATTTTATCAGAAATATACTCATAGGTAAAACAGCCTAACTTTTTTAAGAGCACTTTCCTATCTAATTCCATGTTCCATTTGCATGACCAGATGAGGAATAACAAAAAATGAGTAACAACTTCCAATTTCAAAAAAGTACTGGAAAATTGAAAACAATACCAAAGAATATCTTGGAAATACATGTTTAATAATTAAAATTTTGTCCATCTCTTACAGTTTAGCAGTTATGGAAAAGTTATTCAGTATTTGAGAGGCTTTTCTCCCAAAGTTTAAGATATAGATTTAATTTCTCATAAAAATTCTGAAATATATAGTGATTTAATAAAATCAACAGGACCTTTACAAAAAAATTAAAATGTTAAAAAAAATATTCCATTTAAGGATATTTTGAGATGGGAAAATTATTGTTAAAATCATGCCATAAAATGCTGAAAATGCTGAACTTCAATTATTATTTTTATTTATACTTCAATAAATTACAACTTCAGAATTTAACTGGCTTTTCATCTTTACTTTCTCTACCACACAGTAGCTATTGCAACCCACCAAAAAACTTTGATACAGAGATTTCCCTGGAAATATGTTTTTCAACTCACCTGAGTACATATACAGGTGACTTCAAAAACATTTACAAACAGATCTGCAAGTGTGTGTGTTGGCACAGCATAATTAAAAAATTAAAAATCAATTGCACTTAAGTTCAGCATGATGTGACATGAGGATTTTCAAGATAATCTCCTATCCCAAACTACCTACTACAGGAAAAATTATCAAAACTTTTCATTTTCTCACAAAAGCGCAGATACTTCTTTTGAAGTCTCTGAAGTAGAAACAAAGAGAGAAAGCAAGAAAGAAAATCATTCTGGATGACTTCTGCACAACTGGCTAACATTAAGAGATAAGACGAAAACTTACCAAAAAGTGTGAAGTTCATTAAAATACACAATTTATGTCAGTGCAGTGAATATTTGCAATATATATAAGTGTAATATATATATATATATATATATATATATATATATATATATATATATTACACTTACAAAGTGTAAGATTACACTTGTAAGATTATTTATGTAAACATGCTTGAAGGTTTAAGTTAATTTCCTCCAATTAACTTAAATAATAAGAGTTTAATGGTGAAGCCTGGGATTTAAGTACTTACAATAGTAAGTCACCACAAGCGGTGTAACTCGAATATGAGAGCCCCTAGTGGTTTACTGGGAAAATAGGAGTCAGCTGGAGAATATATATATTTGTTTGAATTTTTTAATACTTATACTTTTCTCAAATGGAAAAAGGTTATTCAGGTTTCAATCTCTTGCCCATGCAAAAACAATGGAATTTGACTGTCATCACATAGTAAGCAGCTCTTAAATAATTTGACTAACACTTAAAGCCTTCTGTATTCCCATACCTATAAAGGAAACTATTAAGATGTTCATCTCGATTAAGCACTTAGAGGAATCGGCATTTTAAGAATAGTTTGTACTGTTCGCCAACACAAAGAAAATCCCCAACAGAAATGTTCCACCCTTACACAATACAAGTTCAATGAATGTGTGTGACAGAACACATGTTACACAAGGAGTAGCATCATTAAAAAAACATGCACCATATTCATTTTCTACACTATAACCAAGAAGATTTGTTCACAAAAGTATGTGTCAGAATGTTTTTGAATGAGCTATAACTGAACTGACCCAAGTGCCAAACCATTATACACAGGTTATCAGAAGTGTCTAAGTGTCTTGTGCATCATTCCCCAGGGACTTTCTTTGCTGCAGCAAACTTTACAAGAGCAGAGAAATTCATGTGAAAAGAACACATCAGACCTTTTTTATTCAATTTATATTTAATTTTGAACTACATGCAAACCTTAAAAAGAAGAAAAAACAGGGCATTCAAATGCAGAACATGACACATTACTCCCAAAAATAAAATTTCAAGTTTAAATCATTTCAAATTATTTTCAATATTATTTCAGGATACACCTTATAAAAAAAAATTGTTCTTTATTACGAGGGTTGGCTGATAAGTCCAGGGCCTCAAAATAAAAAAAAATTAAAAAATAGGACATTTAAAAATTGTTTTCATAATTTCTCAACATAATCTCCAGAAAGGCTAATATATTTATCATGTCAGTGATCTAATTTAATTAAACCATCTCTGTAGAGCAATTTATCATGGTCCTCAAAATAACTGTTCACCACACCAATGACCTCAGTGCTGTGAAATCTTCGTCCTCCAAAAAATTTTTTGAGGTTCGGGAACAGGTGGTACACTGGGTGCTAGATCTGGCAAATAGGGTGGATGTTCAAGCAAATCAAACTTTAATTCGCACATTTTTCCCATCACAATGACTGAACGATGGCCGAAGCATTGTTGTGAAGAAACAAGTTCTTTTTCTTTGCCAAATGAGGTATTTTTCTTTTCCCCTCATCATTCAAAAATGTTGCAGTAAGCTTGCATAATAGTCACCAGTGATACTTTTACCCTTTTCCAAGTAATCAATAATAATAATTCCCTCTTCATCTCAGAAAACACTTGCCATAACTATGTTAGCTGACAAAATTAACTTTGCCTTTTCTGGAGTTGGTTCACCTGGCGCAATCCACTCTTTTGACTGTGGTTTACTTTCTGCTACTCTACTTTCTACTACTCAAATTATTGTACTCTACCACAAAATTTACACCTGAACAAAAAACTGTTATGTGATTTGCGTATGTAAAAACTGAATCATGCTAACAAGACAATTTCAGGAGAAATTTCCTGGTATTCCAGTTACAGGTAGAACAAAATATTAAATGTCTAATTAATAAATCAGGACAGTGGGATCACTAAACAAGTGAAACAGACATATTCTAACAAAGGAAAAACTTGGTAGTTAGGAGTTCATAGTTTTAGCCCATAGATTTTAATAACACTTAGGTGTGTTTTTGGAACAAACATACACTTTTTTAAATGGAACAATACCTAATTACATCAAAAAACCAAAATTCCAGTGAATTAGAATGTTAATGGTGTTTTCTGCAGGATTCTACTGACAGTAGTTCACAAGATATCTTATTTTGAAACTTTTACACATCAACAAATGTGTGTTCCATTCAACCGGCTTAGTTGCTGGATACCCTGTTATGGTTTATTTACATGTATTTGCAATTCATTTGTGCATTGTGACATTCTAGTCAGTGTTAGTTCAAGCAGGAGGTTGTGAATAAAGATGGGATTTACCAATGAGCAAGAAACCATGCTCATAGTGTACGGAGAGTACAATGCAGTTTGTTCTTGTATGGTGTATATGGAAAGATATCCCAATAGACAGTCAACCATCTCAGCAATTATTCATCAACCTCTTCAGTTACCTTAAAGTAGTAGTATAACACCAAGAAAACGTAACAGAAAAAAACAGGTGACTGGAGGTGTAGGAAAAATTAATATTTCAGCTGCTGTTGCAGTGGATCTGCAAATTAGTTCCCACACAATTGCACATGGAATTGGAATGAGTCAGGTATGTGTACTTCACGTTCTCCATCAACATAGGTTCCATCCCTATCACATCTCTCTCCACTAAGAGCTGCATGGAAATGATTCTGAGAATCATGATAACTTTTATACATGGGCATTAAAACATGATACTCCAGATTCATCATGTATTTTGTTTAGTGATGAAGAAATATTTACTAATCATGGCCAGGTAAACAGCAGAACATGCATTATTGGTCTGTTGGCAATCCCTGCTGGCTTTGTTAGGTGCTACGTCAGCCTCCATGGAGTTTAAACATGTGGTGTGGGATAGTGAACCATCAGCTCACAGGCCATTATGTTCATAGAAGGAACACTAAATTTGCACAAGTATCTCAGCCTCCTAACAGACCATCTTTCACAGATAAAGACATTCCTCTGCAAACTAGGAGGAACCAGTGGTTCCTGCATGATGGCTGTGCAGCCCATAGTACACGAATTACTACACCTGGTCTTCGCAGATTGTTTCCAAATTAATGGATTGGATGAAGAGGACCTGTACCTGGCCGGCCCATTCACCAGACTTGACTGTTATTTTTTTCTATGGGAAAAACTGAACAACACTGTCTAAAAGGACATACCAACTACACCAGATGATATGAAACAACATATCTGCTGCCTGCTCTGAAATTTCCGCTGAAATGCTAGAGCATGTGCAGCCGTCTTTATCATTGGAGACTGGAAGCTTGTATTGAAGCTGCAGAGGGTCATTCTGAACAGAAGCTTTGATGGTCAAATTTCTCTACTTGGTAAGTATCTACAGAGGCACTGCACTCCCTTTTGTTTTTCTCTAGTTCGCGCTACCACAGGTAGCACAAATGTCAGTGTGCAACAGTTTCAAAATAAGATATCTTCTGAACTATTGGCACTAGAGTCCTGCGGAAAAGACTGTTAACATTCTACTTTACCGTACTTTTGACTTTTGATGTAAGTAGGCATGGTTCCACTTAAAAAAATTGTATGTTTGCTTCAAAAATAATCTTCTAAGTGTTATTAAAATCTATTTATATGCTAAAACCACCAGCCCCTAACACCAAAGAATGTTGTGAAAACCACACATCAACAGCACTTTCCATTTCAGAAATATTGGCAGTGCAAGTTTCAGGTGACTCGCTCTGTATATAGTTCTCATTTAAAAAGCAAACTCTTAATTTGCTGCCTAAACCAATTATTTTTAAAACCACTGTGATCCACTTTATTGTACTGCTTTCCTGAGATTTTATTTACCACTTTTCTGGATCCCTACTTATTAGCAGACATTGGATCACATACATCTTAGCAGTCAATGTAAAGTCTGTTTAGTTTACGCGTGTACAGTACGGCCACCTCTTTTGACGAACCCTTATAATCGTTTTACAACACCAGCTCTCCTTCTCCCAGTCCTTTCTGCAAGGTTGCCACCTTTCTCGATACGTCATGGGTATCATACGAGGTTTTGTCTAAATTATCTTATGTCCATTACTGCGAAATTTCCTTAGTTTTGACAAATATATATATATATATATCGCCAAGCTACAGTTCTACTGGATTCCATAATAACCCTTATCTTATTCAAAGTGTGGTATTTGAAACCCAGCTCCTTCAGGAGGCCGCGCAAAGTGCAGTGCCCATAAGGAAAATCACAAATTTCTTGCAAATGTGCAACCAATTCATCTAAGGTGGGCCGCTGTCCCTTTTGCATAGAATCCATAAATTTCTCGGCAAATTAAATTGCATGTGAAATTATCAAAACTTTAGAGAAACATTTCCTTTTGTTTTCACACTTGATCAGAGTCTTTGGTATTCCTTTCGTCACAATTTTTCTTTCTGTATTTCTGTGAATACCCAGAATTTTTGCAGGTTCATTGCATGACCCCTTACCAAGATTATTTTTAGCACACATTTATGCGTGTTCAAAACAAGCATTTGAATTTGCTTAGAAAGAGTTTCTGTTATAACTTTGTATTTTGAGGCTTCTCCAGTAACAACTCGGCCCAGCAACAATTTCCAACTCATTCACACTATTGTCTTCACTATTATTTTCACTTGACTGAAAGTTATCTATTACTTCATTTGCATTTACCACTGCATTTCCCTCCCATCGTGACACACAACGAATTTCTGCATGTAATGAAACAGACCAACTGGGAGTTGGAACTTTGGCAACTGAGACTCCACGTGGAGTAAACATGCGACCGTCATTTCCAGAAAATCAGGGTTGCTATTGGTCCTCAACGACAGTGTTCCATTTCTGAAGTGTGGAGAAAAGATTTATGACGGTCATTAGTGTGGTAGGGTCCATTTTCTTTGTGAGGCAACTGCACTCATGTTGACTAGACAGACTTTAGACACACAGGTACTATACAAGGCCAACTGAAACAACAAAAGTGTGTCAAAAGTATCCTATGTTACAACGCCCTCATTGCTTTTGATGCAGGATTCACAGTGAACAACCATGTACATTCATAAATTGTCAAATGTGAATTTTTTGTGTCTTTCGCTGAAACAATATGAAAATATTGGGAGAAAATTTGTTCAATTTTGCATAACGTTAATGGTGATATGAGTAGTACAAATCATTTTCATGTGTTTGTCCGACACTTAGTTTATTTCCCATATTACGCAGCACTGAAAATCCATTACTTTTGTGTAGAATTCTGGACAATATATTATATATATATATTTTTTTTTGCTTGTTTGGTAGGTGGTGTATTCTGTATATTGTAAATTTTTACAGACACCTCCTCGACTGCTTTTAGACAGCTTGAAATTACGTTCTTCAAGCTGTTTAATGGCTGTTGATAATACCCAAAACTTTTGATTTATAAAATGGAGACTGCCCAATAATTGTTGTGGAAGTAATGCTATTAACGCATATATCAAACACCTTGCACTCCCTAGAAGGCATGGTGAGCAATAGTTGTATTGAAACTAAAGCTGTGCATTGCAAACTTGACTATCACTGTATGTTGTCCCCAGGACTGACATCAGCAGCTATATATTTGAGACTCATAAGCTTCCCTTTAAAGGTGTATGGGATCCAATACCTGATTATTAGTATTTGAATATTGCACATATCAGAATCACATCTTACAAATGCATAATACATTAACAGCACATATTTTTAAAGTATTGTATTAGAAGCCAAAGAACCAAAGAATCAATGAAACTGTATTTTCATTTGTTTATGGATCAACAAAATATTTCCTTAATAGCCGCTCTGAAACACTCATGAGAAATAAAATACCATCATATTCTCATGTTCATCCTTATAAATGAAACTGCTTTTTCTGTGCATTTTATTTGTAGCATTGAAAATATTTCAATACATCTCTGCCACAGTGAAAGGCCTTCATTTGTCACACTTTCTCTGTTCAGCGTAACAGAGTTTACTGTTCAAGGGCTAAAAATAGAATTCAGGTTAGACCCAAGAGTACCATGCTTATTAAAACTGCATCATGTTTTTTTTTTTTTTTTTTTTTGCCCACTCGTCTACAATACAGGATCTAATAGCACCCAAAACTGCAAAAACCATCAAAGGTCTAAGCGCATATTCAAGTCTTGTACCACTAAGATGACACTGTTATCAAAGTTGGAAGTCTGGATTACTATACCATGAGCCCATGATGCTTTTCCACTCCCTAGGTTAAGAACTGAAACTGCTACAATGACACTTAAAAAATGAGACCCCTGGCAGTACACTTGAGAGAGAGAAATAGGATACATGTATTGCCATACATTAAGAGAATAGATAAGCTGTTTAGAAGTGTGCTGAACAAACATTTCTAGAGATTTGCCATTTAATAAGTCTGATATAATTAGAGCATAAATTAAACTAGTTTCTTCAGCACATAAAGAGACTGAGACTAGGTCTACTATTTTTATTCTGCCCCTAACATGTTGCATTTAAAATAAAGAACATATTTGTAATCTGACAGCTCTGCTATGGCTAATTTGTGCAGCATTCACATAGATGTGCAGCATAAGAAATGAGAAAACAACTTGCATAATGTGTAACAGGGAGTGATTTAGCTCAAATTACTTGTTAGTTACATGAATTAAAGCAAGCAGTGTTTCTTTTGTAACAAATAATTAAATTACTACAATAATTGAAATGCTTACATTCATGGTGACAATGTATAAACTTCAAGATAAAGGTCAGCAGAAGAAAAAACAAAACCAGTGATGGAGATTTTCTTTCAGCATTCATTAAAATTCATTCTTTTCCTGCTGTTTGACAAGTCTCTTGCTAAGTAATAGCACAGCAGTCCAGATGTGACATTACTTCAATTGCTTTCATTGTTAGTATTCCACTTTGGGGATCCTTTTATTGCTTTTAGCCAAGTAACCTTATATATTAAAACATGTATTGCAGATATCTTCATTTGTGTAGTGTTTGCAAGACAATTACGATTGCTGCAATACGTCTCTTTTACATGGCACTACTCTCAACTCTTTCAAGGTTAAAACCTATTTAATAATTGTCACACTTTGCTATTGTCACCCTAACAGCTCAACAACACTAAATTACAAAAATAAAGGGAATACAAATGAATTTGAATAGTTATAAGTAAAAGCGTTGTTAACAGTGAAGCTAATTTCATATATAAAGACTAAAATTGAGTCATACCTTATAAGACTTGTAACTTCACTCACATCCTTTTACAAAATCAGGAACATTTTCGGAACTGTTGCAGTTTCATCAGCTGAATAGCGACTCATCACAGTTGCTTGTCTGGATCTCTTGTAATTGGCTCCCTCTCTCGGAAGATTCTTTAAATAAGTTCAGTAGACCACTCGCTGATGGCACATCAAAATTTAGAATATGTGGAATGTTTTTAATAATAAAATTTTTCCCCATATTGTAGCTTCAAGTTTTGTTGACAATGGTTTTAGGAGTTTGATCTCCTCTCCGATGTGGTGATTATCATTCCAGAAATGGAAAGCAACTGCCGATTTTTCTGTTTGTTTATATTTTATGTTCCTACGGTGTTCTGTTAATCTAGTTTTTAAATTTCTCTTTGTCAAACCAATATAAAATTTGTCACAGTCTTCAAAATTTATACTATATATGCCTGATTTTTGTTCTGGTGGGATAGTGCTTTTTAAGGGATCATTTAACAATTTCTTCAGTAGAATCTGCTTTGCAGTACTAGTTTGATGCCATAATCTTTATATATTTGTTCAAACTTCGGAAATGCACAAGGGTGGTAAGTGAATTTTTGTATTTCCTGGTTTTATTTATGTTTTGAAAAGTAATGATCTGTTTTAATTTCTTTTGCTTGTAGTCCCAATTGAGTATAGATTGAAACAATTTTTTTGTGCTGTATTTAAAATATATGTAAACTCCTCATTATATTGTTTTTGATCTAAAGGTACAGTACATGCAAGATAAGAAGAGCGCTGGATTTACGGTGTAGTGCAGGCAGAGGGGAAAATGTGAGAGCTAACACTCTTGTTTCTGCAGTGTGGTCACCCTTGAAAAACACAGTTCAGCAAAATAGCATGTAAGATAAGCGAAGATGTGCGCCGCAAGTGACATCTGTGCACAAACATTAAATTGAGCTCGATCCGATAAGCTGTATATTTATATACTTACTATTTATGAAACACATAAAAACAGTAAACAAATATGTCAGCTATAAATACTTATTCGCTTTGTGATTCTTCGATTTCTGAGTCCACTGCATCAGTTTCATTGCTAGTATCCTGTGATGTGCTGATGATAATTTCATCAATCGCATTTTCTATTACGCCATTATTTTTCCAATATTTCATTTCCAGCTCTTGAACCTTCTTGCAGTATCCTTCCCAATCCATCACAGTTACAGAAGAGAATGCTTCTACAACAAGTTTCTGCAGATTTGTGGCTGATATATCACCAGTAACGTTCCGTTGTCTGAAAACGTTCTTTATTTTTGCCCACGCCAGTTCAATTGCATTCAGATCAGTTATAAGGAGGTAAACGAATAATAGTGTGTCCCGTTTCGAGAACATCAACATGTCTTGCTCCTAGGTTTGTTGGCCTCTATTAAACACTGGTGTAGCTTTGGTAGTGGAGGGAAATAGAAAGCTATGTAGAAATATACAAAGGGCTCAGAGCAAGAAAAAAAGATAAAAGAGCAAGATATAAGGAAAAGGAGGAAGACAAAAAGGAAAGGTTGAAAGGAAAAGAAGAAAGAAAGAAAACATCACTATTGGTTATTACCATACACAGATCACAACCTTACCTGCCTTTTCCTGGTGTTTTTGGAGATTCATTGGGATGAGATGTACAAAACGATTTAATACACCTGACAGTGCTGACGCTTTTTCGTTCTATTGATTAGCTGAGTGGGAACATTAGCTGGTTATCCTTTTCTATATCGCAACTTTCGCTATTATTTTGCGGCCATCACTATGCACGACTGTACATGCATGTTTCCAAGTCGGAGTTCGTTGCTCGGAAGGTACATATGATCATGAGTTTGGTGTGTCCTCCACCATAATTACTAACTGGTTAAGCTGTAGTAATTAACCTCAAACTTGCACAAAGAAAACGAAGAGCGCGCGTAAAAGCTTAGCATATTATTCACTAGATGTGTGAGTGTACTAGTATAGCGCATTTCATGTTTCTAAGTTGTCATCTGTGTTTACTGAGTTAGCCGAAACCTGCCGAGTGAGGACTTGGGAGACGAATGCTCAAGATAAATTGCGCATACTGTATGCTGTTCAGTCTATGGATCAAACTTCTAAGAGCAGCTAATTTATGTGACAGAGGATTGAAACTGTTGCGTGAGTAGGTTTTCTGTAGATTCCAAATTTTACAGTCATTTTGTCTTATGATCATTAAATCTAAGAGATTGTTTTTTTCAACTTCCATTGTGAATTTTATATGATCTTGTATATTCAGTAGTTTTAAGGAGTCAGTTAAAAACTTTTGAGGGACTACAGCAAAAATATCAACATGTCTGGCCCAGAATTTAAACATATATGAGAAGGTTTTAGTGATGTGTCTCCAAATTACTCATATATCGGCTAAGAAAGGTGAAAGTGGATTCTCCATTGCGAGGCCTTTTGTTTGTTTGTAATATTTGTTGTTGAATTTGAAGTAATTTTGTTCAATACATAGCAGTGTTAATCGTATGATTTAATCTACCTCCATATCGTTGTTCTTGAGGGACTGTAGCCACCTTTTTAGTAGGTTTGGAATTTTATCTGTTGGAATGCTTGTGCAGTTTTAAAAGGTATGACTCAATTTTAGTCTTTATACATACAAATGAATGCCAGTAACCAATAGTTCACCACATGTTACAATGCAGAAAAACATAGCAATGCATAACCCCTCTAAGTTTGCCATGTAAGAGGATGATAGGACCTTACCGACTAGAATAATAGCACAGGGTTGTTACCATGGAAACAAACCTCCCATAAGTGTAAGGGAAAAAATCAGCTTCATACCCATCCATATAATTTCTACTTATTGGTTAATTCTATTAAACACGAAACCCCTTGCATTCACTATGGCTTACTATGACTTGACAATCTATGTTCACTCCATTGTCATTCTTAGTGCTGCCGTATTCTATATTTTACCCCAAGTTGTAACAACAGTACAATAAAAATACATTATATCCATGTCCATAGATGCAGTACCGAAGGAGCAGCCTTTACTATTTGTCAGAAAAACATCAAATGCTTGTTTTATTCCCATTACCTTCTACTTATACTATTCATTCCCATCACAGATGGCACAGCTGCCAACACTGATATACTGCCATCGTTACACAAATAAGGGAATCAGTTACCAAATGCAAAGCATAACCTAACGTGTAAGAGCCTTAAGCTGCAAGAGATGTTTTTTGTTAGAAAGTGCAGCCCAGTCTATTTAAACTCCAATGATCACGATAGTGGGAGGAAAAATTACTCATACAATTAAATAGCAAGTAATAACACGTTTTTACGTATGAAGAAAACTTGGTTAAAGTGCAAAGAGAGCATAGACATATGTAGGGGTGACATCATGGCTGGAGCATTGCCAACAGTGAAAGCATGGTATCACTGAAAATACCAATTTATGTAAGCAAACTAGAAATACTGTAAGATCAGACTCAGACCCTCACTTATAATTTGGGTGCTGAGTAGGAATAGGTTTTATACAGAAAGAAAAACTAATTAAGTTCTTCCTATATATTTTTTATTTTTAAGGACACACTAACAGCAAACACTGGATTTCAACTTTGCATCATCTTCTGAAATGTTTATATGTATAAAGCCAATGCTTTCGACAAAGGCAGTGATTACTGAAATAACATTGTATAGATATACACATTTAGTTTGTTTTTACTTGTGATATGGGATTTTGTTTTGCAATATGTTTAATGTTCTGAGCTTGTATAGTGTATTTAATAAACATGTTTCTGATGCCGCTGCTATTTCATCATTTTTCCATGCATCAAGCATATATCATATTTTTGCACTTACAATAAATTAATTTTATTTTCACCATTTAAACCCCTATCTTATGTTAATATATTACCTCATTATTACACACTACCGGTTTCCTTACGCATTACAGTATCACTAGTTCATAACAAGAAAAAGAAAATGTGTTGGCAACATTTAGCCGTGTTGGCATACTTCAGAACTCTGCAGTTGGCAACAGTTTGTTTCTATGGCATATTTGCAATACAACACAATACAACCCAAGTCTACGCCATCTTTGTGCAGTTCAACTTAACTTAAATTCACACCAAACTAGCAGATTTTACTACCTCTCTTAGGTAAGCATTCATAGCCCCACATATATAGTATCATCGCCATAATGTATTTTACTGTTCTCACAACATTAATTGTGCTATAAAAGAAAACCTAAATAAGGTGGGTAGGTTACACAATTCCGAAGTTGTAATAACTCCTTGCTATGAAATAGTTATCATATGCATTTTACTCACCTTGGATAAACTTCTCTACCCCGCAATGAAATTAAGTGCATTAAAGTTAATAATTGTGATAATAGCTTATGAGTTGCCAATGAAATACAAGTTACCATTTCAGTCCTCTAACTCACCAACCCTTTGAGGTTTTCTTTTATAGCAAAACCATGCATGAAATGGTAAATGGCATGTTTACTATGTTGTTTGTAAGTGCCAACCTAAAGGAAAGAGTAAAATCTGCTAATTTTTTGAGATTTTGGTTTTCCTCTTCTTCCCTTTCAAAAAATGCTGAAAGTAAATAGTGAGACAACCAAATGCATTGCTAAGGAACATACTTTCTTGTTTCCAATGTTAGTGGCAATATTAAGTGCTCTAATGGAATTCTTCACTTCCTGCACATATAAATGCAAATGCTAAGATTATAGTGTTGATAATGCATTATATGAAATTAAATGACACGAATCAGAAACACAGACTTACATAAATAGTGCAACAATATCAAACCTGTTAAGGAACAAACACCAGTGCCTTATATAAGCATACATAAAGTAAATCTATCTCCTGGGAATCAGAAGCATATGCTTATATAACTGATGAATGATGGTCACTAGAAGCATGCATGTTTACTTTGATAACATTCTTTGTTAGAATGTCGTCTGGTTAGGATAGTGGTTTTGTTAATCGTAAGTTGCTGGCGGTCCTAGTGGAGTGATGTATGTCACGTTATAAACAAGTTGACACCAGATAAGAGGATTTGCACCCACAGGTATGGAAGCTTGTCTCTCCATAATTACACTTCATTTTCTCATGCGAAATATTATATGTCCAACTTTATGGAGCAGGATAAGCATTTGGGTATCACTGTCGCCCAGTATATGCTATTGGGCGTGGGGTGATTTCTGCACCTTAAACTCATCTCCAGCGCAAGCAGGCTTGATTTTACTGTAAGAGCATATTTAATGCTCTCCACTTATACGAATGTTAATAGAGATTTTGCTATGTAACTAATTTATTGTCATGGACCTGCATGTGCTAGTCTGAGCATTGGCAATTCACTGAACTACCCCAAAGTATTTGATTGTGGTCCATTTAATCTATAGAGAAAGGCTTACTTTAAATTAAATATTAGAAGTAACTAAGCCCCTCTTCGCCGACGAAAAGTTAAAATACAACACATTCATCCACTCAATACTCCGATTTGCTAATAAATATTCACATTAATGGGCCCAACACAGGAATGAAAAACCGATTAAAATGTTCATTAGGTAGTCCCGGTAGTCCCTTCACTAGCAATTACCTTTAGATAAACACACAATTACCTACGTCACAAAGTCTCGTGTATAATATATACATCCGTACCTTACTTAAAACCTGCAGTGTCGTATGTTGCAAAATTAAATGGTCCATAGTCATGCTACTTTATTAACATTTTCACTTCATTTTCATCACTCCGCTTAGCCTACCCCCAGGGAGAAAATGGCGTAAAGTGTAAGAAGAATAAAGTATAAAAAGTACCATCCAATGCAACTATGTCCTTATTCACCATCTACAACTTTATAAAAATATATTATTCATCTTTTTATCCGAATAAAACACAATATGCCCCTATAATAATTCTTACTTTCAACATTATATTACACACCTTTCTTCTTATCATTTTACTTACCCAAACAAGTTTCCACAGAGACGGCTCCTTCATGCAGGGTATGAAACATAAAAACATAATAAAATAAGGTATTCCATGGCTGTGCAGTGTACTTTTAATAACTGTGAAATTGTTAGCTTATGGAAGCTACACCACCTACAATACTTTTTTCACGTCTCTCAAGTACTTCTTAAATACATACTTTTTTAAGAAGTGTACATCTCTAAATACATCATATATTTCTTGCAAGTGATACCCATTGTCGGTAAGTTTAATCCTTGGGAATCTATAGGTTGGCCAAATCATATATACTCTCTGTCTAAACGCCTACATGGCGCCTACACCTACACCAGAAATTTCCACAGCCATTCCACAGCACTGAGTTTGAGTTCAATACTATGGGATAACTATTCAGTATTTGATACCGGAATTCTCTTGCAAGATTAATACTGTATATCAAATAACGGCAGATTCTGCGCAACATGATGAAGTTCTAGTTACACTTTTATCAGGGGATAAAACTATTAGCTAAACAAAGTATTAAGGAAAACCAATTAGTTATAAGCGTAGACCACGCAAAGAAGCCTTCCGATGAAACAGTAAGGAAGCAATTACCTCAAGGTTCACTTAAGTTTCATTAAAATAATAAGTCCGTTCCGTCCGTTCTGATACTTACCCTCCAGATCCAATGTACGTGCGCTGGGTAACCAGTTCATCTCTCAAGTGAACTGAGCTGAAGGGATTTTTTTTTTTTTTTTTTTTTTTTTTACTAATTACTAAAGATAAGAGGTGAAAAAGTAGGGAAGGAATTAGGAGTGGTTTGATGGGATCCCGCATTGAGCACTCCCGTTAGTAGAGGTAACAATACAGAGCCGGTCGTCTATAACGGCGGGCGGGTGAAGGTTGATTTCCAGGCGTCAAAAATGACCGAAAGGCCCTGAACGAGGTGCGTGGGAAGTAGAGGAAGTAAGGTGGAAGTAAGAGTCGTCTTTATTGATTTAACAAATGTATTGGAGGGCATAATCTCCTACGGTTAGTGCTGGGAGGACAGTTGTTGAGGCCATCAGGTGTGAGATTGCGGTCGTGGTGGTCGCCATATGTTGGGGAAGTGTGCCTGGATCCTCTTGGTGTTCTGTGCGTCATAGTCGGCTATCATTTGTTCGGTGGATTTCAAGTCATGAAGTCTGGTGTGGAGGCTGTTGTCCATTTGTGCTATTTGCAAGTGGAGCTGGTCAAGTCTATTGCTGATGGCGGACGAGTCTGGTGGTTGAAAGGGGAGTGAGTCTGTAAGGTGTGTCTCCACTCGGTGCATCCTTCGTTGTAGTGATGCCAGAATCTCTTTGTGTTCATTGGCTAATTGCTCGGTTCGTTGCAGCTGGGAGTTGATGGCCTTCGTTGTCTGTTGCAGTTGGATTACTGCTGCTGAAAGTTGGTCGAGTGGAGTGAGTCTGTCAGTTAGTAGTCCGTGCGTCATGGTAAGTGTGTCTTGAAGGTTGATGAGGGCGGCGTGGTTGGAGTTGTGTTGTTGGGCAACGGCGGTGGCGGATTCCTCCAGGTTGCCCAGGCGCTGGTTGAGGTTAAGGACCTCTGAGTGGAGGTCCTGAACTTCATCCGCTGGAGGCCGGTTGTTGGTAGCGTGGAGTATGGTTGTCAGGAGCTCCTCGAGGATGTGGAGAATGTTGGTGACACCCTACAGGTCCTCTCGGAGGCAACCAAGGGCTTGCTGCCTTCCCGCAGGCTCGTTGGCGGCTGCTCTCCGGGGTGCTACGTCGGGTGAGTCTCCGCGTGGGTATTCAGCGCACTGCGCCTGTCCTGTGAAATGGCCAGGGCCATTGCATGTGGCGCAGTACCTGCGGCGGCGGCGGAGATCGTGGGCTCTGCAGGATGCCGTTATAGTTTGGGATCCACAGTAATTGCACCGTGGAGGCGAGGTGCACGCGTCGGCGTTGTGTCCGTAGGCACAGCAGTGCCTGCACGGGATGTGGCGCTGTAGTCTGCTTGCCTCTACCTTCAGGCGCTGTCGCAGAATGGGCTGGCATGAGTTCAGGGCAGCGTCGCGATTATGAAGATACGCAAACCGCAGGTGCACACATGTGGTTGGTTCCCTTCGTGATGTGATGCGAGTGGTACTCAGAACTGAGGGCCACTTCTGCAATGCAACTGTGAGTAGGAATCTCGTAGGGAGGTCGCGAGGTGCTCCGACAATTACTGTTGTAAGGCTGTTTGAGACTCCGGTGGTCGTAGGAGTGATGGTTGCAGTGGGAAGTTGTTTAAATAAATATATAAATAAGTAAGTAAATATATAAATAAATAAATAAGTAAATAAATAAATAAACAAATAAATAAATATTATTTTCCTTTATTTCTCAACATTATCTCCAACATTTGTCATATTGGTGTTCTAATTTAATTAAACCATCTCTGTAGTGCAATTTATAATGATATTCAAAATAGCTGTTTACCGCATCAATGACCTCCTCATTGCTGTGAAATCTTCGTCCTCCAACTTTTTTTTTTTTTTTTTTTTTTTTTTGAGATTCTGTAACAGGTGGTAGATCTGGCGTAGAGGGAGGATGTTCAAGCAATTCGAACTTTAATTCTCACATTTTTCCCATTTCAATGAATGAACGATGGGTCGGAGCATTGTCGGAAAGAAACAATACTTTTTTATTTGCTAAATGAGGTATTTTCCTTTCCACCTCATCACGCATGAACATTAGGCATAAAATTCAGAAAATCTTTCTCTGCGCACAGGCACTGATAAGGCTGTGCTCGACCCGACTTCACTCACTAAATTCTTGGGTTTGAAGGTTGATGCGAATCTTAACTGGAAATCGCATATAGAGAGTATCACACCCAAGTTCAGATCGGCTACTTTTGCTCTTATGCCGTTGAACTCTTTTTCTCTAATTCAGATATTAAAACAGGTATATTATATATTATTTGTTCTATAATGAAATACGGTTTAATATTCTGGGGTAACTCGGTGGAAAGAGTAAGCGAGTATTTATATATAACAGAAGAGAGCCATCAGATATGCGGCATCAACGTTACCGCTCCATGTAAAGGATGTTTCAAAGGCTGGATATTTTAACACTTCCTTGTGAGTATATCTTTATGCTTGTATGTTTCCATAACAAAAATCCAAATTACCTTACACAAAACGTGAATATACATTGCATAAATACTAGACAGAGAATGGATTTACATAAACCCAGAGCTATATTTACTTGTTTCCAGAAAGGAGTACAGTATGAACGTGTTCTAAATATTCAATGCACTTTCAAAATACCTAAAATTACTATCATCAGGGAAAATAGATAAGTATAAGTCTGCTCTTAAAAACTATGTATCTCTGCAGCAAGGCCTATTATTCGGTACAGGAGTTCATGCATGATTGTTAGTGTCCTGTGCTATAAAGAGAATATAATGTAGCATTGTATTTGATTTAATGTATTATCGTCTCCATAAACCAATGTTTGACCAATTTTCTTGGATGAGTAATTTTATATTATGTGTAGTAGAAATAGTTCTTAAAATTTTACATGTGTTATACGTTTGGTGGTGGTGATAAAATAGGGGAAAGTGCATGTTATGATTTATGGTGGTGGTAGTTAAAATGTTTTATATCTCTTTGGTGAGGGCTATTTCTGTATGACGTGTTCAATGTTCTAGAGCACTGCTGAATAATACGACCTAACCAACAAAACAAACTTAAACCTTGTAGTGAGCTTGCGTAATAGTCACCAGTCATAGATTTTTCCTTTATCAAGTAATCAATAAAAATAATTCCCTGTGCATCCCAGAAAACACTCGCTATAACCTTGTTAGTTGATAAAATTGACTTTACTCTTTTTCGAGTTGGTTCACCTGGTGCAATCTATTGTTTTGACCGTGATTTATTTTCTGAAGTGTAGTGATGTATTCAAGTTTCATCCATGGTAACAAGCCGCCTCAAAACTCACTGGGATTTGTACAGTAGAGCTCCAAATTCTTAAGAGCAGCAGTGTTTCTTTTCAACTTTCGATCAGGTGTTAATAAACGCAGCACCCATCTTGCACAGACCTTGTGAACGCCCAAAACATTACTTAAAATTTTTTCAGTACGTTCTTTTGATATGTTTACTACCTCTGCTATCTCAAACAACTTTAATCTGCTATCCTTCTGTAAAAAACTGATGAATTTGTTCAATAATTTCTGGAGTTGCGACTTACACAGGGCATCAAGGGCAAGGCTTATCACTAGGGTTTGTACGTCCCATTTTAAACTCTGCAACCCATCTTTTAATCATTGTATATTAAGGGGTTTTCAATGTACTGTACATTTTATCCTTGATTTATTTAGGTGTTAAGCCTTTCAAATGGAAGTATTTAATCACTGCTCGTTTTTCCAATTGCTCACTTTCGTGAAACCTCTACCCTTGTCTTGTTTAAAATACTGTCATGCAAAAGTTAAACGAGCTGTTGAACTGTATGTGTGGATACAAGCTAATCTAGAGTTAAACTACGTGATGCTATCCTGAAACTGGCCCAGTGGCGCTAACTCTAAATGAGGCCCGGGAATTTCAGCCGACCCTCGTATGATAAAAAAAGCAGGAATTTTCTTTCTTCTTAAATAATTTGTACTTTTTCATAAAAAACTACTTTTCCCTCTTCAATGTAATCTCCCTCATATATAATTAGGTCTCGGACATTTAGATACTAAAAACTTGGTAAATATTTACTCTTAGTGTACTAAAAATAAAAATATGTGTACTAAAAAGTAAAAATGTTACAAAACAAATAAAATATTTTCTTAAAGATGTGAATGGCTGGTCTAATAGAAATGTACACAGTATTCACCACACATCATTCCTGGAAGGGATTACCAAATACTGTAGTTACAGTATACAACTGCATGCTTCTTCAAATTCTCCATCATAAAAGACTGACCATTGTCTCTAAGAAGAGTCTTTTAATTTCGAAAATGATTGTCTCACGTCACAAGAAGTAAGTTTAGCATGTGAGTCACTTGCACCCACATCAATAATTTCTTCATGTGCTCATTCAACACATTTGAAATTTTACACATTATGATACATCCGCTATTAGTTCCCAACACTTCCATGCATCTTCTCTTTAAACTTTATGCTACAGGACCAAAAAGAACATTTAGTTTCCCCCCACAACCTCAACTGCTTCTCTCAAAGGTATTCCTACAGATTCATGTTTCTTTATGGAATAAAAGAGGAAATACAGGTTTGCGGAAATGTATGCTAAGTCATTTCTTATCACAGTGTCACTGAAAATTTCTTGAAGGATTATAATTGAACTGACATTCTTACAATCAATTTCAGTATGACAACTGCAAATCCACCCAGGTTTTCTACATAGTATTGAACTGCGAACAACCATGTTCCCCAGTGAGCATCCGGGCAGCGGAGTGTTCCGATTTTTGTTCTGAAAATTTTCAATTCTTTAGGTGACCTAAGGAACACTTTTTCCCCATTAGAAATCAATTTGTCAATGTCAGGAAACGTACCCTAATTTCCTCACATATTCTAAGCAATTCTGCATGACACATGCAACATGAATCATTTTAGGATGTTAGATATAACTGCAAGTCCTGCTGTTGCTTTTCTCCTGTATCTTGTCAAAAATAGGTCCAAAATAGCAAAACATTGTCAAATCGTACGCCATTCAGACACAATATCTGCATTGCTTCATTAAATAATCTGGCAACAGACACATGGTTTGCAGCTGGCATGTCTTGACAGATCAATAGAAATTATGACTTCGAAATTTCAGAATCATTTTTAAATACCCCTATAACAATTCCAGTTTGCCTGCTACTAATCTATGGCGTGATCACCCATATTTTTCATGAACACAAATTTTGCCGATATACGTCACAGTTTCTTCGTAGGACTTGGGAAGGTAAAATGTTTTCGCAAGACTGATTCATCAGGTGTGTTAATATTCGCATATGTTGTCAGGAATGTTTTAAAATGGGGCTCGCCCACTCACAATTCCTCACAATACACTGAAAATTTATAAGTACTTGGCACTGGATCATTAATAAAGGATTGTTTTTTTTCTGTAAAGTGCGACACAGCTGCCTTATATTTGTTACCACTTAAATGTTTTGTCACTTGCGGACATTGATCTGCCATTATAGCTTTACACATGGATAGTTGTTTGTTATAGGCTGACATTACAGAATTTTTCCATCAGAACTGAAAATTTCCTTAAATTACTCATAATATTGTTACACACGATATGTTACACTACTTTTCACTCTGGGTGTGTTTAGTTCACTGGGAGGTCAAAACTGTCGATATGTAACTTCCCAACAAAAGTGCAAGGTTGTATAAACTTTGCGGATTCACAAATGACTAATTACTATACAGTATAACAATTATCAGTGTATATATCCGTACTAGCCGGGTTGTGAAGTAATAACATGTGTTTATTCATTTCAAGCTTATTGCAGTGAAGGAATTGCCGCTCTTATCCTGCGAGCTTGTGTGACTAAGGAAGGCAGGATGCTTATATTTTCTCAAACTGAAGGGATACTGTAGCAAACATATCAGCTCTTCCAATACTTGCATAGTTTGGTATGTGTAACTGAGTATTAAAGAAGTGCATAGTGACCTGTTAAAAATAATTCTATTGTTTTAATGTGATTTTATATAAATATGTAAGCATTATTTTGAAAAGGTTTTATTTATGCAAGTTTTATATAATTTATGTGAATATTCGAGGATACTTATATACATAAAGGATCAGACAATTTTTCTGTAACAATATTTATTTACTTAAAAATCCAAACACTGTATACAATATATTAGTACCAGAGCATTTTCCAGTAGTGGAAATACTACTAAATTCACTTTTCATTGTGGTGTTCAGCTTCTTTAGCAACCCCGTTTTTATCTCATCAATGGTGGCAGTACGACTTCTTTCCAAGTACCTCTTCAGCCTCAGGAATAGAAAGATGTCACATGGCGGCCATGACCGGCATATATGATGTCTGAGCTAACAAGGGGTTTAGTTTATCGCCCCCTCCCTCAAAAAATCACGAACAATCACTGAGTTGTGAGGGGAGCTTTAATTTTCATACAATTTTTTCATATGCTTTTTCCAAAAAATTTGGTCAGCCGCTCTAATTGTGATTCACTAGTGTTCCAGTACCATTTTCTTATTTATTCGACATTGTTGTCAGTAGGTAATTGATGTTGGAGCGTGCCAAGAGCCCTCGTCACTTTAATATCTTCTGGATTCTATTTGAAATATTTATACTGACCGTAAACTCTAATCTTACTCCTAGTACATTCGCCAAAAGCCACACTCAACGTTTTAAATACAGTGGTGCACTATGTACCACTTTGAAGCAACATTTAATGCAAATTAAGTCTGTTTACCTATGCCCATATAAATTCGATGAAATTTCAATGCACAAGATAAAGGGGTAGCCGCATCATGTTGTGATCATATTTCTCTACCAATTAATCAAACATACAATGGGCAACCTTAGTTCATGCACTCCCACAACAACTCAATCAGTTGTGATTTTCATAGAGACTATCCATTTTAACATTTCTATATTCCTTCATGCCATTGCTGGTGCCTTTTCTAATTGCTTGGGATGGCAGAGAACATTGTCCGGAAGTAACAATTCTGGGGACAGCACCTCAGTGCTATACCGTAGTACTAATGTTATTCACAAAAACAATATATAGCTTGCTATATTGAGAAATGACAGATAATATTTTATCAACAGATGTAAGAATGTAGTGTAAAAGTTAGCGAAAAAAACTTTTATAAGACATTTATCATATCTCCTTATTCATACTGAAATTTAAGCAATTGTTTCCTAATGTGCCCTGCATTGGTAAGCTGAAGACAAAACGGAGGTCTACTTCTGCAAAGAAAATTGACGTCTTGAACATGTGAACACTATGATGTGAGGGCCGCGCCGTGGCTCAGTGGTTAGACCGCTTGGCTCTCACCAAGGTGGCCCGGGTCCGATCCCAGGGGACCGCAAAGTGACATTTGTGGTGGACAACACGGCGCTGGGCGGGTTTTCTCCGGGATCTCCGGTTTCCCCCGCCATCTAATTCCACCGGTGCTCCATTTTCATCTCATGTATCATCAGTGTCATCACCTGCGGTGCCGTATGCAGTAAAAGCGGGCGTTAAACACTACATATTTCATTACTATAATGTGATATTTCCTTTATTTAACGATACAGTATAGCCTCGATTACATGAATCGACTGGGACCAGGGCCGATCCGAGTTAACGAAAATCTGGGGCATCCAGAGAATGACGAAAGAAGCGTTATCAAATACGTGCATATCACGAAATCTTTTAATGGAGTTAAGAAATTGCTGTCGGACATTTTCACCTAAAAACACACACACTGTATGTAGTGTAATAGCCTATGTATTCGCACTGCGTAAATGTAGCTACATACCAGTCAGTGGTAATAACAGCTGTGAGCTTTTCCTGTCACAGTTCAGTGTACCACTTACAAGCAGCGCGATCTCACGTTTTAACATTAGAAGTTCATTCAGTAATGTTTTCACTTCACTCTCGAAATAAGGCGTCGATTTCTCTATGTTTGCTACCGCTTGTGGGTGGGTCATAGCCACAGTTGCTGCATTACCTATGTCTGAATCTGAATACTGTTCATTTTCATTTTAGTAATACTGCATGATGCAATAATACCTGCCTGTCAAATCGGTTTATAATCACCGTCATTGTCGATTTAAAACCAGTTGTCAGTATCTTCATCAACACCGGAAACAGCCATCGATAATTTTAAAAGTGTGTATAATCTTCTTCCACACATCCAGGGCCGCACCGTGGCTCAGTGGTTAGACCGCTTGGCTCTCACCTAGGCGGCCCGGGCTCGATCCCAGGCGACCGCAAAGTGAGATTTGTGGAGGACAACACTGCACTGGGGCGGGTTTTCTCCGGGATCTCCGGTTTTCCCCACCATCTCATTCCACCGGTGCTCCATCTTCATCTCATGTATCATCAGTGTCATCGCCTGCGGTGCCGTATGTAGTAAAAGCGGGCGTTAAACACTACACATTTCATTTCCACACATCCTTTTTGTTCTTCAATCTTGTTTTCTGGTTAGTCACACACACCAGGCCACAACTTTTTCCAATTACTTAAGTTCCTCTTCCATCCTGGTCCCAAGCAGGTGGATAGAGTGCAATGAATTCGCCCGCTGGCAAGAGAATTCGAGTAATTTACCTACTATAAAAGCAATGTATCGTCCTTAAAACAAGTTTTCATTACTGCGCTAAACTATTTTTTTCAAAGCTGATCCGAGTTAACGAGGTTTTAATGTACGAGTATAGTATTTTTTATAAGAATTAAGTGCACATTCGCAAGAAAAATTAATTGATCTCTACATGTGAAGTCAAAAGTGTTTTACCTTCTTTGGTGACGATAACCACCAGTCATAAAAAAATATGTGACGGAAACATTGAGGTACCTACGAGGCGCCATACATTGTTATGTTGTTCGATAACCTATTTTTAAATTTTGCTGCAGCTCGAATTTTCCTTGTGGAACAAGTTGGCAAAATTTCCTGGTCTGACGAAATTCACTAATTCCAAGTTGCTATTGCTGGTGGCGCTTAGTGCCAGACAATGAACAGTGAAAACATCAGCACTAACCCTCATAAACACATTGCGTCATATCACTAAGCATATTCAACCATTAACATTTATTTGCCGCCGGATGTTTCCTACTTCCGTATCAAAGGAGGTTAATCGTTAGAGTCCGGATTTGTATTTAGAATGCTTATACATTTTTATATTCTTAAAGTTATGCTTAAATTACACATTTTGTAATACTTTTCGAAAAAAGTTGAGCAGGATCTGTTAATGCATATAATATGCATACTCCGAAATAAAATGTGTATTTTTAGTTTTAAATTAAAAAGCGCATATTTTACACTAATGTGGGTACACAAATTATAATAATCAAATCATAATCAAAGTTCAAAGACTAAAAAAATGCTGCTCTTGAGAGTGTATAGAATGTATAGTGTTTAACACCCACTTCCACTACATATGGCGGTGACACTGGTGATAGATGAGATGAAAATGCAGCACTACCGGAATGAAATGCTGTGGGAAGCATGGGATCCCGAAGAAAACCCGCCCCAGAGCTGTGTTGTTCACCACCAATCTCATTTTGCGGTCACTTGGGATCGAACCAGGACCGTCCTGGTGAGAGTCAAGCCGTCTAACCACTCAGCCATGGTGCGGCCTCACTGATGAGAGTTTCGGCTTTAGCAGGTATATTTTGACTCTTCTTTTAGCTGTGGGATTTTAAAATCGACTTTATAATATTGGGAAAGAACGCCAGAAGAATTCAACAGTAGAAAAATTGAAAGCGTCACAAACTTTAGCAACAAACAGCTTCCCCAGTATGTCCATTTTACAGTTTATAGAATGCACACGTCCTTTAATGTTATTGTGAAGAATATTCCTTATTTAAGCGGCATTTAATATATCGTTTATTCACCATTGGATATGACCTGTCCGCCATATACTATCCAGAAAGATGATTTGCTAGTTCTGCCATGTGATTCTGTTACGAAATTTCTAAAATGTCGGTGGTATTTGATTACATTTATGCACGATTTCAAGATTACATGGACAGCCGTAAGTATATTGTTGACGTTTTCAACGACATACTTGTGCAAAACAGCATTTTGTACCATGTAAGTAATGAAATCTACACAATGGATCAGACTATTGCATCCTGAAACCGAGATAAAGGTACTTTGTGTGTCAACCATGAAAAACTATACTCCACAAAGCTTAAAACAGTTACAAATTAGTGAGTTTTCGAAAACAATAAATGTAATTAAACGTCAAGCATAATCGGAATGTTTGGCACACATGTTTGTTTTGTTATAATTGAAATCAAAATTGCTGTTTTTTCGTTTCTTCGCTCTAGGCCGCTGGTTCTTCAACGCTGAAATATTTAAATAAAAGCTTTGATGAGAGCGTCTCACCGTTTTCCCTGGCCTTCTGTGGCAGTGATATCTCACTGCGATGATTGCCCTCTCAAGTATCATTGGATTGTTTGTTCCACGCGTCGCTATTCAGGGAAGTTGTACAGTCTCTAACAAATTAAATAGTATAGTTTCAGAAAGGTTCTTCATTTACATACAATAACTTAGCACGGAGTTAAACAGATTTGCCTTAGTCATATTGTGACTTTGTGGGTTCGTGAAATGAAAAGTCCAATTACACAAACTCAACAATGTTCTTTATTTCCACCGACTTACAGTTGAACACTTGCCAATTACACAGAATTACGTAATGCACACAATTACAATTCACCAGTTAGTTCCGATGCACGTACACAGTCTTCTCGTCCGTTCGCTAACACGTCAAGCACTGACTGACTGACTGACTCCACTCATTCCAGCCCTTTTTATAGGAATATCATTGTCTTCTAGAAGTCTCTGGTTTCCGTGAATCACCGCGAAAATTCCAGATCGCAGACGAAGGGGAAGAGGCTGCCAGCGACAAGTGACACGCCCCTAATCGTTCCCTCAGCCATTGACTGAGATTAATGAGGGGGTGTGGCTCGGCTGCCTCTCGTCCCCTCTCAGCTGTCGTTCGTCCGCCGTTCCGATAATTGGGTGACACTGCTCCCTCCTCAAATCTGGTCGTCCCGAACAGCACCATCGTAGCGGGCTATACGTTCCAGGTGTACCACCAACATCATCCCTCGGGGAACCTTCTGGATGCGGTAGACCACGTCGTGAATCCTCTTCACCACCCGGTACGGTCCTTACCATGGCTGCTGGAGCTTCGGGCAGCGTCCCTTGGTCCGGGTAGGACGGTACAACCAGACCAGGTCACCTTGCCGGAAACCTTGGCTGTTGGCTTGCCTGTCATACTTGGTCTTCATGCAGTCGCTCGCCTTCTGGATGTTCTGGGGAGCCATCTCGTGCATGTCGTGGACATGGTCCACCAAGTACTCCACATACTCGATTGCTGGCTGTTTTGCTTCCAGAGGGCTTCCAAAAGCCAGGTCACAAGGGAGGCGTAACTCTCGGCCGTACATTAAGCTGGCTGGCGTCATCCCAGTTGTGTCGTGTGTAGACGAGCGGTAGGCCAGCAAGAACAGTGGCACCTTGACGTCCCAGTCTCGCTGAAGGCTGGCCACGACCTTCCTCAGGTGTTCCTCTAAGGTCTTAATGTATCTTTCGACCATGCCATCGGACTGGGGATGTAGAAGCGTCGTGCGGGTCTTGTTCACCCCCAACCTTTGTAGTGCCTCCTTCATTAGGTTGGACTCAAAGTTGGTACCCTGGTCACTGTGTAGCTCTAATGGCACCCCAAATCGACAGAACACTTGCTCCACGAGGCAGTCTGTGATTGTCTTTGCCTCTTGGTTTGGGATGGCATGCACCTCCGGCCACTTGGTGAAGTAGTACACGACCACCATTAGGTACTGGTTGCCTCGATCGGAAACTGGGAACGGTACAGCAATGTCAACGGCGATCCGTTCGAATGGCGCTCCAACGTTGTACTGCTGCATGCGACCCCGGCTCCTAGCCTGGGGGCCACGACTCGCCGCGCACACGTGACACTGACGGCACCATCGTTCAGCGTCTGCTCGGAGTCTCAGCCAGTAGTAGCGCTGCCGTAGTTTGTCAATCGTTCGGTTCGCTCCCAGGTGTCCTCCCGAAGTACCGGCGTGCACTTCCTCCAAGACTTCCAGGACCTTACTCCGGGGAAGTACCAACTGTTCCCTCTGCGTCTTCCCATCGGGTGACTCCCATACCCGGAACAGCACGCCCTCTCTGGTCTTCAACGAGTCCCATTGGGCCCAGTACGACTTGTAGGTGGCGCTCCTCGGTGCGATGTCCTCCCAGGTTGGTTCGTTCCTGCCTCCACTACCCTCAAGAGTGGCCCCAAGTCTGCGTCCGCCAGCTGCTCCCTCCTCAGGCCTGCGCTATCCCAGCCGTTCGCAGGCACTGCCACAACTACTCGGACTGCTGCGGCACGCTCCTTCTCTGCCACTCTTGTGCACTGGCCGCACTCTTCTGGACAGGGTCTTCGGGACATGGCGTCTGCGTTACCGTGGCTTTTCCCTCTACGATGTTCCGAGGTGAAGTCGTACTCCTGCAGCCTCTGGACCCAACCTGCTGTCTGGCCTTCTGGTCGCGCCGTCACCATTACTTCGCTCCTCGCGGGGACAACCACGTCTTCGTTCAAGACGACCCTGCAAGTTCCAAGGCGCTCTTCGGGTTGACGGAGTATAACCTCTTCTCCGTTGAGCCGCAGGACCTTCCTGCCGACGTCGACTGTCGCCTCGTGGCTCCTGAGGGCATCCAGCCCCAGAATCACCTCCTCAGCCACCTTCGCGACGAACACCTACAGACGCACGGCACTCCGCCCCAAGGTCAGCTCCAGCAGGGCCTCCTTCTCCACAGGTGTCGCCCGATGCCGTGACAAGCTCGTATGGTCGGCTCGGCTTCCTCGTCGGCAAACCCTTGGTCTGATGATGGTCACGGCTGCCCCAGTGTCCACCAGCACGTGGCACGGCTTCCCTCTCACCCAACCGTCCACGATGAGGCTGTCATCCATACGCCGGCTGACGGCGCGCAGTGTCACTCGAGGGGATGGTGGTAATGGCGCCGAAGTGCCCCTCTCCACGCCGGGCCTTACTCGTTCTTCCAGCTGCCCTTCCTGGTGTGGGCAGTCTCTCTGCAGGTGTCCGGGCTGTCCACACCCCCTCCCGTAGGGGAAGGGATCCGTCCCTTTCAGCTGCCAAAGTGCGGGCGCTGCGGACCCTTAGCACTCGTGGTACCTCTGACGTTACTAGAGGAACCTCGGGCCGAACAGCCGAGCCCCTCCTTCGGGAGTTGTTCGGATTGGGATGGCTTCGAGGGGGCAGTGTGTTCCCGATACCCGTGGGAGATTGGGTACGTCTTCGGACGGGGTTGAGGGAAGCCATTAAGTTTCCGGGTACTAGCCTGCTTAGCTAGTAGAAGGTGTGCTAGATCAACCAGGCGGCCCCACCGAGGTCATATCGGTAGTCTTCACCTTGAGTGTTGACGCGCGTAAGTGGCGTATCCACTTCCATCCCGTCTTGTGTCCCTAGGACCAGATGGGGGGGCTTGTTAGGAAACTAGGTCTTGCCCTATGGAAAGCCCCACGGAGGATGCCGGGCGCCCTTTAAGGGACTGCTCGGATAACTCCCTGGTTGAAAGAGGCCCGGGTCTTGTTCCTACGGGTTCAAGGCTAATGGGAGTAGAACCTCTGGACTCAACTGTCCACACCCCCAACACAGGCCACTAGGTGTTCACCGGCGTCCCTCGGCTGGTCTTCTGTCTCCGGTGTAGCGGACATTCCTCGTTCTCGACGTCGGAATAGCTGTTACTTTGGCCGCCTCCATCCTTGATGCTGCCGTCAGCGCCTCGTGGATGGTTTTATAATCGCCAAGCATTCGGCGCTGACGAATCTCCGTGTCCCGTACCCCGTCGACAAAGTTGTAGGCGGCTTCCCGGGATACGAACTCCAGTGGCAGGTCAACCAAGGCCTTGCTAGCCAGCTGCTCAATCGCCATGGCGAAATCCTGCAGCGTCTCCCCCGGCTGCTGTGACCTTGCCTTTAGCTGGCTGCGGTATGCTGCGGCTAAGCGGTGGTTCCCGAAACGATTCTCCAGGGCCTCCCAGATGTCCTTGGGTGCCGCCGTTGTCTGCACCGCGTTTAGGACTTCCGCGGCCCGTCCCTGGAGGCTGGCTATTAACTGTGTGGTCTCCTCCTCCGGTGACCATCTGTTGTACTTGGCCACTGTGTCGAACTGGCGGTGGAAGACCTCAAATGTTGACGCGCCGTCATATTTCGGAGGTTTGACGCGCGCCGATGTTGTGTCACGTCCCGGTGCGTCGGCCTTCAAATCCTTCAACCTCCTGCCGACGACGTCCTCCACCACACTCAACGAGCCCAGGTCTGTCCAATTTTCTCTTCTCTTTACTTCGAAATCCTATTGTCGGCGAACTTATTACTCCTGTTACTTGATGCAGTATGCAATGTTAATTGTCTGCCCAACTCCCCACCCCTATGATTACAGCTGACTATAAAATAGTGTGACAGCTATAGGCATATTAAGTGATCATAAATAAAATAATACTGAACATTTTGTTGAGTGGTTACGCAGAATATTAATTCCAAATTAATACCCCGAATAAATAATAATAATAATAATAATAATAATAATAATAATAATAATAATAATAATAATAATAATAATAATAATAATAATAATAATAATAATAATAATAATAATAATAATAATAATAATAATAATAATAATAATAATAATAATAATAATAATAATAATAATAATAATAATAATAATAATAATAATAATAATAATAATAATAATAATAATAATAATAATAATAATAATAATAATAATAATAATAATAATAATAATAATAATAATAATAATAATAATAATAATAATAATAATAATAATAATAATAATAATAATAATAATAATAATAATAATAATAATAATAATAATAATAATAATAATAATAATAATAATAATAATAATAATAATAATAATAATATTAATAATGATAATGATGATAATAATGATAATGATGATAATAATGATAATGATGATAATAATGATAATAATGATAATAATGATAATAATGATAATAATGATAATGATAATGATAATGATAATGATGATAATAATGATAATGATGATAATAATGATAATAATGATAATAATGATAATAATGATAATAATAATAATAATAATAATAATAATAATAATAATAATAATAATAATAATAATAATAATAAATAATAATAATAATAATAATAATAATAATAATAATAATAATAATAATAATAATAATAATAATAATAATAATAATAATAAATCATAATAATAATAATAATAATAAATCATAATAATAATAATAAATCATAATAATAATAATAATAAATCATAATAATAATAATAATAAATCATAATAATAATAATAATAATAATAATAATAATAATAATAATAATAATAATAATAATAATAATAATAATAATAATAATAATAATAATAATAATAATAATAATAATAATAATAATAATAATAATAATAATAATAATAATAATAATAATAATAATAATAATAATAATAATAATAATAATAATAATAATAATAATAATAATAATAATAATAATAATAATAATAATAATAATAATAATAATAATAATAATAAATTAATAATAATAAATTAATAATAATAATAATAATAATAATAATAATAATAATAATAATAATAATAATAATAATAATAATAATAATAATAATAATAATAATAATAATAATAATAATAATAATAATAATAATAATAATAATAATAATAATAATAATAATAATAATAATAATAATAATAATAATAATAATAATAATAATAATAATAATAATAATAATAATAATAATAATAATAATAATACTAATAATAATACTAATAATAATAATAATAATAATAATAATAATAATAATAATAATAATAATAATAATAATAATAATAATAATAATAATAATAATAATAATAATAATAATAATAATAATAATAATAATAATAATAATAATAATAATAATAATAATAATAATAATAATAATAATAATAATAATAATAATAATAATAATAATAATAATAATAATAATAATAATAATAATAATAATAATAATAATAATAATAATAATAATAATAATAATAATAATAATAATAATAATAATAATAATAATAATAATAATAATAATAATAATAATAATAATAATAATAATAATAATAATAATAATAATAATAATAATAATAATAATAATAATAATAATAATAATAATAATAATATAATAATAATAATATAATAATGATAATGATAATGGTGATGATGATGATGATGATGATGATGATGATGATGATGATGATGATGATGATGATGATGATGATGATGATGATGATGATAATAGTAATAATAATAATAAAACAGATATAATCAAGCACAACCCATAGGTACCAAGGACAGAGCTCTAGACAAAGAATGTGGGTGTTATAAAATAGCCTTGAGTAAATGAATCAAGAGCATTGATTACTAAAATTAATAATCTACCACACAGCAGAAAATATATAGTACACAATAAATCACTAAAGGTCCTTTTAATTAATCTTTAACATTTACGAGCAGCAATTAGTAACCTTGTGCAACAAATTGAAGAAAACAAGCTTGATATGATATTTGCACAGGAGCCATACTTAATTCACAACAACCCAGGTGGAATTCCAAAATCAATTATAATTCTTGCAAAGGATGACAGAAGAAAAAGAGCAGCAATCCTTGTAAACAACAATGTGTTAGACATCATAATTATAAACCAGCTTTCAGATGAAGATTGTATAGTTGTAGAAGTCCTTACTCATCGGAAAAAAATGTATTTTGTAAGCAAGTACTGTGACATAGATGAAAATATGGAATGCACAGTAAATGAAATAGAATCCATAATTAAATATGCTAATGGAACACGAGTATTATTGGATATTGACACAAATGCGAGGAGTAAAATGTGGCATGACACTATAACTAATTACTGAGGAGAAATACTAGAAGAACTTATAACAGGCAGCAATCTATTTATACTTAATGAAGCAAACGGAATTCCAACATTCGAGACAAATAGAGTCAAGAGCTACATAGATTTAACTGTCACAAGCAGCGGTATGCTTAATAGAGTTACAAACTGGAGAAGTGGAGAAATAGAAAGTTGCTCCGATCATAAAACAATAACTGATAATGTGATAATTGACACCACAAGCAGCAATTACCAATCTGACAGCATTCATAGCATAGGTTTACAATACATAGTTAAAAAGGATAATATCCCTAGCTTCATAGACAAACTAAGGCAAGAATTCATTACACACTTTCATTGTGATTATCAGGGTAGTGATCTTGATATACTGGACAAAGAACTCACAGAAAAAATCAAGAGTCCAATAGGAACTGAGTCATTAATAGGAAATCTCACCAATTGTATAACATCAGCATGCAAAACATCATTTAACTACTCTTTACAAAAGAAAAGCTTGACAAAGGGTAGAACAGTACCCTGGTGGAACGGAGAGTTAGAAACAAAACAGAACAAGGGCAATGCTATGAGGCGATGTTATATTAGGATGCGACATGATGAAGCCTTGAGAGAAAAAGGAAAGCTCAGTATCTTTTGGAAAAGCCACAATACCAAAACAAACTCCAGACAGCAAAAATAAATTCTTGGAAACTATTCTGCACTACCACCGATAGTTCAAACCCCTGGAATATAGTATATAAGATAGCTGTAGGGAAACTCAAAGATAGGACTATTTTGACAACAACACAAAAACCAGATGGAACATATACTGCAGATCTTCATAGCACTTTAAGATATATGATATACCACTTTACTCCTGAAGATAAAGAAGGCGATGACACTGAACAGCAACGTAATATACGAATAGTAGCTAAGGAACCTCCTACCACTGATGACGACAAAAAGTTTTCCAAAGAGGAAATAAAAGTAGCAATAAAGAGCTTCAATCCCAGCAAAGCTCCAGGTGAAGATGGGATAACAAGTGAAATCCTTCTGCAAGTGTTCAACAGCTTCCCATGTTTTCTCACTGCAGCATACAACAATTGCCTTGAAGAAGGCTGCTTTCCAAAACAATGGAAGAGGTCCAATATTTTACCTATAGTTAAACCAGGGAAACAACACAGCAAAGAAGTAACAAAGTACCGGCCAATCAGTCTTCTAAATGTGGGAGGAAAGGTATTGCAGAAACTCCTGATTAACAGAATATTATATCGCATCAACACCAACAACTTGATGAATTCAAATCAGTTTGGCTTCACACCTCAGAAAGGAACAGTAGATGCAGCCATGGCCGTAAAACACTTTGCAGAGGAAAGCCTCCAAAAAAAAAAAAAAAAAAAAAAAAACAATGTGTCATAGTTGTTAGCTTAGATGTCCATGGGACATTTGATTCAGCCTGGTGGCCATGTATCTTTCTTAATGTTAAAGAACTTCAGTGTCCTAAGAACTTGTATATGCTGACAAGCAGCTACTTCAGCAAATAACAGCTACCTTACAAACAGATGAATGCAAGATCACAAAGGAGGTAACCAGGGAATGCCCACAAGGCTGAAGCTGTGACCTGGGTCTATGGAACATAATGTATAACTCACTTCTCAACATTGAACTTACACACCAGACAAAGATAGTAGCATTTGCAGATGATCTACTATTACTTACAAAAGGTAACAGCAACAAAGAAGCAGAACACTATGCAAATTCAGACTTAAAAAAATAGAGATTTGGGCTAAGCAGAACAAACTCACATTTAATGACTCAAAATCAAAAGTCTTATTAATATCAAGGAGAAGGAAAGCTTGTAACGAACCAATCAGGATATATTTGAACTACAAACTACTTGAATAGGTCAGAGAACTTAGATATTTAGGGATAACCCTAGACGAAAATCTCAACTTTAATAGACACATTAACAACACAACAGAGAAGGCACTCCTACTAACAAATATGTTAAAGCAAAGTAGCAAAACTACAGTGGGGCCTTGGCCACAAATCTCTAAGAACAATCTAAAGAGGTGCAATTGCACCTATACTAACATATGGTTCCCCAGTCTGGGAGCAGGCACCAGAGAGAAAAAAGAACATAAAGATACTTCAAAGAACCCAAAGAATAATAAACATCAAAATTGCCAAAGCCCACAGAACCATATCTTACGAAGCTTTATGTGTTGTAGCTGGAGTGAAACCTATATACGTTACAATAGAAGAAACAGCCAAAACTTACAAGATAACACATGGAATGACACCAGAATCAGCAGATTATGCTGCACCTTTACAAATAGCAAACTGGCCACATCCAGCAGATGGTATACTCATGGAAGAAGTTATTGACAACAAATATTATGAAATAGAAATCTTCACAGATGGTAGGAAAATGCAAGGCAACGTTGGAGCAGCCGCAATAATATTTAAACAAGGCGAGATTTTACACAGAATCAAAGCAAAATTACACGACAGATGCTCAAATAACCAAGCTGAACATGTGGCAATCCTTAGAGCATTAACAACACTGGAGGACATGGACATACAAATACCAGAAAGGACAGCTGCAGTATATTCAGATAGCAAAATAGCTCTAGATCTAATCCGACACAATCCAAAACATATTCATCTAAGAGAAGAAATTCAAAATAAACTCAGAAGACTCACAGAACAGAAGTGGATAATACATTTTGCCTGGATCAAAGCACATGCTGGATATGTTGGTAATGAATTAGCTGATAAACTTGCTAAGGAGGCTGCACTTGACAGTGAGACTGACTATGCATACAGCATAGACGTGGCAAGAAGAGTGGACTAATACAACAAAGGGAGCCATCTGCAAGGAGTTCATTCCATCAGTAAAAGAAAGAATGAGAGCACAAATTAATTTAAATTTTGCTCTGACAGCAATGATTACTGGTCATGGATTAACAAAATCATACCTGCACAAACTTGGAATAATACAGGACCCAACCTGCATCTGTCTACAATAAACAGCAACCAGTGGAGCATCTTATATATCAATGCTGCAAACTAAAACAACAAAGGGACATAATGAAGAGAACCATTGAATCCAATAGCTACAAATGGCCAGTGACAAAAGAGCAGTTAATCACCAACAACATTAAAGCTTTTGAAGCTTTTATTCAAAGCATAAACTATGATGAATTAAAATGAAATATTAAAGTGACTACAGGAGAATAGTGAAGTGATACAGTGATGTGATATGAATAGAAATAAACAAGAAATAAACTGTGAACAATTGAGGAAGATAAACATAGTAATCAATGAGCGTGTATATGTATACTAAAACAAACTGATTGCAGTTATTCAAAACAAGGCATGTAGTATCATTGATGTGATGGGGCATGCCCATTAGATTAAAAAAATGATGATGATGATAATAATAAATTTGCTGTTGTTACAGTACACAAGCACAGTATATCCTAAATATGTTGTAGTGCATAAAGCCTTTATTATTTAGTGTGTCTTACAATGTATGCGTCTATTTATATTATGACAAAACCAGAAGCGCCCATGTTGCTTGAAGTTCCCTCATCATATTCTTCACCTGGCTGCAGTAAACCTGAAAACAGAAAAAAAAAAGTGTTACACCCAAGTCATTCTCTAATATTTCTATTTTCTCTTCGTTTTCTCAAGGATAATTCACAATGCACTCTCGCTGTTCTCCCAATATTATCACTCCTATTTTTTTTCTAAATCATTCGCTTAATCACCTACGGAATCTATTTTCTCCAAACCACACTTTTATATAGCTCTTATAGAAATCTGTAGTTTCTTTCACTGAAACCCAAAGAAGCGAATCTCCTCTGAAGTCTGAATTCTCGAAGGACCGAAATTACAATGATATTTATAAGTTTATTGAAACAACTATTTTAAGATATGCATTAACTTTAATAAATAATAATTTTAATAATTTTACTTTTTAATAAACTGGACCCATAGAAAATCTGGTTTTTAGTGTATTTCTGCAAACATATACAAAATACTTCTTAAATTCCTTCCAGGGTATATTAGTACCGAGTGAAATGGCTCAGGCAGTCTAACACACCGACTACTAGCTCTGTAGGCTTGCATCCGGAAATGTAAGGCTTCCCGCAACCCTGTCTGAAAACAGACGTTCCTGATCTTCGACGGGTATCAGAAACCACTGCTCCCTCGAGTTCAAACCAATCCGAACAACTCCCAACAGGGAGGGGATCGAACGTTCGGCGCGAGGTTCCTATATAACGTCATAGGTACCACGAGTGCTCTCACCAACGCCTTCTGCGACGACCCACCCAACGACTCACTAAGCTACTGCAAGGGCAAGCTTGAAAAGATTGTTGGATACATCAATGATACAGCACCCAACAAGAAGCTACACGAAGCCCTTCGCGAACACCAGGACCACATCACCCAGAGCATCTACGACCTGAAGATGTCCCTTGCTCCAGAACACAGGGTCCCTCCGCCGCAATTTCAGCCATATCGAGACACCCGCACACGCAGGACGCCGCCGCCATCAGACCTGCAAACGCGCCTCCCTCCCCGGCCATGAGCTGTTGACGGCCTTGGCCCTTCTGCATCACCGCAATCCAGTTTCCACGAGGACTTAACGACGCCATCCAATCACGCATATAACGATCACCACTGTACACAGGTCGTAGTCAGGGTCCCCTGGATCATGGCTGCTACCTGATCACCACAGGTGGGTTTTTCCGCACACCTAGTTTCCACCCACGAACAGCCGGGTTGCTTAGGCGGTACCGGCCATCAAATTCGCCTCAACAGTCCCAACTAAATTAGCACCACAGGTCCCAATAAATAAAATCACCCCAGAACAACATCCTTCCCATGCCCCATCCTTCTTCCTACCCAAATACCCAATATACCCTGTTGTTGGTTTTCTTCCTATATCTTTATTCCCGTTCTCCCCCCCCCCAAAAAGAGTGCTAGAGATCCGCAGCGCTCGCACCACGGCAGCTGAAGGGGACGGATCACCTCCCCTACGGACACCAGAGGGAGACACATGAAACATGAGACGAACATGGAGCACCGGTGGAATGAGATGGCGAAGGAAACCGGAGATCCCGGAAATGAAATGAAATGTGTAGTGTTTAACGCCCGCTTTTACTACATACGGCACCGCAGGCGATGACACTGATGATACATGAGATGAAGATGGAGCACCGGTGGAATGAGATGGTGGGGGAAACTGGAGATCCTGGAGAAAACCCGCCCCAACGCCGCGTTGTCCATCACAAATCTCACTTTGCGTTCGCCTGGGATCGAACCCGGGCCGCCTTGGTGAGAGCCAAGCGGTCTAACCACTGAGCCTCGGAGATCCCGGAGAAAACCTGTCCCAGCGCCGTGTTATCCACCACTAGCAACCACTCTGTGACCACTAGTCCCACTTTGCGGCCGCTGGGGATCGTATTCGGACTGCCTTGAGAGCCAAGCAGTCTAACCACTCACCATGGCACGGCTTGTATTTAAATATAATGGTGTAATATGACATAATTTTAATAATATGTATACTCATTTCGTTCATTATAATTCATTATGGGAATAGCTTATTCAGAAAGTATTGATGAAATTGATCACAACCTTTTCATACGTCCCATATTTTAATGAAAAAAATGGTAGGTCTACATAGTTGAACTCTTCATTTTTTAAATGATACTGATTTACATAACGTCGGGTAATAAATGTGGTACCCATGTATATTTTTGTATTTCCTGTTTCCTAACAGTAATGCAGTTGGATTTTTTACATTTGCATTTGAATTATTGCACAAAAACAGTAAATGAGTCAATCATTAACCGTGATAACTAAGATGTTACACTTCAATTCTATGAGCAACAATGAGAAAGTGTTATATCTCTTTTATGGATTAGCTTTGCGCACCGAATTATTCTCCAATCAGAGGCTTTGTTTTTGCGTCACTAAGTACCAACCAATCAGCAGGCTCCATCACAGTTGCTCTCAGGGAAATGTAACACGCCATGTTGAGAAGGAAATTAACATAGCTGCAAGAAAGAAGGAAGGACATCGGTTCGGCGTGTCTTAACACCTTTCGACCACCCGGAACGTCATGGCTGACCCGGAGAAACAGCCTGAACAACCTAAGGCTGCTCAGCAAAAGCAGGTCATCGGTAAGCTTTACGGAATCAAATAAAATGTAAATTTATAGTCGGGGTGAAACTGTGAGCGGCTTCTGCATTGACCTCCATCTTTGCGAACAGCGATTATACGCACATGTGGCTAGCAGAAGCACGTCATTTAATTGAATTTATTCCAGAAAGATCTGAAATTTATTCCAGAAAGCGAGAGAAAATGAAGTAATATTCCCATGATAAGTTCAATTTTTATTACTGTTCTCTAGATTGTAGACTTTTCGGTAAAATGGCATTCGCGTTTCTTAGAGGGCAGTTGCCGAAACGAATACAACTTATATATGCTAAGAAGTTTGGCTTCGTTATGAAAGATGTTTGAAAGAGAATTACCCAGGAAGTAAAATAAGTTCTTGGGTAAGTGTTGATAGGATATTTTACGAATTTTGCATAACACTCGATTGTTGTGGATGGAATTAACAGCAGAAACTTTGGTAGGTGCGGCTAAATGCAAATAAAGTAGGAGTGCCTAGGAATTTATTTCGTGAGATATGAATCTGCTTTTACCCGTAAATATTACGACAATTATAATGTAAAATATTTTTATGTACGTCTGTCGTACTCATTGTAAAAGCGTTTCAGAAACAATGTATAGCGTTTATATTCAAAGGCAATACCACATCTTTAGATCAATTTAGTTTATAGCTGTAGGTTGGACGTTTCACACCAGTGAGTGTTAAATTAGTTTTATTAGTATGCAGTTCTCTCCCGGTTGGTGCTGCATATTTAAGGAAAGGTGGGATGGCTTATTCCCAACTAATCGAAATCCTGCAGAATAAATCTAAGTAATGGATTATATATGGCAGTCATGATCTTGCACTCTGTGGACCAAAGCACTATTTGCTTAACATTGTAATCATTTTGTTTTTTGTGTAGTTTGTAATTTGTCTGACAATTCCATATTATGATTTTGTATGGTTACATACGCAATAAATGAATATGAATTATTTGCTTCACTTATAATAGCTTAAATTTTGTTACTTTTATTAAAATTTGACATTCTATTCATGTGTTAATTATTTTTTCTTGTCCCTTCTGCACACATGGATAGCTAGAAGGGAAATGTGGTGGGGAAGTTGCTAAATCACTAAAGAGTTGCTAGGAAGGGGGGATATTTAATGAGTGGAGTTTTGTTTTGGTTCAGGTACTGCAAGATCATGGTTGCCTTATACATTAATTTGTATGGTAACTGGTCATTGCAGCATGCTGACAATGCTGTTCCCTGTATTAAGTTGGATTGGATTCTCTACTGCTTGTATCTATGCTCAAGTGTTTTCAGCTGCATGCTTAACAGATCAGGATTGCACAATGCAATTTTTTTTTGTTGCAAACTTTTCCACTAGATAACCCTGTTGATATCAGTAAATGGTTCAAACTCCTCAAAAGTTTACAGTGTTAACACAAGATTTCTAAAGTGTAATGTAATTTGAGTACAGTTTTAATGTTATAAGTTTATTATTTAAATACTTTCTGTGCATTATTTAAAAACCTTTCTGTACATGTAGCTGCATTAAATGCAGTGCTTTCTAATTAGGCAACAACTTTCCAACGTGTGAAATAATGTCCAGCATGATATTTTGATATTTTGTGCTATAATATGTATTTAGAATTTCTTGGCATAATTTGATGTTGGAGAACGTTTTCTTAATGTCATTTATCAGCTGCATGTAGTCATATTGAAAAATGTGCAGCCAAATTCTCGTCACTTCAAATAATGTTTGTGTTTGTTCCTTACACTGTCTTTGTACATCTGAAAACAAAAATGAGCAAGTTAAGCATATATTTGTCTAAAGTCTAAATTGCTTATGTTGCTGGTTAAGAATGTCTCTTGGGATGCATGCCTTTAACTTTGATCTGTAGTCACCTTTCACATTGATTCCCATCTACATGAAGGTTGGTTCACTATCATGTTAACTGGAACCAGAATGACAAAGTTGAAATATATATTCGAATGAGAGCATTCACAATCAATGGGAAGCTTTCCTGGGTCTTGGGAAGGCGAAAGAAGTCTTAGTCATTATCCTGAGCATGTTAGATTGGGAAATTAAGTTTTTATTTGGATGCTTTTTAACTGCTTAGCATTTCGTATTCTATATTGCGATGAAATGCCACTTTAATTTTGCACAGACATCTCCTTGTCAGCCATGAGTTTTCTTATGTTCTGTAAATGACATGGTACTTCCAGCTTTGATTCCTTTCCAAAGGAAGGTATGCTATAGATTTTTGCACGCAAAATTCTCCATCCTCCATGAGTTTGAACCTGCAACTTTGGCTAACGACATTAGATTTGTATTGTGCGTAAGACTTTTAACTGTTCAAAATATTCAAGATAGTGGTTACACGAAGCAGCTGCTAGAGCTTCTTCTACAGTTCGGCCGCTCTATCTCCGGCTCTGACGTTTAGTGGCTGCAGGAGGTGGAGGGGGAAGGTTAATAGTACCAACATATGAGTAATTGAAAACATATCGTCAGAAATATCTTTATGAGAGTATATTAGCTTCAAAACATTGAAATCCAACTTATACTTTCATTATCATGCAAGATATTCTTTATAACATCACTCTATTCAAATATTTCGTTCACACCTTTCACGCACACCAACTGCTTCTGTTGGCGGTACTGGGAGTCTACATCCGGTGTTGTGGTCAGGAAGTTAAAACTGTCTGCTAGCGCCAATCAGCGTTGTCGCTGCTAGGCGTGGCTTGCAAATCCAGCACCGTGTTGCCGCTGCAATTTGGTGTGGACCACGTGGCTTTTAGTTGCTTTTGGATCCCGTGCTGGTGGTTTAATTCTTTGTGTGCGTGAATTCCGATTTGTAGCATCTGTAAGTCTTATCGCTAATATAGTAATATGGCTACTGGTTCGTCAGAATTCAAGAAAAAAATCGGCTCGTATAAGAGCCAAAGCCGTGAATTTATATTCAGGCTATGTGAGTACTTCAAAAGGAGCGGGACAATGGTGGACCTCTACTACCTGTTACCAAGGTGCTGGACAGAGTTTGTGAAGCCTTGAAGGTGGGATGAATGTGACCAAGGAAAAGTGCCAGCTGATTTGAGATCGCCTTCTGCAGTTCTGCGTACACCGGGAAAGCAAAGGCAAGGAGGCAGCCTTAAAGCTTCCCCACTCATGCGAAGTAGCCTTTTGTTATTTCTTTTCCATTAAATGGTATATTGTCTCCATATGCAACTATTCTGGGATCATGTACATACACATTGTCCATGTACATTTACGAAGTTACGATCTGCAAATGCCTGAAATATTTAAAATACACATGTTCCTCTGCTTGAAATTCCCGCTAAAGAACTGGCAACAACGCGCTTCCCCCTCTCGAGAACTCTTGTGCTTCTTACCAAGTGGCTCTGAACCAACCATAATGTGTTGATAGCTGAGAGCAGTTGTAAGCAGGTATGTATCAATAGAACCTATTGAAGTTTGTATCATGTATATAGTTTTCATTTTAGAGAAAAATGCGATGCTTATTATGCAAAATATAATTTCCAGTTTTCAGCTTGATTTCAAGTCATTTATACTCTTACTCAGAAAGTGAAATTGTTCCTTTTGGTTTTTAGACTAAATATAAAATAATGCAATCCTAAAAAATGTAATGCAGAGTTTGTAAATCCTGTGCTATTAACTGCCCTTATGCTATGATGCATCTTATATCTAGAGTAGTAATTTCACAAAAGGAATCTTCCTCCGAAGCATCTTGTTTCTGATTCCACAAGATCTTCTTGCACACCAATTTAACTCCAAAATATTCATCTCTGCCCATATTTTGAATAGGCAAATTTGATGAGTACAAAAGTCAATAATTGAAAATCAGTTTGAAACTTGCTGACTTATAGTTTAGTGTTAGCCTGCTGAAATTCAATAATTCATTTAGAATAAGTAGTCCTTAGAAAGGGAGATATGTTCTCAAGAATGTCTTTATATGCTGTCAATTTAAAGTATCATCTAGCTGCCACAACGAAATACGAAATCCTGTATCACATTTTGCATTATATTTTCCTCTAAGCGCCAGACCATAACTTTCCTCCATTAGTAGATGACTGTCACCTTGTCTGCAAAAGAGGTGACATCTGAGGTTGTAAGATGTTTCTGAACTGTTGATTGAGGGGAGCCATGCTGTAGTTAGACGGCTGGAGGCAGTGTAGTTTAATCCAGAAATCTTAGAAATTACTTCCAATTGTTAACATGCTGAAAGGGATTGTTCTCTGCCTGTTCTGGGATTGCAGTATTCTGCTGAGGTGTAGATATTTTTAACAAGACAGGTTATTAGCCCCTTCCGTGCATAACTGAACCTATATTTTAGCCTAAAATATAGGGAGACATGGTCTGAGACATTTTCAGCAAAATTCACTACCATGGGAGATCTTTTACCTCCGTCTTTCCATAATGTGGCAGTTGACTCCTACAGCTGCTGTTGTGTGAATGCTGCAGACCCTATGTGGCGTATGGTTTTAGAAGGCATATGAGCTGAACCAGTGTGTACACATGAATGCCCTGTTGCAAAGTGATGCGACACAGAGCGGAAGATAGGGAAAGGGAACGAGGAAAGTAACATTTGTCGTCGGACAAAATAACAAAATGTAAACTTATGCAGCAAAGAATAATTATAGCATTTTAACCTGTAATATTTCATATTAACATGCTTATTTACTGAAAATAATCTGGAGTTCTGAAAATGACTTACTGTAGGAATTGCTAGCCTAAATAAAGTAAAGGTTCACCAATTTCTGTGCTAAAGTTTAGCCTTGTTTCACAATACATGACACAATATGCACACTCACATTGCACGTTCTGGTGTTGAGTTCCTGGCTTTATGAAAAATTGATCCAGTCACACATTTTCTCAGACATTTTTTTAAAGCAATGTAGCTGCACTTTAAAAATGTTTGACCTGGGAGCAGAGTACTTACCCTTAGTACCTCTGCTACTGGTACCAGGCTTTGTGACATTAAGTTTGTAAAACAATGTAAACATGTAAATTATCTGCTTATTGTTACACAAAGCTCCTTATACTCAATTTGCGTTACGCAGTGGTCTCAAACCGAACTTCAGAGAATGTGCGCACGCTCCTGAACTGCAGTGATCCATGGTCAGTTAATTCAGGAACTAAATATATGCAGTTCCTAACAACACTTCATAATGTCTTACTCAGCACTGCATAATGAAAAGGAGTAACACATGGGCAAGATTGGAATTTGAAATATATCATAAGCATAATCACGGAAATCAGTAATTTATTCTTGAAGCAATAATTTGAAATACGTGGCAGAGAAATAATCCTATAAAGTTTGTGCTGCATATATCAAGGCATATTACAATGTGGAATTTCCGATAGTGTTCAGTGCATGAAAAATAAATCTGATGCTCACGCTTATGCTGTGAGTTTCAGCGGGAGTTTTGGTTCCATGTGGTGTTGTAGCTTCAGTTTGTGAGCATCAACCATAGCAAAGTTGGTAGATGGCTAACATCTGCAGAACTCAAAGTCTATGAGATATATGTGCATAATCGTAACAGCATCATTTATAATTGAATGAAATGGAGTGTTTGCACATCCAGTATGAAATCTATTTGGTTTAGTTTTTCACTTTAGAATTCTAATGTATTTTGAAAACTTAGGGTAGTATGTGCTTTTATGCAAGAATATCTTAAAATTAAGTTATGCATGGAAAATGTACAGCATTGCTGTGCATATAATTAAGTTAGGTAAATAAAAATAAGCATATATATCAAGGATTCATATCTGGTTGCAGTTTTGTGACATGCATTTCATTGATCAACTACCATGCATACAACCAAATTAAATCTTATACAACGTAGTTCTGATATGAACACAGTGCTGTTATGAATTGTTAACACAGCATCAATTAATATTTCAGGTGTTTTCTGAATTGAACTCCCTGTTGACTGTTACTCATTTAGTCTTGGCCTGTATATCGTTGGTCTCTAAATTAACAGGATCCATCATTGTGGTGGTTCATATTTGTCAATTTGAAGGACTTCTGGTAGTGCCAGGTTTACTATTTGCAATACGTTTATGGATAGACTGCAAACAAAGTGCAGTCATTTTGCACTTGTACAAGCAATCTTCTCCCCTCACCATCCAAGCGTCACATACATGACTTCCAATTTTGCATATGTTGACCAATGAAGTGCAACTTGCGGAGAGGAGATGCAACTTAAAGTGACAGTAGAGGGGGATGAAGCTATAGGGCTTCATTTTTGGTAAGACATGCCTCCAACTGCATTTTGTTCACGGCTTACCTATAGTATTATTGGAGATGATGCACTTTACAACAGTAACTGAACCAGTTAGATGCTGTTTATAATTTCATTCTCCTATCCATTGTTTACCTGTATGATTACTTGTACGCAATATAATTTCTCCAGGTCTATTTCCTTTTTGCACACAAGCATGTCAAGACGTTCCAAAAATTACTGGCTGCTAATTGTTTCCATGTGTGATGTACTATACAAGTATGCATGTTTGGAGATCTTTTTTAGATGTTGGTTATGATAGTTGTAAATGTGCAGGTTATCTGAAACACAAGAAGCAGTTGGGTTAGTTTGTCATTTGTCTGCTTATACATGTACATTGAATTTTATTTATTGCTAAATTATAAAAATGGCTAACATTTTAATGAATTGAATGCTAAGTTGTTAACTATTCTTAGCAAAAACTTCAGCTACACCTACTTGTTGCAAGGAAGGCAATGCAGAATGCACTTGGTATTCAACATCTGTTTTTTGGAACTTGAGATCAAATATGGGTGGAACTTCTGAAGATGACTGGGTTTTGATTCTTTCCATATGTTTCTTCACAATAGGTATTGTTAAATATGTCTGGGAAATTTTTCAGGAGTGGGCTAATTTAGTGTAAAAGATTTTGTGACTGCAGTGTGAAAAGGAATAGTGTTCATCTTGTCACATAGTTTTGCTTTGTGTGTATGTTGGAACCTTTGCGCATGGAGAAACTTCTGGAGTCATGTGTTTCAAAGTTTTTTCAGAAATCTGAATAAATACATGATCTATATACAAGGCATAAGTCAATCATTTTGTCACCCTTTTTATCTTCCTCTTTAACCTGCCTAGAAGTGAGTATACAGTGAGTATACAATTATCCTCTTTCTAAAGATCTGGACTTACTGTCCGGCCGCTGTATCTTCGGCTCTGACATTTAGTGGCTGCAGGAGGTGGAGGGGGAAGGTTACTAGTACCAACATATAATAATGAGTAATTGAAAACATATCGTCAGAATTATCTTTATAATGAGAGTATAGGAATCTATTAGCTTCAAAACATTGAAATACAACTTGTAATTTCATTATCATGCAAGATATTCTTTACAGCATCACTCCATTCAAATATTTCGTTCACACCTTTCACGCACACCAACTGCTTCTGTTGGTGATACTGGGAGTCTGTACATCCGGTGTCGTGGTCAGGAAGCTAAAACTGTCTGCTAGCGCCAATCAGCGTTGTCGCTGGTAGGCGTGTCTCCCGAACCCAACACCGTGTTGCCAGCTTAAATTTGTTTGAGCCACGTGGCCTAATAGAGGCTTGCGCTGGTGAACTTTCTTTGGTATAATTTTCGTGCGTGAACTCCGATGTTTAGTGTTCGTAAGTCCTATTATTATCGCTATTATAATAATATGGCTACTGGCTCGTGAAATATGCAAATACATGAAATATTTAAAATACGCATTGTTCCTCTGCTTGAAATTCCCGCTCAAGAACTGGCAACAGCCCGCTTCCCCCTCTCGAGAAATGTCAGAGCCGCAGATAGAACGGCCGAGGTATAGATGCACTACAATTTACTACACTTCAAATGAAATGTGTAAAATAGATAATGGTGGATATAGTCAATTGAATTTAATCTATTTCACCTTTAATATTCATACTATTTCTTATTAGTCATGTTTCTTACTTTTCACTGGCTGATACACCCCAAATATCAGGTATCTCAAATGATTCTCTGCAGCGAGGGGAGTGCGCTAACACTCATGCCAATTAGGTTGGCTAAGGTCAATATATTGATTTCACTTCACGAGCATAAACACAATGTTAACTTCATTTTACAAAAGCATCCTCACTGTTATTTAAGCGGTAGGAGGAAGGACATCCTCTACCTGCTCGAAGGTCAATGTTCCCTGTACTTCTGCTTCTAACTTAACCATACCCATAGGTGTCAGAGTACACTGCAGAAACTCATTTGAGACACTTATTTAAGATTTTGGCACATGTTATTAGATTCTTAGACACTAGGCTAATTTGGAAGTTTGGTAAAAGTAAGGAAATGGGTGTAGTCTTTAAACTCCCTTTTAATGGGTCTCGAAAGGTAAATTGTCATCAATTTTATGTGGAATTTACTTTTTCTGCATATTAAAGGGTAGAAGAAGTTGTATTAGTATTACTGTACCAACTCTTTAACATGCTGTTCTATAGTTTGCTGCTGTGATCATTTGTTTAAATTTTAGCATAAGTCATTTAACTAAGTTAAAGTCCTATTTCTTTATGCTTCTACTACCAGCTTTATTACTTTGCAATCTTTATACCTCAAACTTAGTCAAGATTCCTATTTTTTGTTGTAAACTAAAGTTAATATCTTAGATTTTTTGTAGATATAAATATATAGAAGGGATTTTGTGGTGTCTTATTTTCACTATTCAGACCAGTTTCATGGTTTTAAAACGTAAAGTGCCTATTTTAACATATTTGTTCCATTAAAATATTTTATGCAGCATGAAAGTTGATAGTATTGGTTTGGTTTAAGATGACCTGTAATAGTTTGTTGGAATAAGGCATTCCAGAAAAAAGAATTTTATAACTTGAATTGGGGAGTTCTTACATTGTGGAAGAGACAGTGCTTGTCCCCTTCACTGCCCCCTATTTGTGACATCCTCTAGTTATGCCAGAAATCCCTTTGAAAGAGCAAGAATTGATGCATATTTCATATTTTGATGACACAACGTATCTGCTTCATTAAATTGATATGCACACATTTGCAAGAATTTCTCTGCTTTTGTCTGCTTTTTAAAATGGATTTCATGTAGTTTTTGTATTTCTTTTCTGAACAAGATACTGTTTCACAAGCAACAATTTAGGAGTGTTTCCGTAGTGTCTCATTAGGTCATATGATACATTGTAGTGAATTAAGGGAAAAGTGAAATTAGGAAAAAAGAAATAATTTTATGAAAAGGCAGCAAAATTTTAGTTAGATGGAAGTTGGAAAAGGGTATAAAAGCAGGTAAGTTTGAAACATGGGGAGATACCCAGCAGAAAGGAGATGGGGAAAAATTTGGTAAAATGATTATCAGAGTAAACATGAACACTACAGAAATAGAAAGAAGCAACTAGCACTTGCCTACGATATATGTAAATATTGAGGGTTGTAATGGGCTGCCCATTGACAGTAAGATCTGGGATCCAAGTTTATGGGCAGCCAGCGGTATAAAATGTGCACTCATGCTCCTTAAATTTTACTTTCAGTAGTGCACAATGAACTTGCACTATTAATCTTGGATGTTTTTTCACTCTAAAGCTCATATGTATTAGCAACCATAAATTTAACACAGTTTATACTTTCATATAAAATATTGGTATCCCTTGGGTGGTAAATTATCTTCATAAAAATGCTATCCCTAAAAATAAATTTAATTTTCCAGCTTTTTATTTCTGCAATTGTGATGCTATTGACAGTAGTTAACATTAAATTCTGCTTCTATAAAATTTGACAGTATCTCATTCAGCTATGTAGACAAATGAGTTCAGATTTTAAATATTTAAACATTTAGCATATCCAAATTTATTTATCTAGTATATTGACTGGTATTTGACCCTAATAATCCTATTAGGGAAATGTTCATAGAATCACAAAAAGTAGGTGCTATCTAATTGGCATTCTAAAAATTCAGTACTGTAAAATTCTTTGCAGAAGACTTACATTATGTTGGTTTGAGAAAATGCAGAAGAGGTGTTTAGAAGCATATGAAGTGTAGCCATACATATAATTAGCTGTCAAGGAATTACCACAGGGAGTAGCTGTTGAACATGCAAACTGTGACCTAGAATTTGTGTGTTGCACTTGAAGGGATTTGTTTGTCAGCAAGGTGCACCAGAAGTAGTTACTGCTCTGAAGAGTTTTTTATTCAGCAGCCAGAACCAAGGAAGTTTAGTTTCAACTTGTATTACAGAAGTTTCTTTATGCAACTTTAACAAAATTTTAATCCACACAGAGCACACTTTTTTTTTTTTTTTTTTTTTTTTTTTTTTTTTTTTTTTACTTTCTCTACCACATATTTAGGTAGAGAAGGTATTGCATTCCATCCAAACATTTGATATCAAGGATTCAGTGAAAATATATATTTTTGAGGTCCAAAATAAAGTTTTAGAACAAGACCTGTCTGTAAACAGCATAACTCTGAAAATGAAAAGTTGATTAAATACGAAACTTGGTGTTTAAGTTCATCTCCCAAGGATGGTGATTTTCAAGAAAGTTCAAGAAAGTTCCTGTTCTAAATGATCATTTATATGGAATATTTTTCAAAAAGTTGTAACAGTTGATTAAATTAACACTTGCTCAGGCTATTTTCATGACCAAAATATGTACCTTGAATTTTTTTGAAATGTTCTTTGAAATCCTCGTCGTTCTGAATAACTTTTCATAACTGGCAAACTGTTAAGACAAAATTTTAATGCACAAAAAATGTGTAGTTTATAAAACTCAAGTTTGTTAAATACGTTTTATGGAGTCAGTCATTTGACAGATTTGTTTGAATTTTCCAGTACTTCTAATTCTTTTAAATGGTTAGTGTTTCTATTTCATGGGCATACAAAAAATGAAATTTGAAAGCTATCGCATAGTTACTAGCTCTTGAAAAATTTGACTATTGCTTTAAACCTATTATATATACTATCCTTTGCATCTACAAGAAAATTTGTAATATTTCAAAAACTCATTTCATTTTTATATTTTGACAATTTCTTTTAGTACAGTGTGATCTTCAACAGATACATGATCTGTTTCTCCACAGGGGAGCTGCATTGTTGCCGAGAAGCATATAGCAAGTTAGGGTTATCCCGCTCTTTACCTGAAACATAAACAAGCATTCAATTTATCTTACCTGAGTGAAAACATTAAATATGTATTAGCTTGAACAAAAATAAATTCTCATTACACATTCACTGACTTGTGACTTCACATCTGAGTTTTATAATTTATTAACAACTCTTCTGATTGTCATGATCATTGCACTGCTGGTATACTAGAATTTTGATGGGCAGTTCCTTTACGTGTATTAAATATGACATGGGGGAGTTACTTTAAAACATTGTTCTGATCTGGGTTTGAATCTGCGACCTTGGGATCAATAAGCCAGCATCTAAACTGAGCCACCCAGACAGATTTCATGAATGTGATTCTGAATACCTATTTAATTGTTGAATCTCTTTTACATTGAAACAAAATATTGTTAAATTATACCTGTTAATTCTTACAAAGGTTATATTCCATATCAACCTTTTCATGCTGCCATCACCATCACACTGTTTACCCTCACTGGAATCATTGCTGGAGGAGTTGCTAAGGCAGGTAATTAACTTATTCACACAATTTTCTAGCCTATTCCAGCACTTTTTCCGTGTTATTGCAGTTCCACTTCAGGCATGGTGAATGTCTCATCTTGCAATATAGCCCTTTACTACTTTTGCCCAGATTAATTCAGTGGGGTTGAAGTGACAATAAGGGAGCAGTTTGATGGTACTGTAACCATGTTCCTTAGCCAGTTCAGATGCTTCATTACCATCAGTGCTTCCCATTTTTGCATAGCATTGTCACGTGGTGCATTAAGACAAAGTGGGCCATTCCTAACATTTGCACTTTGGTGTTGCTGTTAGTAAGGGCCTTATCTATTTGGACCATGTGATATGGGGTGTTATCCATAAAGATGTTGCTACAGGTAGATTGGGGAATGTCAGGGAGTAGTTGATCCTTAAACCACTTAAAGAAACGATCATGGTCCATATCTTAGTGATAGCAATTTTTTTAAAACCATGTGACGTACTGGCATGATGAATAATAAATTGCCATCTTTTCCTATAGGTACTTTTGTTGTACTTTCAATCTGGTCCAGTATACACAGTACGGCCTGCATTTACCCAGGTTTCATCCAACAGCACTTTCATGCAAGTTCTTTTTCAGCATTTCTCTTAAAAACAAAGTGCTTAACGCTACGATATCTCATCTTTTCTAGTATCAGTTTTCTGTTTTGTTGAAATCATGAAATCCCAGATCATGAAGGACTTAGTTAAAAAAAACCTAAGGCTTCCTTCAAATAGCTCTGCTTTACGGGAAGAAAGCTTACATGTGATAGAAAGCTCTTTTTGGGTGTAATTGTCATAGATGTGCTTTATGGCATCTAATTGAAAACTATCCAGTTGCTACTGAAGATGCTCTTGTGCTCTGTTTCCCACTTCCCGGAAATTCAATTCGTGTGATGGACCTGGCTGTAGCTGCTTCTGTTTACAGAGATACTGTAAAGTCACCTCACTATTTTACACGCAGTCCTCTGCACTTGGGTGAAAGGAAAAAAAAAAAAATGCATGTCACTGCAGTTACTGAAACGAACGTTAGATCTGGCAGCATGGATGACTCCATCGTGCACTCTACATTTCGTAGTTTTTTGTAATTTACGTCCTCCAGCGTTAAGTCATATCGGACAGTGAATGGAATGGATGAAATGATGCTCAAATGAGCCCAGGGTCCATAGAGCTTAGTTACCTGACATTTGTCATTCAGGATAAGCGAAAGCCCCCGACAAGCCTTATCCAGGTAATTCACTCTGACCGAGACTCGAACTCGGGACCTCTTGAACGTGAGGCAGACATGCTACCACCACGCTACCAAGGCGCGCACACATTTCGTGGTAAACAGATGCACTACCAGAGCAGATAAACAGTTCACGCCCCTCTCCCTCTTCAGATCCCGCTTACCTTGTGGTGGGTAGACAGTAGATGTTTTGTACATGCGTTTTGGTAGCAACTAGATTTTTGTCCATGTGCGTTAGAATGTGTAACAGTTTCAAGGTTGGTTTAGTGGGTATTGATTGCTCACACCCACATTTGTGTGCATACCTATTTTCTCTTAATATTAATTTATTGTAACTGTCCGATTTTCCAACTATCATTTCGACAAACTTGTTCAATTTTCGACGAGAAATCGCTTAGTTTGCACTTTTCATTTCACTTTTCGTAAACTAGTTCTATTGTTCAGTCACCTCACAAATGTGAACTAGTTTTAAGTCCTCCTTCGTGTCTTCAGTTTCATTTCTCTGGCGCAGCGGTGTTAGGAAATATAGCTTCTCTTAAGATGATTTTTCTGGATGGTTTTCTGCGACGACAAGGATAGTGAATGTATGCGACGGATAACGCATTCTATACGAGTGGAACCATTAAAAAAGCATGCATCCTACATAAAAGGATTCTCAGTATATTAAAACCGAGAGGGTATCATTTACAAAAGTAGGCGTCGGAAGTAACTGACCATACCTGAGTATCGACTACCAGACAGGGTATCGGAACCGTGTAACAATTTCCCCCCTGCCGCGTCATTCTCCTGGGACTTTCTTTGCTGTGGCAAACTATTTTTCGCTTCAGGTTACACGCTAGACTTCTCAGCGAACAGCATATCACACGCTCGCAAGACGGCCAGACTTCCGCCCACAAGGTTGGCTTTGCCGGACTCGAACTAGCGGTGTTTCTCACCGCAAGGCTCCGCGAGAGCCTTGTCACTTTCCAGAACGTTTTTGGCGTTCCAGTAGCAAGAATTTGCTGCGCCCACCACAAAGAAAGGCAAGGTAGAGTAAGTGTAACGTAATCACGTTTGCTGTATTTATGCTAGCCTTCCGGAGGTGATACGGGTGCTAGGTTCATGTAAAATAGTGTTGTCATAACCTATGCATAATACCAATCCCTGCAGTTACTGAAACGGGCATTAGATCTGGCAGTATGGGTGACTCATATGCACTCTTACTCATTTCGTAGTAGCAGATAAGAGTTCAAACCCCTCTTCGTGCCCAGCTTGCCTTCTTGTGGTGGGCAGACTACTACTTCGACGATAGTGCTTATCGGTTTACGCTGGGCGAGCGCGCTACTCGCAGTTCGGGTGTCTTCCGGCGACTTAAATTAACCTTGAGCGTACATTGTATTCGCTGTCAAGTGATCCGCGCCAAAATGTCCAGGTGACAGTGCATGTATCCTTCCGCAGTTTGCCCCACAAATACGGTCATGCGTGTACGACCTCGTGAATACACGTGATACTTAATGCGAATCGGAAAACCCGTTTTCCGATAACTTCAACGGGACTAGTGTAATGTGTTAGAGGTGTTAAAATTGTTAATACAACAAAATAAACGGGGGTATATATAGCAATTAAGTCTAAAAGAATCAATTGAAAAAGAAATGGATATACAATAACTTAATCCCTCTGGTATGTCTTAACCTCCAGATCAGAATCGTCTGTGCTGCTTTCCACTCCAGTGTTATCAGTTGTTCATAGTGCATCACATTTTTTCAGAACACATCTTGCTGTAGCATTTTACAAGAACTGATGGTTTTTTTTTTCCCCCAATTGTGTTGCATTATGGAAATTTCATTCGTTGAAAATTTGTCATCTTGCTGTGCATATTTCAGGTTTTTCCCCAGGTGTAACAGCATATTTATTTTGTTTTTCTTTATAAGCACTGTTAATACACTGTTCACATGGTGAACTGTGAAATTAATTTTAATCCTTTTTTCCCCTTAACATTAGTGGTTTACCCAGGTTATGCTTTGTGAGTCAAAACAATTTCACCTCTCATTAGACAAATTGCTGGTTTCTGGCAGTAATTAATATACTATGAATACCCAATGTATGATGACTTATGCATTTGGGACTTGTAGCTCTGTTAAATGACCTCAACATTAACCGTTTAAGTATTTGTATTTGAAAATAAAATTCATTCTAAAATTAAGTTAATAGCATGCATTGCTACTGTTATACTACTACAGTGCACTTGGTTTGTTTTGGCATGGATCAACTTAAGAGCGAAAGCAGGGTTGTCACTTCACCACTGTCATGTGTGATGTAATCTAAATTAGGGTTACCAGCCTTAAGGTCCACACTTATTACTCCAGTATGTTCCAAAGGCAAAACCACTTAAATTTTCCTGCCATTGTCTATAATTTATAGGGCAATCACCTAGTATGCAGCCTGGAGCATCATATGCTTGCTGAATCTGCAAGTTCAGTTACTGTTGTGTATTGTTGAGATCGTGACACTTGACATCTGGTTGACAGTAGCAGAAATAAGTAGTGGTAGATCGCTAACAGGTGCTGTTAGTATATTTTGAAAGTGCAGCAACAAGTAAACATTCGTGAATAACTTTGTTGGTTCAAGAAAGTTCTGTGTTCCACTCTTTATGATGGCAGCAACTGGAGTATAAAGTCTGAGGTGCGACCACCTCTCTGTAATGATAGAACCATTAGAGATGTCTATATTTGTAATTTAAACAACATTGAAGAGAATAAAAACGAATGAAAAGAGCACATGAAAACCATGAGTTAAGAAAACTTACATGTTTTAACTAAAATACAAACCGCCAGGGAAAAGACATTGGGTATAGAAAGTGTAAGATGGAACAGATGTTATGCCAAATCTCCGAAGTGCAGAAGGAATTGCCCTAGGGAAGCTGCAGGAAGCAAAACCTATGATTTGCAGTGAAACCATAGCCATTCTCATTAAGCGATATTATAAAACAATTTCAGAATTACTGAAAATGTGCAGGAAGTTTGCGACAAAAATTTGAAGCAAGGATGGAATTGCAGTATTGCACCATTTGAGCTGCAAATCTATGCAAACCTTTTTTGTGGATGTTTTTTATTCAGGGGATTAACAGATATGTTGTAATTTTTGTCAAACTTTTTGGTTGAGTGCCTCTATTATACAGCAGATGTTACAATACCTTAGCCAGCAATGTAATGTGATCACGTCATTTAAACATTCTGAGGAAGAAATTTCAGATCTAGATATATGGTTACTTGATTACAATTTGCAGTTTCTTTATTTATGCATATTTGTTGTTTTTCTTTTTTTTCTGATAAAACTTTTCTTTTCTTTCAGCAACCAAAGTTACCGGGACTGTTAAGTGGTTTAACGTAAAGAGCGGGTATGGATTCATAAACAGGTTAGTATGTATTATTATGTGTACCTTATTTATATTTGTTTTAAGAATGATGCTTAGAATTCTTTTTTTAATTCTTTCACAAATTATAAATGGATGATTTCCAACATTAAGGCTGTATTATACCATTAAGCCAAGATGGTGTTTTTCTTCCCTCTCGTCCGTGACAATCTACATACTTTTTATTTTAAAGTTATAATTGGATAAGCAGTATACTTAATAGTACCTTATTAAATTACGTGAAAATTGAAGCTAGCTACAGTGAAGCAACAAATACTACACAGATATAACTATTTGCAACACAAACTTCACTTAAAATGTCAATTTTTCTTATAAATTGATCAATTTCGTAAACCCGTGTTTACATCCTCAGCCATCAGATAAATTCGTCGTCAATCATACTATCAGAGGTTACTACGTTTTTGCCAATATTACCAAAATCTGAAAATGAAATAAATTTAAAAACAGTCAACTGCTGGTATTTCAAAATTCATTACGCAATGTTTTATTTTTTTAAATATTTTCCCAAACCATTAAATCTATCGGATTATTTAATTGTTTTAATAATTTAACTTCTGGATTTATTTCATGTTTAAATGACAAAAAATGATATGCTACGGCCGATTGATCAGTTTTATACTTATTGTTATGAAAATGTTCTTTCGTTAGGAATTTAAGTTTTATAGAGAAATTAAGTAAATTTTTAGTGCTATATTTTAAGGAACTAAAGTTATACCAAACTCTAAAAATGTTTTGAAAATGTTTATTATCCCAAGGATGATACGTACATTCTTTATTAAATTCCTCTAATCAGTGGTATATTCATTAATCTATTAAAAACAGCAAATTCATGTAAGAAAGACTTAAAACTTTTATTTTTTTATGTAATTATGAATATGAGTAGACTTCCTATGAATACCAAAGTTCAATTTATTATTGTTTAACTCTAGAAATGGAAGAAATCCATTAATTTCCGTTTCCAATGTGAATATTATAGCTTTATCTTGTAAATTGAATAATCAATCAATTTAATAATTTATCAATTGGCAGTAGTGGATCATTTTTGGTCATTTAACCATGAAGTAAATCCAGAAGTTACATTATTAAAGCAATTAAATGGTCTGATAGATTTAATGGTTTGGGGAAAGATATTTATTTTAAAAAATAAATATTGTGTTTGAAATACGGGCAAAAACATAGTAACCTCTGATAGTATCATTGACACGGAAGTTATTTGATGGCTGAGGGTGTAAATGAAATTGATCTCGTCAATGTGAAGAATTTACATCATTTTCTTAAGATAAGTGAAGTTTTTGTTGCAAATAGTTATATTTGTTTAGTACCTTTAATACTTTAAGAAATTAATCCATTGTATGTGCTGTTTACTAGAGGTTATAACTGTACATTCCACATCCTTCATGTCTTGATGCTGTTTCTCTTTTTTGTGATGCAAGTGTATATTACACATGTAGGTATAAGAAAAATCTTGCACACAGGCAGCATAGTCCAACAGGGAATCATACATTATTTTCGGGCGTAACATCCAAACGTTTTGTCCACAACTGTGGTAGACATCTTCAGTGGCGCGGTTGAAGTTTCCTTGGAGACAGACACAGCAAAACTGTCTCCGAGGAAACTTCGACCTGCCTGCCTCGGTACCGTAGATGGTGGCATGTCTGCCTCACGTTCAAGAGGTCCCGAGTTCGAATGTCGGTCAGGGTGAGTTACCTCGATACGGTTTTTACAGGGTTTTCCCTTATCCTTCAAGATGAATGTTGGGTAACTCTAAGCTCCATGGACCCTCGACTCATTTGAGCATCTTTTCACCCAATTCATTCACTGTCCGATATGACTTAACGTTGGAGGATGTAAATTACAGAAAAAAACTTCGACCGCATCACTGAAGATGTCTACCACAGTTGTGGATGAAATGTTTGGACGTTCTTACGCCAACAGACAAAACAGCCTAGAAATAATAAATTGTAATATTGACTTCAGCCGTGAAAGCTTACATTCTCACAGTAAAACATACACTTTGAGATAGAAGGATTTTGACTTTTTTGGTCAGGATTCTGATCCAGAGATGGGGTCCAATTCCTGACTGGGGAAGTTCAATGTTAAATTGTTCGTTCCCTATCCTTTAGTCGGGATATTATCATAATGAATGTAATAATGATTGTGATCAAGATTATTAAACCATGACTTGAATTAAATTTGTAAAATCGAAAGCCCCAACAAGAGTAAAGGGTATAGATGGTTGAAGCATTATGCATTTTGGGTATCCCAAGGTAATCAGGGAGCAGGATATATCACACAGCTGGTTTTTTGTATCACATTTATAATGGAAGTATTGAAGTAGATTTTTTTTTTTTTTTTTTTTTTTTTTTTTTTTAAATTAAGTTAGCTGAATATACTGTTAACATTGGTTATCTAAAAGTGGAAAACCAGCAGGAATTTTTTTTTATTAGCTTTATTAGTTGCCTAGTTTTAATAATTTCTGATTTTACATCCACTTGACTACTCGTAAGACACATTGTTCATGCTAGTAAAGGTAAATTTTTGCGGAAAATATTTCAGTACATTTAAATTTCTTTCATATAAGGTACAGTTTGACATTTTGGATTTTCTTGTGAATCTTTGTGTTGTATCCTTGGAAGATACTGTCTCCGAGGAAACTTTGACCTGCCTGCCTGCCTTTATCAACCTTTTTGTTTTATACTGTTGTGGTTGGACATACATATTCAGATCTTTTTGTATAAATGTGTTTTGGTTTAAAAGGATCCCAAACATGTAATTATGGTAAATCTCTGCAGAACTTGTAAATAGTATATATTTCTGAGGCAAATGGTAAAGAAAGTGAAAAGTTACATTTCTTGTGCAGGAAATGGTACGTGGCAAAATATATATGCCTGAATTTTTCTTAAAACTTAAATTCTGGTGCATGTTTGTAGGCTCAGGACTGTTACAAGCTGCATTTGTGATTCTTTTCAAGGGATTGTATAAAGACTGCCATCTTCAAAGATTGGCAGTGCATGGGTAGATAGATGTCTGTTACTACATTTCCTACAGGCTTGGACATATACAGGACTGAGTGCATGCCACTATTCAGTATCTTTTTGCATTAATTCCTGAGCTTTTAGAACGCTGATATTTACAACTCAAGACTCATTTCAGTTTTAAAAAATCAGCAAAAATAGCAATGTAGTTCATGAAGGGTGTCACTCAAATATATTCACATGGTGACCACTTGAGCATTTGTAATATAGTGCTTAAAAATATGATAGATGATCAGTTATGTCAATTCTTTGTATTGGCAATATTGAATTTAGGACATTCCCTTCAATTTGTACATATGCAGATGCGTAATTTTTGCATGTAGCACAGTTATGTTCTCCCCATAAAAATTACCAATTTTCACAATACAAAGTGTACCTTTTCAAAATCTGGGAGATTGTGGGCACAATCCAAGGTCAGGATTTAAACGCAGCTCAGACCGATCCTTTTAAAGTGTGCTTAAAAGTAAAAATCCATATGCGTAATTGACTGGCATGTAAAACTGCAGGATGTAATTCTGGCATAGCAGTGGTGCTAATACGATGCTGCCAAATTGTGTTAAAGAATAACATATTTATGAAGGAGACTAAATTTTGGTGTTGGTAGCCAACAAATTGCTAGGTTTACTATGCATTAGAGAGAGGTGGTTCATACTGTACTGATAATTTTAAGGATTTTTGTTGTAAATAGGTAAAATCTTAATTTATATAATCTGTAGTAAATTGGAGGCAGTGATAGCAATAAAATAATCAGCTGGTTTAGCTTTGCTAAGCAAAATAGATAGTGAAGAAATCCATTTTAAAAAATACTGCTGTTTTAGCACTGATAATGAGCATAAAAAACATGCTGATAAAGAACTTGATAAGATATTTTTGATGCACTTTTGATCCCAGCTGCATGAAAGATTGTGTATCATAAGTAGGAGCTAGCTAGCTGATGTAATGTTATGAAGTGCAATGTATACTCATTTAGTTAAGTAGAAATTAAACTATGTAAAAGTACACATCAGCTAACTGAAAAACATTTAATAACAAAAGAACTTTGTGTAGGTTTAGGTTGTCAGTGAATGTGATTACTTCTAATGGTACTGGAATCCCATCTATAATTATCTTTGATAATTTTCGATATAAAAGCATATTGCAGTCTTGAGAATTTGTCCAAGAAACCTTTTCCAACATAACCTAAGCACACATTAGAAATTGTTCAGTTACGAACATCCTAAACTGTAGACACCACCACAATTGCCAGATTCCAGTGAACAATTTGAATAGAACTTGACCACCAAGGACATCCAATGAAATTTTGCAAGAGTAGGAAAATATCAGCTTGGAATTAACCAAAACGTATGTCCATTTTGTTGCACAAATTGTCTTCAGTAATCCTGAGAGAACCTAAACAAAATATTAGATTTCTTAAAGCACTCATGTTCTAATGCATTTGTCAAGTCCAAAAAAAGGTATTTTTATTTGTAAATATCCAAGAAATAGTTACATTTAATTTTCTTTAATAATTGTTTGGCTTAATAAAGATATCTCAATATTCAGTTCCTGCAGTTTACAAAAGAACACTACATGCCTTGTTAAAATTACCTTTCCCCATTACTTATGCCTGTAACTAAGTTTGAAATACTATATCCTTGAGTTTCTAACTTAAAATTAAAGTTCTGCAAAAACATTACGATATTATGTTGACTAAAGTGTACATCCATGTTATTGACTGTGAATAAAGTATTCCTGTTTTTCAAAGAGATAACCTAATATTGTGTGTGTTTAAAATCGAGAGACAATGAAGACATAATCTTAATACACAAATGCAGGTTCTGTAGATCTGCTTGTATGCTTTGTCTTGATCTAATTCCTGCTTGTTTGACAAACATCTGGTTTATTATGTACACAGGTGGTGAGTAACAAGAAAACAGCAGCACAGCAGTGTGTTTTTCTTGTACAGTATGTCCTGCATAGGGGTCTAATAACTCATTTCAAAATTAACAACTGTGAAGATGCATATATGTTCAGAACACTTTTGATTTCTAATGTGTAATGTACAAGAAGTTCAAAATGGCTTCCATTTGCAGCAATACATTCTAATGCTGTGAAGTTCATGTTATTGACATTCAAAAAGTGCAACTCTCTATGTGGAATACTGTAGTATTAATGTTATTTCTAGCGTATATATCTGCTACCATGTTGAAGACAGCATGTATTTTGAGGGCTTTGCATCTTGATATTTTAAGGTTGCAAAAATATCTAAAAGGATAGTCCTCATGCTTCTGTATGTTTCTTGTATGAATCAAGTTAACATATAACATAGGTAAATACTGTTGTAGCTAAAATTTAAGCATTTGAGCACTTCTAATTTTGACTGCATATTCAAAATTGGAAGCAGGATTCTGAGGGCTGTTCATAACTGTTAGGATTAAAGACAATTTTTTTTTTCAGACAGATTTTTTAACAGCCTTTTATGGATATGCACTTCTCCTAATGATCCTGTTATTTTTTAAACCCTGCAGAATATATCTCTTCCTTGGATCTAAATTTCCTTATGAGCTATTCGAAACCAGAAATCAGCTAGGTTGGGCAAATATTGGGGAGGGGAGTCACATGTTTAGCTTGTTTATGCTTAGCTTTGTTTCCACAGCATTGCAAGAAATGATTGAATGGCAGTGGCAGTTAAAAGGGTTACAAGAACAGACATTTTGAACAATAATGAACATCTGGAAATGGCTAATGAGCTACTAGCAGAGCCGGGATTTGAATGCAAAACCAAATCTGAAATATGCATGCAAATATACATGAAAAATTAAAAAATACTCCGTGAATTGCAAATACAAATGAATAAAAGTCAAAGAAGCCATATTTGGGGGTGGGATATTACTTTATTTGTGATTGTTGCAGTAAATAAGGAACGTTTTTAGCAATTAAAATGTCCTTTCTGTATCGCATGTCACAGATGCATGTGAAAGACAACTTTTCTGTGTCTTCCTTTTAGTTTTTCTTTCTTTTTTTTTTTTTTAATCACTGATTTGACTGTTTTGAAACCAGAATTTTTATTTAATACCTGATTAGTTTATCGAATGAAATTTAACATTAAGAGTTTCTACAGAGTGTATATTTGAAATTTAATCTGTCGGAAAGTGGATCTAAATTAATTTAGGCGTCCGACTTTGATCTAGTTTCAGGTAATTTCGACAACTGGCTATGAATATACTGGATCTTTCACTGGATGCGATCTCTAGAAAAACTTTCCCGGACTATAGCAATACTAGCTGCATCTTCCACATTTAAGGAATTTTACTGTTTTCACTTTATTGAAATAATACGCCTGATATGACACATTGTAACCACGTACCCCATTTGGTTAAAACTATCTCAGAGGGCAAGAGCAGATCTTTATATAGTTCACGAAATGTTTTTGAAGGCTCCACAAAAAAAGCAGTTAAACAGTGGTGATAAAGTCCACTATATTTGGCTCTTAATAGTTTCAACAAGCTGTCAAGTACTGGAATATTAAAGAATGATTTGCTACCCGCATTTATTGAACGCACTATGGCTCTAGCAACCCACCGTCCTGCAGCGTCTGTCATTTCATCTGTTGAAATCCAGATTTTTCGTACTTCAATGTATTCCGTATTTTAGAAATTACTTCCTGAAAGCACTGCGGTGCTTTTTTTTTTTTTTTTTTTTTTTTTTTTTTTTTTTTTTTTTTTTTATGTTGAATACTCCAGTACTCTTAGTGTACTTTTCTTAAGAAACACTGAAGCCGAAGTCTTTGGAGAAATCCTCACTCGAAGGTGAGGTTGCTCTAGGGATACCAGTTTCGTCCATAATCTTAATTGCGCAACATTACACAAAATGCCGGTTGTATTACCCGGAACATTTAGGAAGATCCTTGGCAGTGTAGGCGCTGTAATCTGTTTACCCGCTCGGTTATCAGAGACGGAGAGGTAAACGGCATGTTAGACTCTAGCTCCCAAGCCAGCCACAAAGTGTCAAACCTATTTTGCCAATAATAATAAACATACATCGTGCAGTTGCACCCCTTCTGTGAATGAAGTGCCGGACTCGTTCCACAAGCCGCAAAGGGTCCTCGGCTTTCCGGACGTGAGGATAGCAATTTTATAGCCATCGGTCCGAAATCTTAGCCGGCCCTTGTAGCTGTTGTTGCTTGAGCGTGTCTCTACCGTTCCACCGCGTAAAAGGTCGCGGGTTCGTGTCCCGCCTTGGGCATGTGTATAGTGTATGTGTAAAACTACACAAAACTGTAATAAAACAGAAAAATAAGGAAAAAGAAGCATAGATATATAGGTATATATTTTGTTCAATTAGTCAGCCAAACCCAAAAAGAAAATATCCGTTGATCTCTTTTGGCTTTAATAGAAAGCAGCCTCATTTTAGTTTTAAGTGGATTTTAGTTTTTAATATTTCTTGTATAATTTTACGTTTTCAGTCTTTAATTTGTACTTTAGCCTCTTGTTCTAATATATTACAATTTATATATATATATATATATATATATATATATATATATATATATATATTTTTTTTTTACCTCGAGCCCCAATGTTCTTGCTGCCGACGGGCGGTAAAACCTTACACAGTCGCTTCGCTCAGCCACTTAATTCATAAATGTTAAAATTATGTGTAAGCATAAATTAATACATTGAAGTTTGAATACTTTTGTCCCTAGTGTAACCGACGTAGGGTTTTAATCACTCCAAACTGCAGTAAGTAACAGTTGCTATTTTATTCCATAAGTTGCATCCTTGCAAGTATATAAACGGCCGTTATTGGCCGATCATCCAAGGCATTGCTGAACGCTGTATCAAATAGTTATGGAATGCTCGACCTAAGACTGCTGTGAGAATTATGATATTTAATATTTTCGGAACGTAACGGACTCTGCCCTCTGGGTGCCTTCACCCAGAAATGGGTTCAGTCATTGGTGGAATCAAGTTACCTTCGAAGGTCGATTAGACCATATGAGCAGCATTGAAAACGCAAAGAAATATAATACACTGGTAAACAATAGTGTGGTGTTTTAAGAGCACATCGATAGCTGGGTCATTTGGGTCGGCAAACACCGCAAGGTAGCACAAATTTTGCTTGCTAAACCTTGCATATGGAGTTAGGAGTCAGCCGGGTTGATCTCTAGGGCAAATAGCCTTCTGGTACCAAAATTTGAATGACATGTACCCTGAAGTGGATATATTGAACAGATAAACAAGTGTAATCAGTTTGTCTCTTTAGGGGGTCATGTGTATTGAAAATTCAGCTTTCGAGCTTCAGCGAACATTTGAATTTGAGTAACTGAGTTAATTTTTATGTCCTTAAGATGGGTTGAGGGGAGTAAAGGGTGCAGAGTTGTGGACAATATCCTAAACTAAAATTATTACAGTTTGTAAGTGGAGTTCTTCGGAGAAAAGAATAGAAAAATAAATGTAGTAAGTAATATCTGCTCAAAGGTATGTATAACGGACACAGAATGGTAGCAAGAGTCCGAACCTATGAACTTTTTGTTAAAGATGCACAAGTAGTGATAAGGCTAATGTTCTCCGTTTTCACTATGATGTTATATATTTGAACTTTCGTGACTATTAAAAACTAAAAGTATAAACTGAGATCGCAGTGTGCGGTAGTACCACCTGTAGGTGAAGTCTACCGTATCTTTTTATTATATATCTTGTGTCGCTCATTGATGTCGTCGACTAGTTCTCTCTCATCCTCTTTGTGCTCCGGTTGGCTATCTAAAGGATGCTAAGGCCTTTTCTTTTGATAAGAAACACGTGGAACTCAGGTCGAGGAACAGCCCAGGCAATAATAGGTAAAAATCTGAAGCTGATGACAATGAAGCAATACAAATACAGTAAAATAAAATTTGTTACAAACTTTTCCTTTTTAAGAAAATGGTAAATTCTCTACAGAACTTAAATAGGTTAGTTTCCCAAATACGAGGCGCATCCAGAAAGTAAGTTACCCTGTTTTTTTTATAACAAAGACAAATATTTACATGCACAACTTTATTGGCAGCAGGTACAGCAATGTTTGAGCTATTTTTCTAGTCACGAAAAGAATTCCGATACTTGGTCATATCCGGGGATCAACTTTTGTATTTCTACGTCGAAGTCTGCCACCTGTGAATGGAACTACGTTTGACAGTCCTGTTCAGGTCTTTGTCGTTGTCGAAACTTTGTACGGAGGACAGGAATTTCTTGTGCAAGAAAAGCGGGAAATCGCTGGGAGCAAGATAAGGACGTATTGTGGTTGATCAAACAGCACCCAGCCGAACTTCTGCAAGTGCATTGACTGCTGCTTGGTTTCCGGGGTAAAGTGCGAAATCCATGTCTCATCGCCCGTGAATCTCTGAGCTGCATCACCGCTCAGCTGATTGGTGAGAGACGGTCGCTTACTGCGTTACTGCGCTCATGGCACTTCGACCCTCTTCGGACCAACGTCGCACCATCTGTTCATGTTGTTCTAACGCTAAATCTGACAGCTGACATGAATTTTGGATGGCGATATGTTTTGTGCATTAAGGAACTTTTATCACTGACCGCTCCTCGAATGCGGCGGGAGAACAAATAGATACGCCACCGGGGAATCGCTGCCACGCTGTCTCTAGGCGAGGCCTGTCCGGGCAGCATACTGTTACATCTTAGATCTGTTACCCTTGCGTAATGTTCCCGGCTAAATACGATTACTTTAAAGGAAACAGAATCGGGAAACTTGCTTTCGGAACTAGTATCCCGAGTTCTGTGAAGAATTTACAAATTCTCTTAAAATGACGGACAATTGTAAGAAATTAGTATATTATAATAGACCGGAAAATATTTCAAATAATTAGATGTGTTTATTTTAGTCCCCTAGGAATGGTGTTCTCGGTTAACAAACATTTCCTTTCACACTCCTTTACGGTATTCCTGCGTAATTTTTCCCTTCCCATTTATTACTGATATAAAGAAGGTATGAACCTCCTAATCGATTGGTTTTATTTTATCTGTGTTACAAGAATTTTAAAATGGGACACTTTTGCCCCTCGCTTCTCATCCGCTTTATCGATCTTCTCTTCATGGCGAATTAGTTTACAAAACAAGCTTTTTCACTTTCCGCCATAACTAAGCAGTGCAGCGATACTCTGCCGTAAAAATTCGTAGTTATTAACTTTTGGGACTTCTCAGATTCTAACAATTATTTTTACATATAACTTCATATAACTTAATAACCTACAATTGAAATACTCTCGTAATCGGCTGTTTAAAAGTACAGTCGTACTGTTAACTTATTTGCATTGTCCATTTAATCCTACATCGGTTGCGCTTTAATTTCGACACGGTCGGTCGCGAGGTATCTAGTAGGCGCCAATAACGTTTTCACTACTTTTGATTTTTTTGTATGTTCATTAAATTATTTTTTCTTTTTAATCATAAGACTGATGGTAGATTAACACAAACGATAGTATATTGTCGCGGTAACGGGCATTGAAGTTTCGGCGCAAATAGATAATAGATGGATAGGTTTCACGTAGATAACGCACTTGTGTAAACAGATAGTGCCGGCAAGCAAGATAACTGAGGCAAAGGCCTCGCCGGGTAGATTAAGTTACGTTTCTCGAAGGTGATAGAATGTTCGAATTATGTAACTATACCTTGTTTCACTTAAGCTTGCCCAGTATCTCTTAACGGTCACGTGACCTAATCACCTCTCATTGGTTGCTGTTGTAATGACTGTCGTGCGGTAAAAATTAGTTCGTTATTTAACATGGTGATATATCATATGTTGGAAGAGAATTGTCAAATTTATATTTTCGTAACTGTTTTAATTAAATATATTACGCAACAGTTGATTTATCTGAAATGCATGTTAATTCTTAAACGAAGTAAAGAGGAGGTTCCTTTGCTCTCAAGCACATGGCACGATAGCACGTGATTTAGCGGTAGTTGTGACATTTGTTTATATGACTTTTATCACTGACCTTGTTTTGAACTGGATTAGTCATGCATCGCCATTCGAGAGTGCGGGAGCTAAGTTATGTTATTGATCGTTTATTGCGCATGTACTTATTATATGTGTAATGACAGTGTCTACCGCCAGTTTTTCGCTGAAGTATCGCAAGGATAATTATTTACAAACAGGCGAAAAAAGAATTGTGTTGCATGTGTTTAATGCACTCACAGAAGAATCCGTCTTTGTCAGTGAGAGAAGTCGAACAGCTGTGCTCTGAAGTTACGGGTGTGAGTGCTAGATCCGTAGGAACATCGCGACATGAAATTGAGGAAACAGGAAAACTTGCCACTCCAGGCAAAAGCAGGAATAAACAAAAGTGCGTGCTCGGAGAAAATACGTGTATTTTTGCATGCCTTCATATCCTTATTTGTATGATTTTTTTTTTATCTTCCCGGCAATTATTCATTTACTGCAGGTTTAAATGTGACGGGAAGGCACCGCCTATGGCCTATGACGCGAAAGCATTGGCCAATTAGGGCGAGGGGGAGGTTGTTGAACGCGGAGTGATACATTTCAGCGGGGCAAGGTTATATGAAACAGATTAGATGCTTTGTTTTCCAGAAACCTCTAGTGATTGACAGAAGTCTGGTAATCATGAATGGAGATATAAAAGGGATTGTGACACGCTAGCAGGACAGTTGTAGTTGTGAAACCAGACAGCTGGAAGTGTTATTGTAACGAGAGCTAATGTAATCAGCTGCAAGTGTTTGTTATTGTCCTCGACCTTGGAAGATAGTGTGATGTAATGTTACGGGAGAATTGGACAGTGTATTGCTTCGGAAATAAAGGAGATTTTTAATTTCTGCAACTCTGCCTTTTAATTCTACGAACCCACAAAGTTACAGTATCAACAAAAGAGGCAGCAAATGTTAAAATATAGAATGAAAAAATAAAGCTTACTACATGAAAATAGAGCATGTCCATTTTTTTTACCTAACACTTTTTCCCCCTTTTTCTATTTTACACTACTATTTTGCCAACTCCTAATTCGCAAATCTCTCATAGCATATCGTCCTACCGGTTCTAAGTAAAAATACTTTTTGCACTAATGTGAACTTGTACTTGTAACGCTGGGTTCACGTTGCTTTCCCCACTTTGTATTTCCATCCCTTCCTAACTAGAATGAGGCACCTCAAACAATACGATCATCTTCTGCGTCACGTTCCTGTCAGATTTTTTTTTCTTAGGTAGAAAATCATCTATCTGTATCGGGTATTCTTCTCTTGTTCATCTATTTGGCCTACACATGTAGCACTGTAGTAAATGAACGGCTAATTCTAAGTCCTTTGGATTGCTTATTATGCGTTCCAGACATTGTAGGAAGAATGGACGGGTTCGGTCGCGTGACCTCAAATAGATGCGAATGCTAAAATTCGCAGCACGTGTAACCCCAATTGTAACGGCTCATCAAGAACCCAGCAATACATTGTCAGCCAAAAAGGCAATGAGAGAGGTGGGGTTTAAAAGTCAAAAACCAAAAGCTGTGCGGGAAAAACAGACCGATGGCGCTTTCTGGATGCAACACAACCGTCGGATGGTTAAAGCTGTGTAAATTGATATTAAAACGAATATATGCATTTATTTAATAGAATATTCACTAATTAACATTACTTATTGTTATTAATTTTAATATAGTCTAAACTTTTGGCCTCAAATATTTAATACCCAGCGAAACAAAGCAAAACTCATTCTAAACATAAAGTGGTATTGATTCAATGATATAGGATCGTTACGTATAACCCTCCTGCGGCCATTTTTCTCTTTGGTTTCTCTTAGCTGGCTAGCGGGACTAAAAACCGCCCATTCCCGTTCGAAGGCGCCTGGTCTCACTGCTATCGTTTTGGGTGGCTCAGTTGAGCTAATCCCAAGGTCCCGGTTGAAACTTTGCCAAATCGATGATGTGCTTAAAAGCGACAATCCTATGTCAATAAATTTATTAGCATGTGAAAACTCCTGCTGGACGTAATTCCGGTGCACCAGTAGCTTTGGATATCCTAGCAGTTGACAGTGTCGGTAACTATTTATCTCGCTGTTACTGCTAGTCCGGTCCAGTCAATCAGATGCCCTTGTTGCAATAATAAACTTGGCAGGTTGCTTACCAATGGAAGAATGCCAGTTTATTTGGAACACTTATGCGCTCTGTGCGAAGCGATTTTTCTCCAGGTTTCCGGACCTGTACCATCTGCAAGAAAAACTATTCTGCGATCAGTAAATTTACAGCTTTGGTTGGGTACCTTTCAGACATTCTAGATCCGTTAAAAAAATTACTTTAGAGCGTTAACCTTAAATTTCTAAATTAGCACAGAAAATATTCATATCGCTGCAGCAAATACAGCGATGTTTAAGAATCGACGTCCGCGGCCGTGTCGCGTCGGTCACCCGCTTACTCGCCGAAACCCGGGAGTTTTGTTTTGAAATTTATTTATAGGTTTTCCACTTTACAGCAGTTCACCCTTGGTTCCTGCTTTCCGGAGATTCCTGTCGTTCCATTGTCCTTCCAGTCCCCTCTTCATATGACCATATATCTCCGTATCACATCTCCGCACATCTTCTGGCTCTTCCCCTTCTTTTGCCAGGTACTTCCCACTTTAGGACTTTTTTTAATACATTTAAGGTCGCTTCAACTTCCTAGGTCATATTGCGACCAACTTAATATAGTAAAATTAGTAACATTTACAAAGTTACTTTAAATACACAGATTTACAATCAAACATAAAATTACACATTAATTACGAAAAACAATTTTCAAAATACAGATTACTAAAAACAAGGAGGGAACATACTCATAGATTGACAATATTTTGGAAGAATTATTACTTTTACACCATTGTGTTGATTATGGATTATAGTTGAATAGAGTATAGTGTACATATATTTATATTAATTTCCAAATGCCAATATCCTTTAGGTAAGTAAAAAGCTTGCGGCATAGTTTGAAGCTGTTTAGCAGTGTAGAGATGCCATGTGAGATTCCATGTTTTCTGTTTCGTATTGCATTCTCTGAGCAGGTGGTAAGGTCTTTATGACATACGCTACACGTAGGCTGCGGCTGTCCTCAGAGGAGATATGAATGAGTGAAACTGGAGTGACCAATTCTTAGACGGGTGAGGATTACTTGTTCCTTTCTAGCGAGCGACTTGTTTGGGTGGAAGCTGTGGACCCTTTTCGTAATTTACGTCCTCCAACGTTGTCATATCGGACGAATGAGTGAAATGATGCTCAAATAAGCCCAGGATCCGTAGAGCTCAGAGTTACCCGACATTTGTCTTTCAGGTTAAGGTAAAACTCCTGAAAAAACTTATCCAGGTAACTCACCCTGACCGAGATTCGAACTCGGGACCTCTTGAACGTGACCTAATTTATAACATCTGAGTATGGAATTTCAACGTTTCTTTATTGGTGTAGTGATGTGGCATCTTTAGCAGCTTCGTCCGCCCTTTCATTCCCTGTTATTCCTTGATGCGAAGGGATCCAAATGAAAACCACATCTACACCAGCGTCGGTGATGTTACTGATTAGTCTGTGTGCCCTGTATTAATTTGTTGTCTGCAGTATAGTTATGTTCTGCAAGGTACTCAATGAGTCAGAGCACATTGCATAGCAGTTGTGGTGAGCTGTCAGAATGTAAGTGCAAGTGCTTGATAAATGGAGTATAGTTCAGAACTGTAGTTGGAATAATAGTTAGCCGGTGTTGTAGAATTTTATCAGGAGTTATCATTGCACATCCGGTACCATGATCCGTTTTTGATCCATCAGTGTAAATAAACTGATGATTGGAGAAATTGTTGCACATTTCATGAAATAGTGTTTGGTAAAGATCTACAGCGGTATTCCATTTTTGGTGAAATGTTAGGTCGGTTGAGTTTCCAGTGTGGTCCTTCATAGAAATGTCTGGTCATCATGGTAGGGATCTTTGTGCTGTTAATGTTTAAATAGCTAGTCGTTGATGGAAACGTAACAAGTTTTTTTTTTTTTTGTATGGTAGGTCTTATTGCTTTCTGGAGTGGGGAAAACATATGAATGGGTACTTGAATGAGGTCTTGCTGCTATTTTGATTCCGTATTTTATTGTGTTCTTAACGATGGTTGGTTGGCTTCTATCAGTAGACTAGTGACCGGACTGGTACGATATGCCCCTAATATAATCCTCATAGCTGAACTTTGAATCACGTTCAAATTCCTAAGTAATGCCGGAGTTGTACGTAATATCTCCATAGTCAAGTTTGCTTAGGATTAAAGCTTGGCAATGTAGAACATGTTGATCGACACCCCAATTACGGTGTGATAAGGCTTATAGGATAAGGCACCTTGAACCGTCTTTAAGAATGAAACGTGTTTTCCATGATAAGTTGTAGTCGAAGATAAGTTCCAATAGTTTCAATTGTTTTGCTGTTTCAATGAGTTTTCCGTACCTTTAGGACTTGTTTGGGTCACAGTTCTTCTGGCATCCATTGTAGAGCTCTACTGGATATTCTGTCTATAACAGTTTCTAGTGCGTCCATTTCATGTCTAATGTAGGTGTTTTCTGACATGTTGTAACCTTGATATCCTCATACTTCGAAGTCTATCCATTTGTCGCTAATATTCTTTTCTGCATTCTTCCATTTAATGTTCAACTTAAGGACCCATATGGGGAGTTTTAACTCGCGGAAATAAAAACGTAACTTACTGTGCTATATTAATTACAGAAGTCTGTACTCGCCGTAATCACAACAGCTGCTGGAAGTGCTGTCCATTTTGTGCACAAGTAACGCTGTCGTAAAAAAAAAAAAAAAAAAAAAAAAAAAAGTTGAATTCCTTTCATCAATTTCACTGCACAAATCTTACCAATTTCCCTACGAAAGATTTCTTATAAGCCTATCTGAGGTACATTGTGTGACGAACTAACATTTTGAAAGATTAAATGCGTATTTTCAGCAGGATAATGCTACCGCGCACATTGCTGGGGCATCCATGACAGCTCCGCCGTATCATTGGCAATAAAATTATAAGCAGCGGACTGTAGCCGACCCGGGTTCCCTTAACTGACACCATTAGATTTTTATTTCTGGGGAGCAGTAAAAGGTAAAGTGTATGTAAATAATCCACACACGTTAGATGAACTTTAAGTAAACATTCCTAGGGAAATAGCTAAGATTGTTGCGGTAAATTGATGTATTGAATGCATTTTTTTTTTCGTCGGTGTGATTTGTGTATAGCACAAAGTGGACAGCACTTCCAGCAGCTATTGTGATTAGGGTGAGTACCGCCTTCTGTAATTAATATAGCACAGTAAGTTGCGTTTTAGTTCCGTGAGTTAAAACTCCAGAGTATCGGCGAGCAAGCGGGATCGCCGCGGAACAACTGTCGCGGGCGTCGATTCTTAAACTAACAGCACTGTAGTACACTTCAGTTTTACACTGCAACCCTAACGCTATACTCGAATGCAAGCTTAGGCGAGTGAATTGCAGCAATTGCTCGCTCAACCTGGCCATTCAGAGGGAACGGAATTACAAAGTCATTAAATCGACCAACTCTTAAAAGTAGTGACTCGCTAAAGCATACCTATCATATTCCCATTGTACCTACAAGCATGTAAAAACAATACTATTTTGTAAGAATAGTATGTTGAATATGCAGGGGAAGCCATGTGAAGGTTTTTTTATATATATATTGGCATAAAAGGCGGGACCTGAAACGCACTATTTCAATAGTAGGTTCAAGATCATTGTAAAAATCTCTGCAGTCTCGTGCACACAGAACTAAGGTGAAGAGCAGTTTTATTTCCAGAAGTTTGCTGCTCTTCAAATTCTCATTGTCAAACTCCCGTAACTCAAATACTCTGTAATTAATATATATATATATATATATATATATATATATATATATATATATATATTTTTTTTTCGGCCACGCCGTGGCTCAGTGGTTAGACCGCTTGGCTCTCACCAAGGCGGCCCGGGTTCGATCCCAGGTGACCGCAAAGTGAGATTTGTGGTGGACAACACGGCGCTGGGGCGGGTTTCTCCGGGGCCTCCGCTTTCCCCCGCCATCATTCCACCGTTGCTCCATCTTCATCTCATGTATCAGTGTCACCGCCTGCGGTGCCGTATCTAGTAAAAGCGGGCGTTAAACACTACTCATTTCATTTAATATATCAATGATGCCGTCCCAATCTACTAGTATAACTTGACGCTGAAGTGGCATTTCTCATTCTATTTGCTTACCAACATATTGATGGACCATTTATAGTTCATATTTCAACAGATACCTAAAACACTAAGAAGACATGATCATGTAAAATGTTTAAATTGTGGTGGAAGGAGTAAATTTGAAGGGAGTCTCTTTAGTCATTAATAACAACATCCGTTATGAAACACGGTACTGCATCTGCTTTTTTCTGTACTGCGAATTCTGTAGCATTTTATAGAGAAGAATCAGATCCTACTCACGTTGCAGCAGAGGTTAACTCTCATCTTTGAGGAAGTTTTGATTATAAGAGTACAAACTGGTACTACTGTTAAAATTTTGACCTTTCTTTGTGTTCAAAGACATCTCATTTCGTTCTTTGCAAAATAAATGAGTTCTTTTTTTTTTTTCTCTGTATAGTGTTTTCGAAACTGTCATTTTCTCATACAATTGATGTTATTTTAGTATGATTAAAACTCATGTACTGTTATGAATTTATTTGTTAATGGTGTTTTTGTATGAATTTTTGATAAATAATTTCTATCTGTTGGAAAATGAATACTCCATAGTAAACTTACTGGACAATAGTAGATGAGTAAAGTTATAAATGTCTTGACGCTTCCACCGAATGTCACGAATTTAGCCCATTTTAACCTCCACGGAGTGGGGCATTTAAATCTCCCCGTAATTCCGTGTAAGCAAAAGTATGGACATTTAGATATTTACATTATCGTGTAATGAACATCTGAGAAATCTTCCAGGTGTGGATTCTAATATGTATTTGAACAGAATGACCTCACATACTTTTAGATCATAAATTTATTTTTGATAAAGAAATGAAGTTGATTTTGCTGTTTTATAAATAGCTCGTTTATTTTTAGACGCCCTTTTCCTCGAAATTACGCCTGTCAGATAAACGTACATTATAGCTCTGGATTCGGGTGAAGGGCAAAGCTTTTAGTAGATGTTCTAACTTTGCTCATTGTGTACGAGAAAAATATTTTAAGAGCAGTGATGGTCAGGACTAGACAGGTAAGGAACGTTGACTCGGGCAGCGGGAAGGCTTGGCACAAAAAGGGGCGACTGCGGTCATTGACCTAGGAAACCAAGGATGATTTGCTAGCCCTTGCTGAGCTGTTCCGGCCAGGCATGACCTGCGCGGGAGACGAGCTTCTCCCCCTCACTATTAATGCCAGGTCTGCGCGCGCTTAAATGAAGGGGAGCATCCACGTGCACGACACTGAGGACAAAAATAGCGTCGCGACAAAGTTCAAGAACATGCAGCATTTCTCAAAAGTTGCCAGATATATGCTGTGGGCTGAAAATCCAGTTAATTCCCGATTTAATACACTCTGATTCAGCGTCTCGGGTTGATTTTCTGTAGCGGTTAGTTACCGACCTAAGAGGAATTATTGGTGCAGATATTTTGCGTAACATTTTTTAGGTCGTCAAAGCAAAAATCTTATTTGAATGGTCTATATTTGAGATAACTGACATAGCATGTTAAATGCGTATTTTGAATTTTCTGTGAATAGTTTGTAAAGGCCTCTTAATTCCTAATTTTATATACATTGAAAACCGCAATAGTTCATTATTAACCCATCCAAGGACGTGTTTGGTTGGCCCCGTAGCTCAGTCGGTAGAGCACTTGCTTGCCGTGCTAGGGGTCCCGGGTTCGATTCTCGGCGGTGAGGGTGGGGATTTTTCTCCGGTCAAGACAATTCATCTTCCCCAATTCATCTTCTCTTTGTATGAATGAGAGTTATGACCATTGGGGTGGAAAAAAGAGGGGGACATGATTTGTGTTAATGTTTTGTATTAGCAGTTTCAATTATAACCTCTTACATGCGGGTACTGGCCATGAGGTTATTCAGAAGCGAATGGAATGTCGCAAATTTAATTCACTAGAAATCTATACGTTTTGTATTGGTCTAAGAACCCTATGAAATGTGTAGTTTTCTTTCATTAGCTCGTTAACAACTTGTAAAACTGAAACTTGTTGGTGCTTCTTGTGTATAACCAAGCCCATATTATTTGGAATTGTCACAATACAATTAAGGCAATGTCTGCGATATATTATAAACATTTTTATATGCATAGTCAGCTTGAAAAATTCAATGCCATTGCCGGGATTTGAACCACGGATTGAAATAACATCCGTGGATTAAAGGCCGGCCATGGGATTGAATTTTTCATGTTGATTCTATCCATCAAGAAAACCTTAGCCTATATACGGCTGTTGTGAAGAAATGTTTAATATACATCAATTAACTAAAAATTTTATATGCACTTTATTCAAGAGGTAAAGAATTGTAGAGCAATCCACGTTGTATTTTTACTTAATGTTTTAATGAATATTTTCCTGCTATTTCAAACCATTCCCGATCTACCTTTTAGGGATGTTTTATTTTCTGGATAGCTTGAAGTTTCTCGCGCGATCTTTCTAACTAGCTATGGGGTCCTTTTTTGTACAAATACTAAAAGAAAACCATAAGGAAGTCCAAAAATTGTTAAATGACACTGGAAGTTTTCGAAGTATGGTGCATCAAATAACATTTAACATTAGCCATTTTGGGTTATTCGTGGTGTTAAAAGGTTGCCCTTTATGAATCATACCCCTTCACCTTTGCTCGATTTTCGTACTTAGTACAAACATTTCCTCGGTTTCTTGCTTGTAAGCTGTACCTATAAAGAGTAAATGTTTCGCGATTTTTGTTTGAAAGTTTCAGCAATGCTGCTTACCTGATGTCGTTTCTCCAATGGTAGATAGCTACGGCTTATTCAATAAAGTTGTAATTTTTAGGCACCATCTCCTGTGTACCAATTCTAAATCCCCAGTTTGCGAGCTCGCCATTAATATTTCGCGGTTGGTTCAAATTTTACTTGATTTTGCTGGCTATCTGGTGTAACAGTGGCAGTTATCTGCTTCATATTTCAAAGGTTGCCATCCTATTGTTTTATTATCCTTTCTCCTTTCGATTTATATAGTCCATGTGCATGAAACTAAAGCAAATCTCGGAAAGAGAATTAAATGACCTCCAGTTACCTAAGCGTAACACCAGAAATTTCCCTGTACCAGATTTACGGTCGTCAGGACAGAACGAGTGGCAAATAGCTACCAGGAATACCGTCTGATGCAGAGCGCAGAATAGGAGTGCACTTCAGCAGCAACAGGTCAGACAGATGATATTGATTATGCCAGTCAGACTAGCATACGCTATGAATAAGATATTCCCCAAAAGTGAGCAAAAAATGGGAGTGACGCGAGCGAAATAGTCTTTACTGGAGCCCAACCTACCTCTTATCTGTTTATCTCCTGCCAGTTGAAGAATTTCATTTTCACTATATGCCTTACTTTGAAATCCAAGGTACAATTTGCTTTTCGACAGTTAATCACAAAACATGTTTGTTTTTTTTTCCCCAGATTCTGATCGTCTTCGAAGGCATCTCTACGGCAAAATCGTGTTTTAGGATATGTAAAAATGAGTAATCAGGTTAAGTTGATTTAAATTATACCTAGGTGAACATTTATATTAACGTAGCGTGAATAGAACATGCCAATTTATGGGGTTTGAGCATAAAATGTACAGAAGCGAAGTCCTTTTTACGATTTTACGGCGAAAGGAGTTTGTGTTTTTAGGGCGGGTGGGTTCGAACTGTTTTAACATTTTACCGTGGTACATAAAGCATTACATTCTATTCATTTCATTCTATTTTAACGTATCGACAGAATTGCCGCGCCCAACGTAATGACAGGTCAGAACTTATCTGTGCAACTTACCATCATGGTAATACAGCGCTGTGATAATCCATCCAGGCCAGAACTTGTGTTGCATCCACCCTTGAATGGAATATACACGTTATGTATAGTATAGCAACGCAAAGAAAATCCCTGCAAGGAATGTGCTGTGGGACAAGGACAGAGAATGTGTGTGGCAAAGAACGCTTGCTATACAAGGAGCAGACCATTAAAAAAACATGCGCCCTATTCACTCTGTACATCAATGCCGAGAAGATTCATTCACAAAAGTAGAAGCCGTCAGAATGTTTTCGAATGATCTGTAACTGTAGTGACATGGGGTGTCAAACCTGTCCAGGGAGGGTGTGGGGACCTTCGGCCACCCCCCTGCGTCTCGCCCCTCGGAGACTTTCTCTCCTGTGGAGGAGTATACTATACTTGCGAAGTGTATAAGAGGAATCAGCGTTCTAGCCTTTTGACCTCCACGTAGTGTGAAGTATGAATGTGTGTTCAGTATTTTCAAATTCATTCAATTCGACATAGGCGACTTTAAATATTGATATTAAAAACTCCAGGAGTGACCATAGTAATTAAACTATGTAAATGAATCGGTTACAAAACACACACAGGCTGGCCCCGTAGCTGTCGGTAGAGCACCTGCCTGCCGTGCTAGGGGTCCCGGGCTCGATTCTCGGCGGTGGGGATGTGGAATTTTCTCCGACCAAGTTAATTCCCCATCTTCCCCAGAGCCTGGAAGTATGAATGAGAGTGTGAATGTGTGCGTGATCTAATGATTAAAAAAACCTAACGAATAGGAGTTAACACCTTCGATGTGTTCCAAAGGAGAACGGCCGCCGATATGACCATTGTAGTTAAAGGCGGGGTATAAATGGAACAAATAAACACACACACACACACACACACACACACACACACACAGGGAACTTGAAGAAAAGCCAAAAAATAGCATCACTTAATGAACAAATTCAGAGTCCGACAATATTTTCTTAAAGATCTCTGAATAGTGATGTTTACTAGAAGAGCGGAAGATAAGTTGGCGTACACGTGGCGAAATGAGCACTTTAGCTGTGTGGGATATGAAAGGTTGGCCAATTATACTCAAATCTAAATTACCATTTTAGCCGTCTGTTTTGCTTTACAATGATTTTGATTCTCTCTTTCTCCTTGCGACAGTATTCAATCTCGTATAAAATTTTTCGCCCCTGCCGATGTATTCACACGTTGCTGTCCAGAAGACATGATTACATCTGAACAGCGTAAATCACCGACTCGCCGTGTATTTTGACGAATGAGTACAGTTTTAATGGGAGGTCGCTAGTTTAATGGCACAGTTTAGAGGTCAGAAGGCGGGAATATAGTGCAGTACAGCACAGCCTGACCATCGAAACATCAGCTAGCATACAGTGTAATACGACGCATTTTTTGCACTTGTGAAATCGTTATCCCATTTAAATATTTTTCAGAATGTGTTCTTACCTTCAAAAGTGATTTTCTTTAACATTTTCTTTCTTGTAAAACTGAAAAAAAAAAAAAATGTCCTAAGCGCAACTCATTTTTCAAACTCGTAGAATTCGAATATTTTCTTAATGTGGGTGATGTGTATCAGGTGTTGAAGTTTTTCTCCCGCGCGCTTTGAATCTCGTGCACTATATTCTGCACAGTTCGTTCACGTTTTCCCATTGCCGTTGCCGTCCTTTTTATAGCATTTATCGGAATAATTAGTTTAACGTTTCTCTACTTTACAAAACACAGAATATTTTCTTCTTTGTGGGCGTTTTGACTTCATTCAAACAAGTCCCATGTGCATTTACTCTTCAGACAGGTTGTATACTGTGCGATAGACGCGTGCCAATTCTGTTTCACATTCTTCTCCGATACGTCTTAACGTTTTTCCATCTAGTAGTGCATCTTACGCAATCCGCTTCATATGTAGTATGCAGGATATAAGTGGTAGTGGGTACAAAAGACGCACCTTACCAGATCTTACTTAAAAACTAAACATGAAAATGAAGTTCTTGACGAATTAAATGTATTCCACATGCATTTCTTTTTAAAGATAACCTCAACTAGTCATTGGTAATTCAACATTTCTCCCAGAAGGCTATTCGGTGTAACAAGTTATCAGTTTGTGAAGTTAGTTTTAAATTGACAGACATTCAGCTTACAGTTTCATTAAAATGCTGTTTCATCTTTAACTTCCCTAGTTATGCCACTATTGTGGTGTTAGGAGATTCTTGGTCCTCTACCCCTTATGCCATTAGGCGTCGGATTGAGGAACCACAACTATGGATCAGAGAAAACCAGGATGGGTGATCGGCCCAATGCCCGGAATGAGTGAGTAGATGAACGGCATGAGGGCGAAGTGGATGAACGGAAAGATAATGGAGCAATTGGTGAAATGACGGGGGAAACCGGAGATCCCGAAGAAAAACCACCCCAGCTTCGTGTTCTCAAATGTGGTCGAACCTGGTCTGCCTTCGTGAGTCAAGCAATGTAACCGCTCGCCCATGGTGCCGCCTAAAATGCATATAATGCGAAAAATGCAGCTTAATTCAGCTCTTTATAAAGGACCCGCGCTATATAAGTTTCCGGCACCGTTCTTCGACAATTCTCATATTGTATCGTCCTTCATATGATATCCGCCTCCCTCACGCTTCCGCGCCCGCCTCTCCCCCCCTCTTCCCACACATTTCCTCCACCTCACGTGGAACATTGACCTACCGATCTAAATTTGGAAATGCTGGCAACGATCATGTAGCCTACGAGTTTTCAGTGGGTGTTTTATGCCGCAGCACCTTCAGCTGATCAGGATGGACAAATATTAGTACGTTACAATCCTTTTAAAATCCAGACCTTCCGGAATCTCCGTGCTTTCTTGGGAATACATGCCTTCTGGAGGTAAACCAACTATAAGTACAAAACAAGTTACGCTTAAGTAATTTATCCAAATTCCAGATTATTGTTGTACTAACGACACAAGACCGAAAAAGAAATATTTTGATACACGTATATCTGTAACATGGGTTATCACATGATTACTCTTTTTTTAATTATAACGTCTTCCAATATAAAACATCGTAAATGTGAAATGTGTAGTGTTTAACGCCCGCTTGTACTACATGTGGCACCACTGATGATATGAGATGAAGCTGGAGCACCGGTGGAATGAGATGGTGGGGGAAACTGGAGATCCCGGAGAAAACCCGCCTAAGCGCCGTGTTGTCCACCATAAATCTCACTTCACTGAAATGCCCAAGATGTATCCTGGGGGGGGGGGGGGAGAGGACATACCCTCCTTGGTTGCGCAGAGCGTCCCACGTTGATCTGGGCATGACTAAATATGATAAATCTACCATATCTATGTCTAGTATCCGCACATGTTTTTTAGAATTTTTATCGCGATATGAGGACCATTTTGTAATTTATACTGATGGCTCCAAGAACTCAAATGGTGTTGGTTGTGCTTACGTGTGTGGGACCGAACCGTATACATTCGGATTCCACATTAGCACTTCCATTTTTACTGCAGAGCTTTATGCAATATACCAGGCCATTTTACACGTACGTCGACGAAAGTTGGGGGACTGCTTAATCCTAAGTGATTCCCTCAGTGCACTTCAAAGCCTACGGCAGCTGTACAAGTACCACCCTATTGTGCAGCGTATACAGGATGCCCTCCACGTTTTACGCGCCTCTGGCATTAACGTGGTGTGTGCATGGATCCCTGGTCACGTAGGCTTGCAGGGGAATGAAATGGCGGATTTGGCAGCCAAGACGGCTACCATGAAGCCCAGAGTTCGAGTACCATCTGTGACATCGGAAGATTTTAGGGGCGTATTGCGGAGAGCTGTGCAAACCTGCTGACAGGAAGAGTGGTCTGCTCTCCGCAATAATAAACTTAGATCTGTCAAAGAACTTCCGATTCCCTGGGTTACCTCCTGTCGGTCATCTCGTCGCAAGGAGGTGAATTTGGCTCGGTTGTGTATTGGGCACTGCTTTTTTACTCAGTTTTCTTTTTAAAAAGGAGCCTGCTCTGCTGTGTCCATTTTGCAATGAAGCGTTATCTGTACGACATGTGCTGCTAGAGTGTTTTCACCTAGCAGACCTTAGGATGTCTCTGCAGCTGCCGGCCAGCATTTGCAGAAATGCTAGCGGACGATAACTCAGTAGTGGAGAAGGTATTTAGATTCTTTTCTAGATTACACTTTAGGATTTAATGAAGGAAATTTTTAGTAGGTTTTGATTGATATTTCGTTTTCTTCTTTTTTAAAATATATATGTGTGTGCAATTTTGTTTTATATATACTTATATAGTTTTTAAAAATTTTATATCTGGCTTTTGCCATGACGTGTTTTTGTAAGGGTGCTGATGACTGCCGTAGTTGAGCGCCCTTATACACATCATAAATCTCACTTTGCGGTCGAGCTGTTTTAACACTCAGCCACGGTGCGGCCTGAAACATCTGAGCATGAATGAAATGGGTCTAATGATGCTCAAACCCAGGATCGTTAGAGCTTACTAAACTGATGTTCATCTTTCAGAATAAAGGAAAATAACTATCTATATAATCCACTGTGTCTGAGATTCGAAATCGGGACCACTTGAATGTGAGGCAGACATGATACTACCACGCTACAGAAGTGGGCAGATTGTCATATGGTATGGACCATTTTGTAATTAGATTGACATCTCAACTAAGGTATTCACAGCAGTAAAGCTTCTCTCACATGATTTACTCCATGTGGGGAATATATTGATATCTTGATGGATAGATTCGTACTCATGAAAGCGAGGTGGCAACGTACTCTACTCCAGCCCATTTGGAATGCTCTGTCGGAAGTCGATTTGTATCTAACTTAGAAATCAGAATATTTTCTCCATGTGGAGTATGAATAAAAAAGCAGTCTATGGTGCCGCAGCCTATCAAAACATATGCAGCCACATCACTTCCAACCGATACAGGGAAGTTGAATAAAAAAGCAGCCTATGGTGCCGCAGCCTATCAAACCATATGTGGCCACATCACTTCCAACCGATACAGGGAAGTTGGTGGCCAGTATCGCGTATCCCATAGCCAGAAAATTTGCTTAAGAGAACAGGATCATGTCCTCAAAATTTCTCACTTTCCTTACAGTGTTGAGCGGGCATTTAAAATGCATGTATTTCTAGCACAAATAAAGGCATCTGGCTCCCATTGAATCCGGGCTGCCCTGGTGAGAGTCAAGCGGTGTAAGCGCTCGCCCATGGTACCATCTAAAATGCATCTAATGCGAAAAATGCAACTTAATCCAGGTCTTTATAAAGAACTCGCGCTATACAAGTTTCCGACATCTATATATAATTGTATAAGGTAATTTCCTGGTACGATCAGTATATACAGTAAGAATTTCTAAAAATGTGATTTACTCAATAAAAGCTAATGCAAAACTGTTCATTACCAACATCCTGACACTGAAAGATGCCTTCCTGTCATCGCTATTTATAGAAATCAACATCTACTTTAATCTGACATCTTTTTTCCAATAATCAGTAATTCTTTGTATTTAGTGACAAACCTGTTTCAACTAACATACAGTGGCATATCGGGCGTTGAGTGGAATGGGTGAAATGATGCTCAAATGAGCCCAGGGTTCATAGAGCTTAGTTACCCAACATTCGTCTTTCAGGATAATGGAATACCCTGGGAAAAACCTTATCCAGGTAACTCTCCTGACGAGATTCGAACTCGGGACCTCTTGAATGTGAGGCAGACACGCTACCACCACTATACCAAGGCGAGCTCCACAAAATTGTTTTGTGGAAGACTAAGGGAGTATTGCAGCCAATGTAGTCTTCAAAGCTGCAAAACTCTTGACATATGTTGAAATCTTTTTGAATGCCACATAAGTAGAATTATGCATGGTTGCTACAATCTATTTAGTGTTATAAATGAATGTCAATGAAACACGTGGCAGATGACAACCATTTGATCTGCAGTGAGTATTTCAAATGATACTCTTCCTCGATGTAAGAGATTGTCGTAAGGAATTAACATTACTGCTACTACTGCCTCATCGCTTTGCCAGGTAGTATAATATCAGAATTTAGAGTGATTAAAACACTTTATAATTCATTCATGTCAGAATAAAGTATTCCTCCACTTTTCGCTCTGAGCTCCTCCTCTAGGATGCCATTGGTTAACTTCCGGCACCATTCTTCGACATTTCTCATTGTATCGTCCTCCATATGATATCCATCACTTAATTATAGAAATACTAAGTATTTTTTCTTACAATGTAATACACATGATTACTGCAAAAACAATGGCTCTCAAACGTTCAACAGTGCATTGGTTGATGTAACAAAGATAGGTAACACATTGCGGTTTACTTGCGGATGTGCAAAAATTGATATTTTGCAAATTCATTGTGATTTTCTTTCTTTACTACGTTTTGTGTTTTGTAGTGGTTTTAAATGCTTATAAGATCCAAAACTTTCACAAACGAAACGACTTAACAAGACAAGATATAAAAGCTCTTTATTGCTAATTAAGAAAACCACCAACTTACTTTTCTCAGATAGGAAGTCACTTTTCATGTCCTAGCTATGCAAAGAGAATCAAGTTTCAATTCCATTGCATAGTGACCAGCTCTTAAAAGATTTGACTTATCACCCAAATTCTACTGAATTGCCTTATTCTTTTGAACATATAAGTAAATGTGCAATCAGGCAATTTATGCAAATGTTTATGTTGAAGATGAAGTAGATAAAATAAGCATTTTTAGTTGCATTTCAGGGATAAAACACTTTTTTGAAGTTGGCATATAGCCACATGCTTTTTAAACATGGACTATTATCAGTCCAACTTTGTGTTCACTATTGGTCAACTTTTACTTTTGTTCTTTAGAAAAATAAAAATTTTGCAGCATCTTTGTATAGAAGTTCCCAAAAATAAGCAACTTTTCTGGTCAGTTACAATTTTCAAATGAGCAGTGTGACTGAATCTCATCCTAATCCCGGGATTGACAAGATGCCACCCATACAGAACGAGTCAACATTAAAGTATCTCCTCTTAATGGAACTAAATGGAAAGCAATATATATGCTAGAATATTAATAGCTTTGTCATGTTAAAATTTATTTTATTGTTCACTATAAAAGGAACTGTTAATAGAACATTATTTGTTCTGTTTATTGCTTTGTGTAATCGTCTTATCCAGTTTTGCATATCTATTGGCCTTTGGAATTTGTATTATAATATTCTGTTACCAAGGTACACATTAAGCCAGCTAGCTTATAATCCCTTTGTTTACTTTTGTTTCAGAAATGACACCAAAGATGATGTGTTTGTCCATCAAGTAAGTATTTTTTCTTAATAAAATTAAAACAAATTCTAATCTTAATAATGTTATTAATGAATACTTACGCTGATTGCAATTTATTTGCTTCTTATTTTAATCAACTATGATAAATAAGGGTATATTAAATTGATTTTCTTCATATTTACCAAGCTTTGCATGAAAAAAGAATTTCAACTGTTTCTTGTCAGCTTTTATGCAAAGATGATTTAAAGAAAGACTGAAACATTCAAAAACTAGTATTTTTGATTTTATCGTTAAATATGTTTATAATTCAGGTAAATATACACTTATGTTCCAACAGTTGTTTTGATACTCAAATGGATTTTAAATGTGCAGTTCTACCCTTTAAATCAAATGGTTTTTTAGAAATCTAGAGCCATCAAAATGTATGCGTATGTAGCAGGGATGGGGATTTGCTTAAAACAGTAGGAATTGTGTTCAGAAAAATAAGCAAAGTGCATGCTTGTTCATAGAGTATAGTGAGAAAATATGTGAATCAGTTTAATTCTGTGCTGGAAATGGATGAGGAAAGGAGTACACATGCCAGTATCTTGAACTGTATTGATTTGTTTTTCTGATTTAATATCTTTTACAAAATGAAATGCAGGAGCTAAACCATATTCCACAAGCCTAACAAGGGAACTTTCACTATGCTCACACCTGTATTCCCTTGAGCTGTGCCCTATATGGGGGCCTGTGTGCCAAAATTCGGGCATAGAGTATAGCTGGAAATATTCGAAAGAGTCAAATACATAGGAACATATTAGGAGCTTTTTTCAAAACTGAACATGTTCATCACTTGCAAATTTGCTTTACTGTTCCATTCATTGAAGTGAAGGGAGCAGGGACAGGTAATAGTATTATACTTGAATTTCTCAAGAAAGCACATTAGTGTTGTAAGAACATAGCTTCTGCAAACAGCTGAGCTGAGTTATTCTAGGTTCTGGATTAGCATACTTTTGCTTTCGGCTTCTCAATTTGGTTTCCAATTTTGATCTTCCTCTCTTCCTAGCACCGCAATTACTTTATTACTTCCATTGCAGTGTTCAACATTCTCTTTCACCCCAATGAGCATCTGATGTATAAACAATATCTACATTGCTACTAAAAGCTAATGCTTACACGAGAACTAATTGTTGCAAACTGACCAAATAAGAACACATTAAACCCTCATTAGTTAGGAGATAGAATGTCATTATATAAAGTGTCAAAAACATCCGAGAAAGTAAGCAAATGACAAAGAAAAATTCTGAAAGTGGACATGTTCACTTATGAAAACAAAACATTGACTTTATAGTAAATTATACTGGACATACTCACTTGTGATAACAAAATGAACATCAGGCTACAATGCAATGGACTTAAGTTTTTATGTAAAAATGGAATTTTAAATACACATTTATGCATGACATGTTCAATTTTGATAGAAAATAGCATTGTATAGCAACCAAGAATAACAGAATCCCACTCGTAACTCATTTTCGGTATTCGGTAGACATGTTCAGTTTTGAGAAGAAGCTTCTCATATAGGCCTATCTCAGCATTGTATGGGAGAGATTGTTTACCCCACAGTGGTCTACACATGACATACATAAGTGCTGGCACAGAGCTCACTAGGGATGTCCAGGAGCTACTTGCAAATGGTCATATCGGCAGTTTCAGGCTTCAGTTTTGGACATTGTGGTTCTACTTAAGCAGATTTTTGTTGCACAGGTCCCACATAGAGCAGAGATAATGCTATCACTCTCAAGCAAATACAGGTATGATCATAGTGATAGTTCCCTTGTTAGTGTTTCTCAAAGTATGCTAATAAGTTCTTCATATGAATGATTTATGCTTAACTCAAACTGTGAGAGTCTGCACAAGAAATGCCATGCATTTGTTCACAAACATTAAAATTTGTGCCTTCCAATATTTTGTCAATTCTGCAGATTCTTCAGATAATGCACTGGTCTTTTCATGTTTCCAAATTGCATAAGTGGCAGTCGGGAGAAGGCAAGATTCGAGTTCTATGCAAATTACTTAAGACAATTGTGACCACTTATCTGAAAGGTTCTACTAGTTTTGTGCAGACTTTGTAATAAGTAATCCAGGCTTCTTTTCTTCTCTTATAAGAAGTGTGCATTTCATTTGACATTTTTTTCAAGCTACTTATTTCTGAGATATTCCTTGTTATTGTTCTGAATTTTCAAATCCTATTGGACAAAAGTATGCTAGTTTGCTCTTTTTTCCTCTTGACCACAAAGAGAATGGAATCATTATTGTGTAACCAACTCTTTAAAAATTTGAGTATCACCTAGTCTACTGTATACCCTTATTCCTTTTGCAATTTCAAGAAGGTTTGCAAAGTTTTGAAGAGATAATGCAGTGAGGTTGGTGTAGAAGCACATTAATTTGTAGTTCTAGTAATATGGCTTAAATGCCCTAAATATCATGCTGAATAATCCTTTGTGGCATTCCCAGACATTTTTCTGTGACAGTCTTCAGTCACTCTTAAAATGTGCAATAAGGCATATTAAAAACATCTGGTGTAATACATTTATGACTTTCTGTGAGAGTTCATTCTTAAAAAACCTTATTCTATCTAATCTGTTAAACATTTGCAGAAATGCTTCTATTATTTCTTGGTAGATATAATGGGGACTAGGGAAATGTGAAACGTGTAGTGTTTAATGCCCGCTTTTACTACATTCGACATCGCAGCCAGTGACACTGATGATACACGAGATGGAGCACTAGTAGAAAAGATGGTGGGTAAAACCAGAGATCCAAGTTACAAAAGTTAGAAGTGATAGGCGAAAGTGAAAATCCTCAGGTTGTGTGTCAATGAACACTGGTGTAAAAATGAGGAGTTAGCGTTGTACACTCCAAATAATTTTGTATTAGGTAGTGTATATTGTCGTATAGAATTTAACAATGGTGGTGCATGCATATTTGTGAGGAAAGATATTACCTTTAACCCTTTTAACATTAATGGCATTTTGGTAGAAAAATCTTGTGAAGCATGTGCAATTGCTCTACCAGACTTCAATGCCATAGTATTATCTGTTTATCGCTCGCCAAATGGAGACTTATCGGTATTCTTTGAGAAAATAGAAGCTATCTTATCTATTATTACTAATAGCAAAAGTAAAATAATACTTGGTACAGATCTAAATATTGATCTGAATATGTTCACCAATGAAGCAGCATATTTTCTAAACTTATTAAGATCCTTCAATCTATATCCCACTAGCTTTCAACCTACAAGAAATAGAGCTTGTCTAGACTGTTTTTTCACAAATATCTCCCAAGGCAACTATGTAGTGTCACCACGTAACTTCTGTATTTCAGATCATTTTGGAAGCAGATATGTGACTATGGGAATAATATGACAAACTTCTGTGATCATATGAATTCTACAGACTGGTATTATATAATTGCAGATGCTGATGTCAACACGTCTTTTCAAAACTTTGTAGATTATTTTTTAGAATGTTTTGAAAAGTGCTTTCCAGTTAAATGCAAAAGGATAAATAAAACCAATCTCAAGTGGTATAACAATGAACTGAAACTGTTAAAAAGTCAAGTTCTGGCACATCATAGAGTTTATTTAAATTCAAAAACAGAACAGGCAGAAGAGAAATATCTTTTTCTTAAAAGAAAATGCAAAAAGAAATTAAATGAAGCCAAACAAACTGTATGACAATCTCATTGCTGTCTCAACTAACAAATGTAAAACAGTTTGGAATATTAAGAAAGAGGCACATATTAATAAGGATGATAATACAACTATATATATATATGATTGTGTTCGGTCTGTAGGGGACATTATTGTACATTTTTATTCTGATTCATCGGAAGCAGTAAAATATTGTAGAAAAGCCCCTTCTGATTACTGATTTTGAATGGCGAAATGTAACATAAGAACAAGTATTTTGAGTTTGTGGGTTCGTGAAATTAAAAGTCCAATTGCACAAACTCAAAATGTTCTTTACAGTGGCCGTGGTTAAGGCACTGCGGTTTGTTTCTGAAATCAGTTTTAATAAACAAGTTTGACTTGTATTTTATATTTATTAATTTTAGAGATTTTAAATTATTAGTACTGGAATGAGTTTTTTTATGTACTTTTAATAGTTGAGTGTTTTTATTTAATCTTTTTAACGTTGTTTGTGTAGCTTTTAGTTCTTAGAGTTAACTTCGGGCCCAAATGACCTTGTTGTCGACGGGCCCTAAAACACCACACACTCACTCCACCCAATTACAGTTGGAACACTTGCCGATTACAAAGAATTACGTACCACACACAATTACACTTTGCCAGTTCCTCTGTCACAGGTCCACTACTCACAATTACGTGTAACTCCTCTGATACACGCTCACTCTTCCGGTCCGTTCACTCACCCGGTCCGTTCACTCACCCGGTGCTCCTCACGGCTGCTCGCCAAGAACTGTCTCGCCAACTTCAGCCCTTTTTTATAGGAAGACTGCTGTTTCTGGAAGTCTCGCGGTTCAGTGAATCACCCCGAGGGTTCCAGACGCCAGGGAAGGGGAGAGAGATGGCTAGTGATGTTTTTCCAACCATCCCCCTCGTTACCGCTACAAGTTAAATGAGTAGGCGTGGTCGAATGCTTCCCGGCCCTTACTCAGCCGTCAGTTGGTCGTGCCTTCCGATAATTGGGTGACACTGCTCCCTCCTCAAAAGCTGGTCGTCCCGAACAGCACCATCGTTGCGGGCCAGGCGATCCAGGTGTACCACCAACATCTTTCCTCGGGGCACCTTCTGTATGCGGTAGACCACGTCGTTAATCCTCTTCACCACCCGGTACGGTCCTTGCCATGGCTGCTGAAGCTTCGGGCAGCGTTCCTTGATCCGGTTAGGACGGTACAACCAGACCAGATCACCTTGCTGGAACCCTTGACTGTTGGCTTGCCTGTCTATCGGGTCTTCATGCGGTCGCTCGACTTCTGGATGCTCTGGCGAGCCATCTCGTGCATGTCGTGGAGGTGGACCACCAGGTTCTCCACATACTCGGTCGCTGGCTGTTTCGCCTCCGGATGGCTTCCAAAAGCCAGGTCACAAGGGAGGCGTAGCTCTCGGCCGAACATTAAGCTGGCTGGCGTCATCCCAGTTGTGTCGTGTGTAGACGAGCGATAGGCCAGGAAGAACAGTGGCACCTTGACGTCCCAGTCTCGCTGATGGCTGGCCACGACCTTCCTCAGGTGTCCCTCTAAGGTCTTGATGTATCTCTCGACCATGCCGTCCGACTGGGGATGTAGAGGCGTCGTGTGGGTCTTGTTCACCCCAAGCCTTTGCAGTGCCTCCTTCATTAAGTTGGACTCAAAATTGGTACCCTGGTCACTGTGCAGCTCTAATGGCACTCCAAATCGACAGAACACTTGCTCCACGAGGCAGTCTGTGATTGTCTTCGCCTCTTGGTTCGGGATGGCATACACCTCCGGCCACTTGTTGAAGTAGTCCACGACCATCAGGTACTTGTTGGCTCGGCCGGACATCGGAAATGATCCAGCTATGTCGACGGCGACCCGTTCGAATGGCGTTCCGACGTTGTACTGCTGCATGCGACCCCGGCTCCTAGTCTGCGGGCCGCGACTCGACGCGCACACATGACATTGACGGCACCATCACTCAGCGTCTGCTCGGAGCCTCAGCCAGTAGTAGCGCTGCCGTAGTTTGTCAATCGTTCGGTTCGCTCCCAGGTGTCCTGAAGTACCGGCGTGCACTTCCTCCAAGACTTCCGGGACATTACTCCGGGGAAGTACCAACTGTTCTCTCTGCGTCTTCCCATCGGGTGATTCCCATACCCGGAACAGCACGCCGTCTCTGATCTTCAACGAGTCCCATTGGGCCCAGTACGACTTGTAGGTGGCGCTCCTCGGTGCGATGTCCTCCCAGGTCGGTCTTGTTCCTGCCTCCACTTCCCTCAAGAGTGGCCCCAAGTCTGCGTCTGCCAGCTGCTCCCTCAGGCCTGCGCTATCCCAGTCATCCTCAGGCACTGCGGGACTACTTGGACTGCTGCGACACGCTCCTTCTCTTCCACTCTTGTACACTGGCCACATTCTTCTGGACAGGGTCTTCGGGACATAGCGTCTGCGTTACCGTGGCTCTTCCCTCTGCGATGTTCCGAGGTGAAGTACTCCTGCAGCCTCTGAACCCAACGTGCTGTCTGGCCTTCCGGTTCTTAAAGCTCAATAGCCAGGTTAAGGCGGAATGGTCAGTCCTGAGGTGGAATGACCGACCGTTCTGGTACTTGTGGAAGTGCTCCAAGGTCTTTACTACCGCCAGTAACTCTCGTCGGGTGACGCAGTAGTTCTTCTCTGCCTTGGATACCGTCTTGCTGGAATAGGCTATCACCCGCTCATGGCCGTCCTGGATCTGCTACAGGACGCCTCCAATGCAATGGTCGCTGGCGTCGGTGTCCACAATGAAGGCGCCACCTGGTTTTGGAAAACCCAAGATTGGAGCACTGCACAGGGTCTTCAGGTGCTGGAAAGCGTCTTCGGCGTCCTCCCTCCACACATAAGGCCGGTGTTCCTCTGTCAGGCGGGTAAGGGGTTTGGCGATGTTAGAGAAGCCCTTTATGAAGCGTCGGTAATAACTGCACAGCCCCAGGAAACTGCGCAATTCTTTCTTATCCTCTGGGCGAGGCCAATCTCTCACAGCCTGTGTCTTCTCCGAGTCTGTGGCCACTCCAGTTGCTGAGACCAGGTGGCCCAAGTAGTTGACTTCCTTGCGGAAGAGCTGGCACTTCGCGTTCAGCTTCAAGTTGGTCACCTGCAGTCTCTGTAGCACCTTACTCAGATTCTCGAGATGGTCTTCAAAAGTCTTACCGACGATGATGTGCAGGTATAGCAGGCGGGCGTCGTAAGTCAGTCCTCATCACTGACTCCATGAGGCGTTGGAAGTTAGCTGGTGCATTGCAGAGGCCAAAGGGCATAACTGAACTGCCAAAGCCCTTGCCTGTCCAGAATGTCTTGTCTCTCGGGTCCAGAGCTACCTGCCAGTAGCCTGACTTCAGGTCCAAGGTCGAGAACACTGCACCAGCTAGCGTGTCCAAGGTGTCGTCAATTCGGGGTAAAGGGAAACAGTCCTTCCGGGTGACAGCGTTCAGCTTCCTGTAGTCCACGCAGAGGCGTAGCTCACCTTTCTTCGTCACCAAGACTACAGGGGAACATCAAGGGCTGTCCGACTCTTCAATCACTCCCCTGGATCTCATGTTCTCCAGCATGTCTCGTACCGCCCCTTTCTTCGCCAGCGGAACGCGTCTAGGTGGTTGCCGAATAGGCCGGGCGTCCCCGGTGTCGATGCGATGAAGCACTTTGTCCGTGCGGCCGTAGTAACTGTCGCCTTGGCTGAACACTCGCTGGTATCGCCTCAGCAGTTGTCGAACTTTCTCCAGCTTTTCTGCGGTCAGGTGGTCGGCCGCCCTCTCCAGTAGGCCTTCTAGACGGGGCCCTAAGTGTTGCGTAGGCACCGGCTCCTGTGTCGTGTCTATAGCTGTCACACTGACCACGGGCTCGCACGTCCCCATCTCCGTTCCGGCCTGGACGTCGTGTTCGGTGTCTGCCAGGTTTCAGCAATCTCACTGGCACCTCTCGGCACGGCAATGCCCTGGCTACCCAGAGTCCGTGCATAGGCGTCATCTGGTCCAGCATGTTCTTCGTCCGCTGGCCTTCCAGTCGCGCCTTCACCACCACCTCGCTTCTCGCGGGGACCACCACGCCTTCCTTCAAGATGGCCCTGCAGATTCCAAGGCGCTCATCGAGTTGCCTGAGTATAACCTCTTCTCCATAGAGCCGCAGGACCTTCCTGTCGACGTCGACCGTCGCCGCGTGTCTCTTGAGGGCATCCAATCCCAGCAACACCTCAGCCACCTTCGCGACGAACACCCACAGACGTACGGCACTCATTCCCAAGGTTAACTTTAGCAGGGTCTCCTCCACAGGCAAGGTGTCACCCGATGCCGTCACAAGCTGGTGTGGTCGGCTCGGCTTCCTTGTCGGCAAACCCTTCGCCACGTCAGGTCTGATGATGGTCACGGCTGCCCCGGTGTCCAGCATGCGGCACGGCTTCCCTTTCACCCAACCGTCCGCGATGAGGCTGTCATCCATACGCCGGCTGACGGCGTGCAGTGTCACTCGAGGGGATGGTGATGGCGCCGACGTGCCCCTCTCCACGATGGCCCTTACTCGTTTTCCGGCTGCTCTTCCTGGTGTGGGCAGTTTCTCTCCTGGTGTCTGTAGAGAATGTCTTCGCCGGCGTCCCTCGGCTGGTCTTGTCTCCGGTGTAGTGGACACTCCTCGTTCTAGACGTCGGGATAGCTGTTACCTTGGCCGTCTCCATCCTTAATTCTGCCGTTAGCGCCTCTTGGATGGTTTTATAATCGCCGAGCATTAGGTGCTGACGAATCTCCGTGTCTCGTACCCCAACGAATGTTTAGGCAGCTTCCCGGGATACGAACTCTGGTGGGAGGTCGACTAGGGCCTTGCTAGCCAGGGCGAACTCCTGCAGCTTCTCCCCTGGCTGCTGTGACCTTGCCTTTAGCTGGCTGCGGTACGCTGCGGCTAAGCGGTGGTATCCAAAACGATTCTCCAGGGCCTCCCAGATGTCCTTGGGCACCGCTGTTGTCTGTACTGCGTTCAGGACTTCCGCGGCCCGTCCCTAGAGGCTGGCTATTAACTGTGTGGCCTCCTTCTCTGATGACCATTGTTTGTGCTTGGTCACTGCGTCGAATTGGCGGCGGAAGACTTCGAAAATTGTCGCGCCGTCGTATTTAGGAGGTTTGACGCGCGCAGATGTGTCGCGTCCCGGCCCGTCGACCTTTAAAACCTTTAACCTCCTGCCGACGACGTCCTCCGCCATGGCGTTCCGGGGACTTGACGCTGCTGTCGGCCTTTCCTTCCAGGTTGTTAACGTGGCTCGCCAGGTCTTCGACGCGCTCACCAAGCTCCGTGACGTCGTCCTTTACGTCGGCCAACTGCTCTTCAAATTTTGCGGCAAGGACCTCGTTTGCCGCTTTAATTTCCGTGGTCAATTTGGTCTTTATTTCCTTCAGTTCCGCGGCCAGGTTGTTGTTTACCGTTTCCGTCTTCGCTGTTAATTCGGCCTTCTTCTCTTCCATCTTCTCGGTGATGTCGTTAGCCGTCTTCATTTTTTTCAACTCTGCGGCCAGGCTATTTGCCGCTTCTGTTTTTGCAGCTAGGTTGTCATTCGCCGTCTTCATTTCCGAGGTCAGTTCGGCCTTCATTTCCATCATCTTCTCCAAAATCGTTTCCGTTGCAGCTTCCACGGTGGTAATATCGCGCTTCCTGACACCAGTTGAGTTTGTGGATTCGTGAAATTAAAAGTCCAATTGCAGAAACTCAATGTTCTTTATTTCCACCAAATTACAGTTGGAACACTTGCCGGTTACACAGAATTACGTAGCGTGCACACTGACACTTCGCCAGTTCGTCTGTCACAGGTCCACTCTACACACAATTACGTATAACTCCTTTGATACACGTACAGTCTTCCGGTCCGTTTGCTCACTCGGCGCTTCTCACGACTGCTCGCCAGGAACTGTCTCCAAGAGCCAAGAGCAGGTGCAGGTCGCCCGGGTTCTCCCGGGCGGAGGGTTACACGCCACGGTACCTATCCGCTGTGCGGATTTACCCGTGCGGTATAAAAGATAAATGTATTTGCGCAAGTTTGCGTGTCGTTTGGTGAGACGGCGCATTTGGCCTCTACTGATGCTTCTGGTGCCGGGATATTCCCCCTTGGCGGAGGGACCGTGCCCGTTCCACCTCGCTTTGTGCGGTCGCTAGCGATCCGTCAAGCAGAGGAGGAATCAATAGTGAGAAACCAGATGGGAATTAGGTTTTAGGTTTAATAAGACCAGCTCGTGCGCGCGCCCCAGGGCACGACTGCAGGTGTTAGTTAACCTTCCAGCCGCAGCCAAGGCGCGAGGTGACCTGGCGGTGATTGGTAGGGACAGGAGAGGCAGACTTTACCACCCAATGGCATCCTGGGGTAGGCGATAGCTCCTCCGTCTCTTGGGGAGATGGTGATAGTATTGACCAAGTGAATTCACCAGCTGGTTAGGGTGAGGGATGATCTTGGCATACAACGTGTGCGTTCGTTCACACACGACGCCTTCGGCGTATGGTATGCCAGACTGCGTGTGCAGGAAGTGAGATGGGAACCTGCGGTCGGTACCGTAGATCATCCTTAAGGCTATGTTCTGCACGGCTTGCAGCCTGCGGAGGGTGGTATAAGCCACCGAAACCCAGGTCTCCTTCCGGGCGCCAGCTACGGGTGTTAGCCAGCATAAGAGCGGAGCTCTTCTGCGGGCTAATGGCCATCCTCCACTTCTCACTCCACGTGCCAGTGGCAGGAAGCTGACGCTGTAGAGGGGGGAGACAGTAGCGGACGTTCTTGTTCTGCGCCAGTATGAGGACATCGTCAGCATATTGACACAAAACAGTGTGCGGTTCCGTAGGTAGGTCAGACATGTAGGCGGCGAAGAGTAGCGGGGACAGAACACTGCCTTCCGGGACTCCAGCCGCTATGGCTCTGACAGAGGATAGCTTCTCCTTGAGGAAGCTGCTGAGTATTGCCAGGTAGGGAGGGGGGGAGTTGTGCTTCTTTGAGTTTGAACAACCCCTGGTGCCACATGGTGGCGAAGGCCTCCACGTCCAAGAGCACAGCAATGGTTTTGAGGTTGTCCTGGAATCCCAGGGCAGCCTTCTCCGCCAAATGCAGTAGGTGCAAGGTGGTGGAATGGCCCCGACGGAAACCGAAATGGTGATCCGGGAGTAAGAACCTTTCCTCAAAGAGAGGAGTTAGGCGGGGGAGGAGCAATCGTTCAAAGATCTTTGAGACGATTGGGAGCAAGCTGATGGATCGGTAACTTTCTGGAGAGACTGGATTGTTGCGCGGTTTCAATATGCAAACCACCCTTGCTGCTTTCCAACAAGTTGGGAAGTGATGCAGGGTGAGCCATGCGTTGTAAATCCGCGTCAAGTGGATCACAGCTTTCCGAGGAAGGTGCTGGAACATGGTGGCTGTGACACCATCATGCCCAGGGGATTTATTGGGTTTCAGGATTTGGATTTGGGCGGTCACCTGTTTAGGGGTGACGATGGGGATGTGGATGTGGATCTCCGCATGTGGGCGGTGGTGTTGCCTCTTTGAAGTATTCCACTACATCCTCCACATGTTCGGTGAACTCGTGTTCTTGGAGGTCTTCCCTTGGTTCGAATTGACTCTCCAAGTAGCCTGCGAAGCACATGGCGTTCTCCTGGGGCTCGAATGCAAGCCTTCCACGAGTGCCATGGAGTGGATGCCGGTGCTTGGTCCGGTCCCTTCTGAGGGAGCGGATGATCTGTCAGGGTTGCTTTTCAGTAAGGTCAACCCTCTGCATGGTGTGTTCCCAGGCCACTGAGCGGTGCGCACGAAGCAGTCTTCTTGCCAGGGATTTGAACCGCCAGTAGACTGCTTCGATCCTGGGGTGGCGGAAATGCTGCCATAGCTTCCGGACGACTGCTTTAGCTTTAAGCAGCTGCCGGACTTCAGGAGGTACTGGCTGTCTCGCCAACTGCAGCCCCTTTTTATAGGAAGATTGCTGTTTCTGGAAGTCTCGCGGTTCAGTGAATCACCTCGAGGGTTCCAGACGCCAGGGAAGGGGAAAGAGAGGGCTAGTGATGTTTTTCCAACCATCCCCCTCGTTACGGCTACAAGATAGGTTAGGCGTGGCTGAATGCTTTCTGGCCCTTACTCAGTGGTCAGTTGGTTGTGCCTTCTGATAATTGGGTGACAGTATTAAATACAGTGTCTGATCTTTCTTGTTCACATAGTTACGACATTTTTGGTCTTTTCAACTTCTTTGTCAAACAAATTATAGGAACAATAGTAACACCATTGACTTCTTTGATTAATAGATGCATCTCAGTTAAGCTATTTCCTGGATGCCTAAAACTATCTAAAGTTATTCCTATATATAAAGGGGGGGGGATAAAAACACAGTGGACAGCTATCGACCAATCAGTCTTGTTCCAGTTTTTTCTAAAATTGAGTTACTCATGTATAAACAGATGATAAGAAGTTTTGATCAGTACTCTATTATTACTACCAAGCAATTTGGTTTCCAGAAAAATAAATCTGCAACATTGGTAATAGGGTATCTAACAAAAGAAATAATTGCTTTGGAAAACAAAGAAAACATGTCCATAGTATTGTGTGATCTCACTAAATCTTTTTGACTATCACAAAAACAACTCTTATGTAAACTGGAGCACTATGGGATTAAAAGTGAAAACGCAAAGCTAATAAAGGCCTACTTAAATAACAGACAGCAAATGGTTGCTACTGCAAACAAATGATCAAGAGGTGCGGAAAATAATCAATGGAGTCCCTCAAGGGTCTATCTTAGGTTCGTTTCTTTTAATTTTATTAATCAAGGACTTGGCATATAATTTGCCAGAAGACCTAGTTATGTACGCTGATGATACAACTTTAATAACATCGCACTCAGATCATAATCAATTTAAACTTTTAGAACTACATAACTTTAATACTTCAAAGAACTGGTTTACTGCTAATAAGTTACTGTTAAATGAACAGAAAACTCAGAATTTTACATTTAGTTTGTCAGATATGAGGGTAAATGAATTGCCATTTGTTACTCTTGGGTTTCTGCCTAGATTAAAAACTTGGATGGAAAAAGCAAGTTGAAAATGTGTGCACTAAATTGTCCAGAGTAATCTTTACTTTTAGGAAGCTTAAGTCACTCGTGTCACTAGATACTCTCAGACAGGTATACTTTGCATTATGAGACACATAAACTATGGAATGCATTTATGGGGACATTCTTCCGAGGTTCATAAGATTCTTCTATTGCAGAAAAAGGCACTACGAATACTTGTAAATAAAAATAGCAAAGAACTATGTAAACCACTATTAAATTGAAGATTATGACCATGTACAGTCTATTCATGTACAGATCATTAATTTATATCAGAACAAATATTAACCAATGTTCTCTCAGGACTGATAACCATAATTTCAACACAAGAAATAAGCATAAATTAGACTATCCAAGATGCAGATTAGCTCTTAGTGCAAATACTTTTTATAATGGTATTAACATGTTCAACAAACTACCTTAGGCAGCAAGAGTTGTCCCAATTAATGGACTAAAAGTATGTATTCACAACTGGCTATTAAATAGGCCATTTTATTCAATTAACGAATTTATGGATAGTACTGTTGACATTACTCTGTAATTTAAATTTATGTAATGTAGAGCCACATAGGTAATTGTTTTATATATATTTTAGTATTGTAATTATGACGATGTCATTTCTGGATGTATTCTGGTCTCTATTATTATTATTATTATTATTATTATTATTATTATTATTATTATTATTATTATTAGTATCATTATCATTATCCCAGAGAAAATGTGCCCCAGTGCTGTGTTGTCCACCTGAAATCTCACTTTGTGGTCACCTGGAATTGAACCCAAGCTGCCTTTTAAAGCAGAATGGGACTAGGGAGATACAGGGTTAAGCTGTAGTTGATCTTAAAGAGCTGGTTGCTATGTGACTGCATTTGAAGTTCTATTCTTTTCATGGGCAGGAAGGGAAAAGGAACCAATGGCTTCATGTTGATTTTTTTGTGTTGTAAGATTTTCTTATTTCTTACTGTTCATAAATTCCTTCAATATTGAGAGGACTTCGGGGGCTCAGTATGTATATTTCATTTCTCATGTAAATGTCTGTCCTATTTTAATCAAAATTGAGTTATTTTTTAAAAAAATAAATTTTCAAAAACTGCTCATGTAAATAGTTTTTGAGTTATGAAAGTTTTTCTTGTAAATGTTTGACGTGTCCTTGAAACATGAAGTGTCAGATATAGCATTTAAGAGAATTTTTGTTCTTGATGCTGTTAACTTGCACACACATGGGAGGGGGGAAACAATTCTTTTAAAAATGTTTATGTACTTTTTTATTTGGGAAACCTCAAAACTTGTACATCCAGTAGGAAATCCATGTATCCTGTGGTACAATAGGAAACAACAAATTGGTCTCCTTGATTGCAGGAATGATGTATGCCTTAATTCATAGTTTGAAGGCATTTCAGGAGGTGCAGTGTCTTGTAGGAACTTTTCTAATGCTAATTCTGTAATTGATTTTATAACATATTGGCCATAAAGTAAACATTTGCATCAGTAACTGAAACTGGTTGCAAGGCATTTTATTATGGAACAATGCAGACTGTCGTCAGTATTTTGTTGGTATTAACGTTGTCTGGGTTCTGCAATATTATTTATTTAGCATATAATTTAGTTTCACCTGGATACTGGTAAGAAAGTCATTTGTTTATGAATGACCATTTAGAGTGAAAAGCATGCTCAAGCCAAGGAATTCAGTGCAGTCACTAAGCTTCAAACTTATGAATGTATTATGCCAAATCTACGCCTGCCTCGGTAGCATAGATGGTAGCATGTCTGCCTCACATTCAAGAGGTCCCGAGTTCGAATCTTGGTCAGAGTGAGTTACCTAGATGAGGTTTTTTTACAGGGTTTTCCCTTATCCTGAAAGACAAATGTTGGGTAACTCTAAGCTCTATGTACGCCGGACTCATTTGAGCAACATTTCACCCGTTTCATTCATCGTCCGATATGACTAAATGTTGGAGGACATAAATTGGGGGGGGGGGGGGGGGGAAAGTGCCAAAACTCAATCAGCAGAGTTTAAAAGAAAGTTTTGACTGCGCAAATCTAATGTGCAATGTTGAGTTGCTTCAGAAGTAAAATGTCAGAAGGCAGTTTCAACAAGAAAATAATTCAGGGGACCAAAATGTGGTAAACACCTGGATCTTACAGATTATAGGTAAGATGTGATGCCTAATCTCACGAGAATTAATCCAACAGAAAGTCTTGTTAGTTGCAGAAGTTTTAAATAGTCACAAAGAAAACTCCATATGAAATGTTGTTAGGTCATAGGTTTATGCAAAAATTGGCTCTCCAAAGTACCATACTAGTACAGAATGCCAATAGCTTTTTAGAAGAATGTGTTGAATGTGTTGTGTAGCAGTACGTCTCCCAGTTGTCTTATAATTTTCATCAAATTTGCAATGCTGACAAAATGTCAAATTCTTAAACGAGAGAGCATTGTGTCAAATAGGTATCCCTGAGGAACAAAGATTGAAAAAAGTGGAGTAACTGATGTTAGTTGTTAGTGGATAAGAGAAAGTTACTGCCTTATGTCATTTTGAGAAAGCTTTCTTAAGAGGTTACTGGTTCGCTCTCAAGAAAGGGGTTGAATGACAACACTGATGGTTCACTGACTGGAAAATTTTAGATCTGGCATACTCACAAGAGAGGTATGTTTTGTATGCATTTGACACACCTAACTGCCAAATTAAGTGCTCAACTTGCTGCACAAAAGACAGACTTTGTTGTAGGTAATACCCGCAGGAATGACTTCAAAACTACAGGTGCAGATGTGGCCATAAACAAGCCCTTCAAGGACAACCACTGAAAAATGTGTAGGTTGGCTCCTAAAAGGCCATGCCCTTATGCAGGACTTTTCTAAAATATGCAGCTGACACTAGCATTCAAAATAATGGCTGAAATCAGTGGAAAATGCTATAAACAACTCTTGTCCACAAACTTAAGATTTTGACACAGTAAAGTGCAAATGTGGTATAACTATATACTATGTAACCATATATTTTAGTTAGAACTTTTTATATGAATATCCAGTTGGAAATTCTTGTTTTCTGATATGACTATTAGTAGGCCATGTTATGACAATATAAAAAAAAAATGTGTAATTTTGTGATTGACTAGTAATAATTGTATTACGTATTGTGATGACGTAGCAGTAAATCTGCCAATCACAAAATTAATACAGTAACAATAGTTACGGAAAATCAATAATCGTCAAAAAGAGTTATTTGGTATTCGTAATAGTGATGAGTGGACGTTCAAAAGTGAGGAATTTTAAGTAATTAACAGAAATTATATATATTAACTTGAAAATAAGAATTTATCGATGTGTTGGAGGTAACCTACAGTGATTGATTAAGAAAGAAAGTTGGAGTAAAATGTAATCCATATTATACAAATAAATAATATTACGAAATCGGAGTCATAAAATTTTATTTCGGTCACTAAAAATCCACACCTGAAACAGATCTCATGACTCTTATTTAATCAGACTCAATCATCAAGAAACAATTCAAGTTACAGCAAAGAAATACTGCTACATATTTAGCCCAAACATATGGCTGATTATGCTGGAGAAACAAGACGACCTAATTACGCCACAACTATTATGTACATAGACTTTTCTGCACAAAAACACCCAAAAATAAAATAGTTTCATATTAAATAGTGACCAATGAGCAAGTAACTATATAATCTAAAACATTCTTGCAGTCTACAGTTTAGCACATCAATTAAAGCAACACATTTAAATTACAAACATCAGAAAAAACTGGTTGCAGCATACCACACAACTGCTGGCATTCAGATCACCCAAAATTAATCACTGCTACTACATACTGTACACTGTTATACTACATACGAAACACAGGCTTGACACAAATTCTGCTATTTAGAGCAATTGGCTACTGAATTTAGAATCTGTAGGGTGGAATTTACTGAACCAGCAGTCTAAGTGAAATGCATAACCTTAAATCAATATCATGCAGTCTGCTGTTTTGCATGCAACACACAAAGTAATATTGCTAAACTACACTATGCATTTAAATTACAAATAATATAGTTCATAAATTACAAGCAGCATACTGGTTGCATGAAACAGAACTGTTGGTATTGTAACATATGTTGGTTCACTCAAAATGTCATTTACACTGTTCACAAAGTTACACATACTAACACATGAAATACTGCACGTTTCATTTTCTTTCCTTTTGTTCCTTTACTGTAATTAGATTTATACACAGGAACAGCCCGTCTTTAACTCAGTCATATCAGTGGCTGTTCTCAATTGGCGATGTTGCCTGATGCTGTTGACTTGTATACGTTGGGTTGCTGGTATATTGGTTTTTTGATTGTTAGATCATGCACACATTTGCACTGTCATTCATACTTCCAGACTTTGGGGAAGATGGGGAATCATCTAGGTTGGAGAAAAATCCCCAAACGGGGAATTGCATTGGGACCCCTCGCACAGCAGGCAGGTGCTCTACCGACTGAGCTGGGAATGTTTTATGTTAAGTAGCTTATGTACTAGTCGGCCAAGTAATGAATGCACTTGGAGGGCAGCACTGTATTGTTTACTACATGAAGCGTAAGGAACCACGCGGAGCGAGGGAAGCAAGGGGAAAGGCGATGCTGGGAATGTACAGTCACACAATTAAAGCAGTATACGCCTGCTGATGTCTTCACGTTAGTATCTCGATATTGTTGATGTTTGCGTTATCTGCACTGTACCTGCGGTACTCCGCCTACTTGTGACTTAACTGCTTAGTAACGCTTCTCGCCGAGTGCATTCATATCATGACCGACTAGTAGTATATTTACAACAGTAGCATTCCCTACTGTACTACTTTGTTTTACCCTCTCTACAGAAATCTTGTCACAAATGATTTTCAAACAAACTAATACGAGTAATATAATTTTATGCTTCATTTTATCCTAGTCCTTACTCATAGGAATATTAATAATACTTTGATGTAGCTATAATACACATAGAATGTAAGCAAAGGCGTGGAAAGCACATGGGACAGAAAACACATCACTGATATTATTCGTTTCCTAACGTGAATAAAGATTTACTAATACTCTTACTTTGCTAATGTTTAGGCAACCTTATATAGGATTTACTAAATAAAAAAGACATTAAAAGCAGTATGCCTGCCTCGGTAGCGTAGATGGTAGAATGTCTGCCTCACGTTCAAAAGGTCCCGAATTCGAATCTTGGTCAGGGTGAGTTATCTGGAGAAGGTTTTTCCGGGGTATTCCCATATCCTAATAGACAAATGTCGGGTAACTCTAAGCTCCATGGACCCTGGGCCAATTTGAGTATCATTTCACCCATTCCATTCATTGTCCGATATGACTTAAAAAGCTTAAGGCTGTAAATTACCAAAAAAATAGGGGGGGGACAATATAGCAGATAGCATGTGTAAACACCCAGTTATTACCACCCATCACAGGTGTCATTTTTCTCAATCTCAAATGCACTGTCCTGTCCATATTCTAGAAGGTCCTGCATTATGCTATCTGTAAAGTTTAAGCCATTGTCTGTCACCCTTCTGCTTCATTGTCCTTTGAGGGCCAATCATCAGCTGCTTTGAGAAATGCTGTGTATCAAATTTTCCGGATGTGAGGTGGAGAATTAATAAATGTATTATCCAATTATTAAATTATATACCTGTATTACTAGGGGTGTTAAGATGATTGGTACAACTTTATTTGTTCAGGAACCATTTATTGAACAAATTCATTCAGGTAGCATTACAGGTATTCCCCGCCAATGCCTATGTACTTGTTCCATTGTTCTGACAGCTTCCGTATTTACGTAGCAAACATTCTTTAGGGGTATCCCAGTGCTATTGATGGACAACTGCATAAAGTTAGTCATTAGTGGTGAACTTCTTACCCTGCATGACCTCTTTGATAGACGAATAGGGCATAGTCACTAGGAGCTAAATCAGGTGACTAGGGAGGATGAGGCAGCCCAGTAAACCTTAGTGTACAAATGGTGGCCATGGTCTGGCGACTGGCATGTGCTCGTGCCTTGTCTTGTTGAACACCACAGCCCCTTTTTTGATGGTGGCATTGTTGAATGCATCGGCAGAGTTGAAGTGAATTGCAGTACCACTCACTGTTGATGGTCGTATTGGGAGGTGGCTAATCCACCGAACGAATAGTTCTGGCCATGACTTCCTGGGATGAGAGCTCGCAGCATGCTTCCACTCCATAGACTGGCTTTTTTTTTTTTTCCAGAGTGTCGTGGAAAAACCATGACTTGTTGAAGGTGACCAGTTTCACAGAATTCCTCTGGATCTGCACTATACTGTTGCAGCAACTGTTGGCATACCTCCACACACTCTGTTTGTGCACATTGGTGAGGGTATGTGGCACCCATTTTGCATACCTTCATCACATTGTCATGGATTACGGTGTGGAGGGTTCCCCATGATGGACCTGTTACTTGCACTAATTCATCAAATGTGATTTGCCTATTCTCCAGTATTAGGTCATTGACAAGCTGGGTATTGCATGGTTTGCATGCAGTTGCTGGACACCAAGTGCTTTTACGTTTTTCAGCACAATCCCTGCCGTCTTTGAATTCGGACACCCAATGAAACACATCTGCGCTTGGTGCAGACTCCCCACATATGGCCACTAACTCTTGCAGATGTCCAGAGAAACCACACAATCCACCTTTGCCCATGCTTGTCTGCTTCTATGTTTCACTAATGTTCACGAGTATACTCACAAGATGGGACAATTGCTACTCCAGTGTGCCATCTATGGGAATTAGCAACATCTGTCTACTGGCAGTAGACAGTACTATCACCTATCTACACCCGCATATCGACACATTTTAAACTGCTACTTTGCAGGGGTTAAAGAGATTGCTGATCATTATTGAAAGAACTAGGTAAATAAATAAGCATTGCGGCATGTCGAGCGAGTATTGCTGCGCAGTTCGGCTCAATTATTTGGCAGGGGCTTGACTCCTAGGGTCGTCAGCATCGCCAATAAAATTTGAAAATTATCGATGTCCTCGGCTGCTCTCGGAGTTATCCTAATATTCATGAATATAGGATCTGTGGCAAGGATCTCTTGATTACAGGGCGTTTGGGTGGATCAATTAGGGTACTTGGAAAGAAACACAGGTTAATTCTCTTATGACGCTCGGTTGTATTTCAATTACTCTCGAAATACATGTTAATTAGGCGAACTCTGAATGGTGGGCTTCGCGCAGGTGTGGTTGCACTCTTGTGTCTATAACACGACTCATCGGATTAGCACCCAGCTACCAACTACCTTTAATTGAACGCGATTTCTTTAGCTTGTCCATTCAGTTTAGCCCACAGTAGCCAAAATAACCTTAATGAACGTGATTTTTGTCTTCGTGCTGTGGCACGACGGTTCTAGCTCGATCCCCAGCTATCGACTGAACTTTAGATATATTTTTGTTCCCAGATAGGTCATATGACACTTCGCTTACCCCTTCAGTTCATTATTTTTAATTAGTTGGTCGGTAGAACACATATGGAGTCCGGGTTACGAGAATCTCACCCTAGACCACCCAAAATGTCCCCTTCCTGTCAAACTATGTTTGAAACTAAACGCGGGGTGCGGCCCATTATTTATGGTTGCGGTCAGCTCTCCTAGGGGAGAAAAAATCCCACTGTTCAAGAGTCCGTAACAAACTTGACACTGCATACAATATTTGTTTCAGTACATGTATACATTCCTTTAACATTCAATTAATCTACTATATATTCCTTAACAGTTAATTAATCAACTCGAGGAAGAGAGTACCGTTTCAACATGTAATAAAGAAAAATATGTTTTTTTGTTTTTGAATATTGGGTCCTTGTACATTAGTTCTGGAAATTGTTCTGCAATAACTGATAGGCATAATGTGTCACATTCTGATAACACTGGTGATACAATGCTGAAGTGCTTTACATTGGCACTATATTGAAATATATATTTCATTTTATTTATGTTGGATGTTTAAGTATTTAAATTTGGCTGTTAGTTAATTTATTACTGTTGTAATACTCATTGCAGTCAGCCATTGTGAAAAACAATCCCAAGAAGGCAGTGCGCAGTGTTGGAGATGGTGAAGTTGTGGAGTTCGATGTAGTGGTTGGGGAGAAAGGCAATGAAGCTGCAAATGTAACAGGACCCAATGGGGAACCTGTTAAAGGATCACCTTATGCAGCTGATAAGCGACGTGGATACCGTCAGTGGTTCTTTCCTCGCCGTGGAGGAGGTGGCATGAGATCCCGTAGGCCACGTGAGGATACTGAAGGTAAGTCAAACCAACTATCTTAAGATCAGTGGACTAAACTCTGAAAGGAGCATGTGTAAAATGCCACTTACTTGGGAAGGCTGTGAATCTGCAAAAATGTACTTTCCCAGTATAGAACAAGAATAGAACTAAGAAGGGCTCAGTTTAATATAGCTCTGTTAATTTAAAATTGTATCTAAAACACAGATCTGCCGGTACCAACTTTATTCACATTTATGTATGTTGATCATTATTCACAATAACTGTAATGGTGGGGACCTTACCAAAACCATAAAACAATATTGTTTGATAATTACTATTAATCTGCATGTATGTGTGGGCCTTCCAATCCCAAAGTCTTGGGTTCAGATGCAGCTGAGACTGAGTTGTAAAGTGCTTATAAGCAACAGCCCATGTCAGAAAATTTATTAGCTTGCAAAGGAACTCCGTTGAACAAAATTCTGGTACACCAGCAGCATTGATATCCTAGCAGTTGACAGTCTTTTATTATTTTTAAGAAACATAAAAGGATTCAATATCCTTTACCAATTAGGTCATATGGGATTTTGAATTAAATGGATGAAATGTTAAATGAGCCCAGGCTCCATAGAGGTTATATAGTTACCCAACATTCATCTTTTAGGATAAGTGAAAGCCCTGGGAAAGAAAAAAACAACTTGCATTGGTTGAGATTTGAACTCCAGACCTCTTGAGTGAGAGGCAGACATGCTATCTCCACCATAGTGCAAGCAGCGTTTTGTTAAAAGTATGTTTTACGTTTGCTTTCTTTTTTTCCGTTTTCAAATTGTTGCGGCAAGTATTTTGGATTAATGTAATGCCTAATTGAATGCTTCAGTTGAATCCAAACTTGAGATTAGTTAGTTTATGTCACAATTTCCACTTTTTTATATATATATATATATATATATGCATAACTGGATACACTAGACTTAGCTTGTAGCACAGTTTAAACATGTGTTCAGCAAATGTACCTTCCAACAGGTCACTTATGTGTCAATTTCAAGTGCTATTTGTAATTTAAATAGATGCATGACTCGGTTTCTGGAGCTACTGAAGTTAGTTATTTCACTGAACTACGTGCTACTTTAATGTTCAGTTGTAGGTGTGATGTTTGTGAAACACTTGATGTGCTAAGATATGAAGTAACCTCCCATTTGTAGTGTAACTGGAAACATTTAGCAATATGCATAGATTGATGGCACTGCTACAGTTCATGTTTACTATGAACTCTGTACACTGGTTATGTGGAGCATGTGTAGTTCCTTTTAGGTACAAGTAAATAAGTGTAAAGCTTGAGCCTTTTGTTTTTTTCTCTGGCACTCATTTCCTTGTCTTGCCGATTCGAGGCGCTGTTTACTCGGATTGCTTCAGATTTCTGCTGCTGCTATCTTTGAGTGCTGCAATTTCTGAAAGTCTTTCTAGGTGTAGTGCTTTGAATCGGGAGGAGAGTTGGTGCTTGGTGTCGACACGGTTCAGTCAGGGGTAAGTGCTCCAAGATTCGGGTTTTGTTAAAATTTGTTTTTTCATGATCACTGTTGGTGAGCTTTGACTCGTTTTAATGGGCTGTTCCCTCAGTTCCAGGACCAGAAGTTTTGTCTTTTCCCTTTTCATGTTTCTGGATTTAAAAATGTGACTGCTAGCTAGCTTGGAATTTCTACATTGTTAAATGGGGGACAGAATTTAGCTGTCAACTTACCCTAAAGTCATTTATTTATTCAAAGGTTTTGAGATGCTACTCATGTAATTGTTCTACTCAGTTATTTTGCTTTGGTAAATGCTTACTCTGCAGTTACTGGCTAACGTCACCTTTAGTTTTCTGGAACCCTTGTTACCCTCATATTTTATTATTGATGTTTCAGGAAAATTGTTAGGATTGAGTAACTTTATAAAGATTGTGATGCTCTTAGTTTCCTTGTGCTGTTTTAAAGGGAGCACATATTATAATGAATGTTATATTAGTTATCAAGGATTGTAGTAATGAATTAAAGCATTTTAATTGTTTATTGGGGGCAACATTGAGTCAGATCTTTGTATGCCTTGTACCATAACCTGGACCTCTTAGCTTTAGGGTTTGTAGGGCCAAAATTCCTCACTTTACTTTAGGCTGTTTAGGAAGTGTTTAGGTGTGAAGTGCACAGCATGGGCCAGCCTGCACATTTTGGTAGCAGAGCGTGGTTCATTTGATGCTTGCCTTTCGCCTTGGTTTGAGCTGGTTTTTGAGTTAATTTGTGGTGGCCAGGTCTCTCCTGTGGCCGATTGGGTGACCATATTAGATGCATTCCATCTTGTCAAGGACAAACCATTCATTGTTTTACCTTATAAACATAATTTAGTAACCCATTGTCCTCAAGTGTGTTCTGAAGGACTTCTATAGTTGGGTGAGGTTCTCCAGGATTTGGAGGGCGAGGGGGTCCCCTTGTAACCGAATTTCTATTCTAATACACATCTGTATTCGGGTCCATGTTCGGGCACCATATGTAGCCTGCTTTCTATGTTGAAGATGGGATGCATGTTGACTATTTTGAAGCCCCAGGTCGGGAAGCCATATGTAACAGGGTTACTTCGTTGTAGTTTGAATTGCGATGTTGAATATTTTGTCTGCTTAAAAATGAGTTAGGAGATCTCTTATTTCCAAGGGTGGTTAAGATTGAAAGAAATAAAATTTGGATAAGTTCAATTTCATAATATATTTAATTTAATTGTATAATCTGGATTACATTTTATTCAAACTTTCTTTCCTAGTCAATCATTGCAGGTTATCTCAAGCATATCGATAAATCCTTACTTCCTTAATAAATAGTTTCCATTAATTACATAAAATCACTCTCCTGCACGTCCATTCTTCACTAGTAAAACTTATCTTCCCCGCATCGTCTTTCCACCATGAAGCAAGGTTATTGATTTTCTCTTTACTCCCTAGCAACCGTTCATTTTTTTTATATTGCCATCACATGGCCCACTAAATTTGCTTCAAGATTCTCACTTCCACACACTCAACACAAACACTAATATTTTTAAACATTTTTCCCAAATTCCAAATAATATCACCAAGCAAATAAACGAAACTCATTTTCAAGGCCAAACAAACAATTGTACACCCTTGAAGAGTAATACACGCCTCTACCAAATATGAATACTTAAAAGGTGTTCAGTATGTTTATTAGTGTTTAAATGCTCTCTTAAAATTAGCATTTGATAAGTGTCTTATCTGTAGCAGTATCTCATATCCACAGCTGCTGGGATTATGGATTATCTCTGTGCATCTCATTGGGAAGCTATTTGTAGCGGTTGTTTCTCAATATGTTGTCGCAGCAGATTTCTCTTCTCTGTGATGTGAAGAGTTTAAAAAGTTATATATTTTAAATGTTCTAGCAAAATATTTTTTAAAAAAAAAAATTGATGGATAATTCAAACTATAATTGCTCCAGTTCACAAAAGATATAATCTCGGTTGAGGTATCAGATAGTTAAGTATAGAAAGTTAATCTGAAGGAAATCAAAAGATTGAAAATTTTCTTTAAGTTAAATCAAAACTCAATTCAGTATGATTTATATTTGAAATCAATATATTTGCACAATTAAAACAATACTTTTTTCCGTTGTTGAAAATATTAAAACACAGTTCGAATTCTCTAGTTTGCAACCAGATTTTTAGACACCCAGCACTTCCATACACGTCTACTCACTGTGAAATCATGATGCAAAAAACACTATCATCCCCTTTCCATTTACTGATCCAAGATAAGTTATGGAAAATATTTAATTTTTATTTGACTTTCATATTTTGTAATTAGTATACAAATTTTAAATGTTTAATCTCTGAAGTTCTGAATATGTCAAGAACCCAAGGAGTATTTCGTAAAGTGAAAATACTAGTAAAAGATTTGAAGAAGTATTGGATTTTAAAGTTTAATGTTTCTGTACTTAACTCAAAACTTCCCAACTCATGGTTCTTCCTCACCTCAATATCAGTTTGTCCGTTGTACTTATTCTTGGTTCTGTAGCACTCAATTGTACATAAGTAACAAGTTTTTAATTTTTTCTTCCTTCACCTTATTAAATTTAGCTATTCCTTAAGTGACAGGAATATTGCAAATTTTTTAAAACAAAAATTTTCTTTGGTAGATATATTGTCCAAGCATTTGTTTGTATTTTAAGTTTTTACAGTACTTCAGCACCACAGAATTTCATCGGATGAGAATCTCTGATAAAAGGGCATGAAGGTCCAGGCTCGTTGGCAGGCCCAGTCTGAATTAGGTTGTTACACTTCTCATTTTTAACCTCTTGATCAGTATTGTTTTCATTGTTTCATCATGTCATGGTGGATCTTACTGTAGCAAGGCCTCTATAACACCAAGAACACTAAGAATTTCCGCTCAAGGGGCATTTGAAATGTGGCCATTCAGCTGTTGACACAGGTATAGAGTAGCAAAATAATTGATTTCTTATTCTGTGCATGGGATGTATTTTCTTATACTTTCTAATTGCCTAATTTTACAATTTTATTCTTTCAGTTTGTTGGTTTTCCTTTATTCTTAATTTACCAAATCACAGCACACTTAATGTCTTGGAAATATGATTGAGACGTTCTTTTTTCTCAGTCACATCTGAACTGTAAATGTTTCGATTCTGTAAGTGGTTGTGCATTTCAGCATCTCCATGTGATAACAGTGTATCATACCTCAATTTCTGTAGTCATTGAAACGTTTCTACAAGACTTCAGTTGGAGCCATCTTCATTGAATTTGAGGAGCCTGTGAAATTACGCTTGCATTCATTTGTATAATGCTTTTCTTATGTCATTCTGTTTTGTAAGGAATGGGATTTGAAGGTAAATAAAACTAAATCTAAGACCATAGTGGCAAAAAAAGGTTTCAAATTAAAAAGAGAAGAAAAATGGTGGTAGGAAGGTTCAGAAATTGAGGTGATTAAGAATATTGATTATCTAGTAATGGTGAATGGAGTGACCAAAAAAGGAAAGCACTGGCAGATGGAAAAATGGCTGAGAGTTATTAGATCATGTATTAACAAAATACCAAATATGCAAGTAAAATGGCTAGAAAGGGTGTTCGGTTCAATTGTAGAAAGCAGAATGCAATGTAGAAAGCAATAGAAATATGGGGGAGTCAGTGTGTGGTGTTTTAGGGCCCGTCGACAACAAGGTCATTTGGGCCCGAAGTCAACACTAAAACCTAAAACCTACACAAATTTAGCTAAAAGGTAAAATAAAATAAAAACACTCAACTATTAAAAGGACATAAAAAAACCATCTAAAGACTAATAATTTAAAATCTCTAAAATTAATAAATATAAAATACAAGTCAGACTTGTTTATTAAAACCTATTTGAGCAACAAACCTCAGTGCAAATTAATTATTCTTTCACACTGGCCGTGTGTAGGCTAAATTGTGGAAACGTAGAGTCAGACTGAAAAACTCAATGCCATAGCCGGGATTTGAAAATATGAGTCAGTTGAAGAATTTAATGTTATATCGGCATGTTGGCCATAGTAGCACAATGGTAGTGCGGCTGGACGGAAACCAGAAGATCTGTGGTTCAGATCCCGGCTATGGCATTGAATTTTTCAGTCTGACTCTACGTTTCCACAAACCTCAGTGCCTTAACCACGGCCACTGGGTCGTCCCCTAAAACATCGACCAACTTAGTCCCCAAGCCCAAAGACTGGCGAACGCGGGCGCACTGCGGGCAATCAAGCAATACGTGCCGCACAGTCAGGCATACTGCACACGGAGCACACACAGGGGCCGGTTCCCCTCTTAACAGATGGCCATGAGTCGCTCGTGTGTGCCCAATTCTCAGCCGGGTGAGTATCACCTCGACCCGCCGGTTATCCCTGCAGGAAGTTGGCAGGGTTGTACGCTCTCCTTTATCGCCTGGAGTTGTGTGCCTTCTAAAGCTGTCCAGGATTGCTGCCAAGCAGATAGCTGGCGACGGAAAAAACTTTGCACATCCTGGTATGGCACCGTAGTTGTTAAACTCCGGGGCAAACGGCAAGCGGACTTAGCAGACACGTCTGCCTCCTCGTTCCTGGAAATGTCCACATGGCCTGGGGTCCAAGTAAAAACAAAATGGTATCCGCGACTGAGCATTTGCGAGATCTGGGCCTGTATTTTTAAAACAAGGGTGTGAGCGGCAGTGTGCTGTTGCAAGGCCTGAAGAACACTTAGAGAGTCAGTGCAAACAATAAAAGAGCCAGGAGCTAACTTGCAAATAAAAAGGAGCAAATAGAAGATGGCATACAGCTCTGCTGAGAAGACCGAAGTGGAGTCCAGAAGTCGAAATTTATGAGCCTCACCGTTAATGAAGAACGCGCAACCCGTAGTGCTACCTAACTGAGAACTGTCCGTAATGACCGGAACATAGTTAGGGTAACGGCCCAGTAGTTCGGCAAAAAGTTGTTGGAACACCGAATGTGGAGTAGCGAGTCTAGAGTTGCTGGAAAGAGCGAGATCGAACCGCGCACGATCGAGTTGCCAAGCAGGGCCCGATGAAGCATGGAAAGTGATAAATGTTAGACTATTTTGTACATTAGTTTTAGGCTTACCTAGATCTTCACCAAATGAGGTGGCTTTAATGGAATTAGGAAGATTAGGCTACAAAAGCAAGGTGATGGAAAGAATTCTGAGATATTGGCTCAGAATATGGAATTTGAGGAGAATACCGTAAAACAGTGTTTGGTAGCATAAACAAGAATAAAGGGAGGAGAGACTTGGCTATATTAAATTCAAAAGATTTTACAGGAAATAGGTATGGTTTCATTATGGTTAGATAGTGGAAAAATTGTGACCTTGTGGGTTCATGAAATTAAAAGTCCAAGTTGCAGAAATTCAAAATGCTCTTTATTTCCGTAGAAACACTTTGGTCAACCCTTACAATAGTAGAATTACATGAGATTCACAATTACAGTCCTCAAGGTGTTGATGATAAGTTCACTGTCAAAACACAGCTGTAAGCACCAATTCATTTATCACTCTAGTTAAAACTCTTGGTGAGTCGCGGCTTGTCTTCTATAGCTCCTTGTATTTCTAGGCATTTGTGGAATGTTCTCTCTTCACTGTTCCAGAAATTACCAGATGAAATACGAACCTTCAAGTCATCTATATTTTGGCAAGCTTCTTATCTTCGCGCTGCACTATCTGCCCCTTTGTGTGTGTCGGCCGCCAGTCGCAACAGAATAGAAAAAGGATTCTGGAAAGAAGTAAAAATAAGAATTGAAGATATTGAAAAACAAAAATTACAGGCTAATCTTAATAACAAAAGATCTCTGAAATGATATAAAATATTGAAAAATGATAGCGGCAGAGAAAAATATATTGACATCTGTGATAAAGGGGCAAGAGAAGGGTTGGCATGGTTTAGCACAGGAGTAATATACTTAAGGGGTATAAGAAATGGATATATTAAGGGAAGATGTCCAATGTGTGAAAAAGAATATAGTACTTGGCATTAAAATTTTTGATTGTCTAAAAACAAAATATAGAGACTAATTTCTTTTGCATCAGTGGGAAAATACCAAATGAAATAAGAGGTAAAAGAATCTTGAATCTAAGATCAGAAGAAAACATAATAAAACTGGGAACATTTATTGGCAAGGTAAGACAAAAATTACTTTGGAAATCAGGGAAGTCTAATTAGAACAATTAGGAAAAATAGTATAAGGTATAAAGGGAAACAAAGATCTACATCCCAAGTTTTAAAATGCTCCATTATATACACAATCGGGGTTAACTATAATGATGCATGAGAAAATGCAACTCCAAAACCAGGAGTATGTAAGATTTTGTATTCATTGTATACTAATTGTTTCATGTATGAAGTTGTATATGCTAGATATTGTAATAAGAAATAGGAAATAAACTGCTCACACTGGGAATATACTATCAGAGAAAAGTACTGAGCACTTAGCATTGCCAAACATTATAACACAAAAGATGTGCACATTCAAATAAAACAATATCCAAGTGGTATGCCAAACATTAGAACACAAAAGATGTGCAGATTCAGATAAAACAATATCCAAGTGGTATATCATGCTTTGTACTTATTTTGTCCCCAAACCTTTGTAACTTTTGCTGTAGATGTGGAAGTATGCAATATTCTGAAGGCTTTTATAAAAAATGTATTATAAAGCTGTTGCACGTAGAACTAAATGACATGTGCATTTAGTGGAGCTCAGAAGCATTTCACTGTATTTACTTGTCATTGTCATCTAACTTGGTGCAGAAAACTGTTATATGCAAGGATGAAAAGTAGAGCCAAACATTCAGTGCCATAGCATGGAGCTAGGTCGAGATAATATGGGGTTAAGATAGAACATCTATTAGAAACGAACCTCCCATGTTAATTGTTGGTGATTGCAGTGCCCCTATGATCAAGTGGCAAACTAAATTATAACAAATTGCACCCCCAAATGTTTAAATTGCTGGAAGTTACTGTACCTGTATTTTTCATATGCCATGTCTGCCTAGCTGTCAGCTTATATATTGCTACAGATGATGCACAAGGATAATTATGTGAGCTTTGAGTGTTGTGAATGCAGTTTCAAAGTTGTTGCATTTTATAAAAGCTCCTGTAATCTTCTATCATCTGTAGCAATACAGTATTAGAACATATAATCAACTGATTCTTGCAATGAATTTCTGCATGACATGTTCATTTTCTGCTTTACTGAGTTACCTCAAATTGTGTATGAACTTTCAAGGAACTAACAGTAGGATGTATTTGACAGGGAAATTTGAGTAACACTGTTTTGACAGTTACAGCTTTCCTTTATTATTGCCTTATTTCCATAACATTAATTTGACATATAACTTGAGTAATTCATCGGAATCAGTTCCAAAGAATCTATAGTACAACATTGTAGCTATAACTCAAAACACTTCAAAGTGATGCAGCATGGCTAATTCAGTTAATTATACTGGTTGCCAATCTAGAAAGTGATTGACATTTCATATGGAGAGAGAGGTGATACTGCTTATTGCTCCCATGTGGAGAACACGATAGGATTGTGTGCGAAGGTGATTAATTGTGACTGCAATGGGTATTATCATTATTTATTTATAATACTGTACACAGACAATAGTAAAGTAAATAGTAAAGTCTACATGCAAACGCTAGAACATGCAGAACACAATGTAAAGATCATCGTAACAAAAGAGGCATACCTGTGACATTTTGATGCTTATTGAAGTGGGAAAATGCCGCGTATATCCAAATTGCTTGAATCGTTGTTGCTGCTTGAGAAACAATGTTGCTGCAGTCTTCATCATTAGAAGAGCTGGTGGAATTCCCCACGGAAATAAGTTGTTCTATAGTCTCTTCCAAAATTCCTTCATTTTCCCAAAGGCACTTATGCCTTTTGAAAGAGTCACCACAGTTTTCGGCTTTTATGGATAGACACTCTTCCGTCATCTTTATTATTGACGACACAGTGAAGTCTTAATTGTTTCGGCCAACATAACCCTTTACTTCAGCCCAAATCAACTCAATCGGGTTAAAGTGGTAATGAGAATAGAATAATAGGTTCCCCTTTCAATTTCTCCTCTTCGAGGTATTTTCTCATAGAGCATATTTTCCATGCCTGTTCTTTAATTGGAATACCTTTACCACTTAGTTTTATTTGGTTGCCAAGCACATTCAGGTTTTCGCTTGTCACAATTTTTAGACATAATTAAACATTCATTAAAACACAATCTTAAATGATCACAACTCATACACAGATACACTCACTCACGTAAACCAAGGCGAATTGCCACAAATAAAATGCAAAGGAAATTGCCATTACAGGATCTCTGACTGTTGTATAAAAAATAAGAACAGCAGCATATATGTGAAGGCATTCTGTTTACGCAGTGTAATCAGTAGAGAAATAAACACCAAGGTATTGTAATACATAGTCAACATGAAAAATCCAATGCCATGGCCGGGATTTGAACCATGGATCTCCTGGTTTCTGTTCAGTCGCTCCAACCCATTGAGCTACCATGGTAAATGTACCCTCCTGACACCCAATTCTCCATTTGACTCGTATATTTCCTCGGTAAACCACTAGGGGCTCTCACATCCGAGATACACTGTTTGCAGCTACTTACTATCATAAGTACATGAGCCCAGGCTTCATCATTTAACTTATATTATTTTAGTTAATTGATGGAAATAATCATTTCTTCACACTAGCTGAATATAGGCTAAGGTTTTTCATGAAAAATCCAATGCCATGGCTGGGATTTGAACCACGGATCTCTTGGTTTCCATGAAAAACCTAGCCTATATTCGGCTAGTGTGAAGAAATGATTAATTTCCATCAATTAACTAAAATAACCAAGGTATTCTGTTTACTGCACCATTTGCATAACTTGTTCGCCCACACGTCATGCTAAGAACGTGTCAGAATATCGGCAAGCAAGGTTTAGCATCTAATGTCATGGAAATGTCTTGACTCTTAATTGGTCATTCTAATCATTACCATGACAGCCGTTATGATGTACTCATCCCCTCCCATATAGTTAAAGCATTCTTCCATGTGCTTACTGTCAATCACATTCTAGTTTGGTGACCATTATACAAAGACACTTTAGCAAAACATTCTGTGTAACATTACTTATACAGTGGTGGAAATCAGTATAAAAGTATGGAAAATTAATGTTTTCTGTTGGATTAGTTACGCACAGTATATATGCAATAGTATGAGCCCAATATACTAACAAATGCATTCAAACTATATTGCATGTGATGTCAGTATTAGTTTACAACAAGACATCGATTCAAGTGGTAGAGAGTGGAAGTCAGTATAAAGGTAGTCAGCTCTGAGTGGTGTTAGTATGTGCATACTTGTCACTGCAGATAGGAAACAGTCAAAAGTCAGTGTCAGTGCTTATTGTGTGCATAAACCACCATTGTAACAGTGCTAGATGAAAAAGTTGTGATGAAAAAACAAAGATAGTACAAGGAAATGGGATACTCTTAATCATCAAATTGCCAAGAAGTTGAACTGGTAAATTTCAGTAATTGATAGTTTCATTACATTGGGCGCACAATATGGACAGAAGCTAAAATATGGGCAAAGTAGAAAACTGTCAGAGGCATCGAAACAGTCACTTTTGCACAAACAAGGTCCACAAACCATTATTTTTCTCAACTTGTTACTGATTTACACTTGCTAGTTATTGCGAGACATGTATGAAGAATTTTATCAAATGACAAAAGTCTTACATTCAGGAAATGACTGCAAAAACAGCTGTAACATACAAACATAAGCAAGCTAGGTTGGAGTTTGCAGAAAAAACATGTAATGGATTTCAGAATTTATTAAAATTACATTCAGTGATGAAGTTTAATTTTGATGGGCAGGATGGATTTCAATATTACTGGTATGATCAGAACAGAGCATCAGGTAAGAATGAGCAGAAATTTTGTTGTCTGAAATGTTATTCTTTGGTATCTTTCTGCGCTGAAGATACATCACACATTGCTGGGCTGAACACTAGAATGAACTCTGCTAGGGACAGAATTGATTACAATGTATGAGGACTTAGGGGACCAAAGTGTAATTTCCCAACAAGACAATTCATCTGTGCATGTTTCTGCTACAGCCAAAAAGTAGTTTGGAGAGAAAGAGATCAATGTTCTGTTCTGGCCTACACCTAGTCTGGATTTGAACCCCATTGAGAACCTTTGGAGAATACTTGCAAGGCATGTTTATTGCAATGGAAGACAATTAGGACCTAGGGAACGAAAGTGTGATTTCCCAACAAGACAATTCATCTGCGCATGTCTGCTACAGCCAAAAAGTGGTTTGGAGAGAAAGATATCAATGTTCTGTTTTGGCCTACACCTAGTCCAGATTTGAACCCCATTGAGAACCTTTGGAGAATACTCGCGAGGCCTGTTTATTGCAATGGAAGACAATTTCAGGCCATATGTGAGCTGAAAAGAGCTATACGAGAAGATTGGGTGACAATTTCTAGGACTACAAAGAAATCAATGCCTAAGAGACTTCGAGGTAATTAGGGAGAATAGAGTATCAACAGTTATTGTACAATAGTACTAACAATGCAATAATGCAACAGGACAGTGAGTGCCTTTATATCAATTTCCATACAGGAAATGCAAATGTCTTATTTTGTTATGCGATGAAAAACTAATTGTCATGATTTTTGTATGTCTTGTATCTACTACTTTCATAATAAAGTAGACACATGTATGCTTCACACATTGTACCCATCACTTTCAGTAGGAATCAGTCAGTGCCTTTATACTGATTTCCAGCACTGAATTCCTAAATCATTTAAATATGAATAATACGAGTAACCTTTTTCATTTAAAACAGACATTTTAACATAAAAACTGCAACTATAAACTTGAATATTTTACAAATAAGCTTTAATACCATTCTGTAATAGCACTGTAGGGATTGATTGCATTTAAAGTGATGAAAATGCGAGTAATTCAATGTATTACAAAGAAAGTTTAGCATAACATTGCAATGCTGTAGCAATTTATTTAGCATAATACATGTTTCAATATTGAGATTAGTTGCCCCAAGCATTATCCTGCCTTTGCCCAAGATTGAGGAAAAGCCTTTTGGAAAGAACCTCAGATAATGAAATACATTAGCAAAATTACAAAAAACAATGTAATCAGTCTCTCTCCCCCTTTTTTTTTTTAAATAATTTTTTTTTTTAAATAAATGAGTATGACACCCCAAAAATTTGCCATCATTTTTAGCTGATGGAACCATCTTTGCCTTCTTGGAGCAAATTTGCCAGAATAAACCCATTGTTTTGAATGTTGCTGTATTTCTGGAGTATGATAATGAATCCAGATCTCGATGATAATGCAGTGCAAAAGATCCTGATTTCACTTATATAGCTCCAAACACAGCTTTGAAGTTGAAAGACCCATTTGTTGTCCAATGTGGGCAAACAAGGCCAATTTTTTTCAACTTCTCGTGCAAAATATGAAGTACTGATCCGCTTATGAACTGTGTCATAACCAATTTTGCTTTTATCTCCTCACAAACTTCCCATTCAAAAGTTAAAAGCAAATCATTGAACAGTGTTGTCTTATTTCTATTTTAGCGAAAACACATTGACTAATTGAAATGCCTGCCAAATCCAAATTAATCTTAATTAATCCAAATGAATCAGTACCATATTTGACAAACGATAAACATATGAAAATAATTTTACATCAACTTGCCTCAGCAACTCTCCATTTTGAAACATGGGTACACTCCATTTTGAAACGTGTACTTATTGAAGTGACTTTGTATTTCTTGTGCTATTTGTTGCATTTTGATTGACAGTATTTTAAACAGTTCTTTTTGTTTTGTGTAAATAGTTATGCTTTTGTTTAACAAATATGAAGTCTTAAGTTGTGTTTATGCAATTATATAATTGCCTAACTTGCTCCATGAACCTTCAGGAAAGTATTATTCACAGTAAAAATCTGATTTCTTTCATTCTTCCCTTTAAAATTTATTCCCAGATCCACTGTTAACTAATTCATTTTGTCTGAAAAAAATTAAATAGCTGCAGTAGCTGCTTGGGAGGAGGATTTAGGGAGTTATATTATTTTAGTCAAAGATGCAAAAACGAATTAAAAACAGGTTTTTAGAAAACACTATATTAATATTAATGCAATATGTTTCTACCCTAATTGCAATGAGAGCATGAAAATTGTGATGTAAGTGCCCTGTTTGTTGAATAGTGATAGCTTAGTAGATTTCGGATTTTATGCAAAATTAAACCCTGACCATTCCACTCATAGTTTGGACAAAGCTTGTTGTACTTAGTTGTATTTGTTGTACAACATAGTTTGTTGTACTTGTAGACATCGTCTTAATTTGCTTCAAAACTTTGAAGGAAAACTGTTTTATTTCTGTTGAATGATTTTATAGTAAACATGAAAAGCAAGTTATAAACCTCTGTAAAAATAGATGCAGATGTTTAAAATTGCTTTGAGTAAATTATCAGCTTTGAATTTTTTAGACACCAGAATATTCTTAATGTAGGAATTGTATTCAATTAAAGGTTATGAAAGTGGAGAAGGCAAGGGTGAGGAAGGAGCTGGAGGAGAATCTCGTGATGGAGGTCAACCTCGACGCTACAGACCACGTCGTCGATTTGAGCCCAATAATTACTATAATTCCCGGCCAAGGCGCCCTCCACCCAATAGGGATATGCAGAACCAAGATGCAGTAAGTTCTTTATTAATGTATGATTTTCAGGCATAAATGAGATTTGTATTTAACTTTTAAGTAGCAATGGAGGGGAGTGTAAATAGAATATGAAAGCTTACAACTTTCTTTGTTCTTGCACAAATTTTTCTTGTAAATGCTTATGAGCTATTCCATGTCAACTCAAATCAGACTTACCTTTTTGGATTTTGTTGAATTTTGGTATAGTTATTGGGCCTCATACCTACAAAAAAGAATAGCAGGTTTTAGGTCACTTACTCCATTGGTTCTTCAGTTATTTAATTTTGAAATTTGAATATTTCGAGAAAATTCAATACATTTTGAGATCTTTCATGAAATGCAACAGCAACCAATTAATATACAGACCTGACAGTGGTATCATTTAAGAGCTCTTTTAATTGACTTTCATATGAGATGCTACTTAATAGGTTATTTGGAAGACAAATCTTTAATTTTATTTTTTGAAATTTTCAAATTCTGAATTTTTTTAAATAGTGGCAATTTTAAAATTTTTATGTAATCCTAAAAATAAGTTCATCATACCTTACATCACCCAAGGTTTTGTTCTGGGAACTCCATGTTTAATCCACATCCCAGCGTTGCTGACAGTGATACTGTATGATTACTGTATGATGAAATATACAAAAGATGCATTCAAGCTCCACCAGTGGAAAGTTATGTTGCTGACCCTTATGCCTGATAATTGGAGTATAAGAAACTATCCAAAGGAGATTGTTAAACCAATCCCTAAACACCTTATTCATGTCTTGATAATCGCCACTTTTGACACTCCAAATTTTGTCCCATCTATGAATTCATATTTACCGATCAAGTAATTTATTAATATTACACATGGCTTAGTAGGATCTTAGATCCCATTTACAATTTTTTTAAGGGAAATTATTAGCATGGTTTTGATTTATCCAAGTTTCATCAATGTAAGTATTAAAATGGAGTTGATATACCTTTTTTATATACTGTATTGCTTTTGAAAATGGAACTCTGTCAAAATTATGCTGTCATTGTTTTCAATATCCGAGAAAATTTTCACAGAATGTTGTTAAAAATAGTAATTTTCTCTACAATTTATTTTGCCTTTAAGTCAAGCTTAAAGTAATAGGGTAGTAACATAAATTCCTATGCTGAGCAACATATCCTTCTGAAAAAAATGTCAGGCTTTTCATGTGTAATATTTTACCTTGTAGAAGAGAACCCTTGGGCCTTTAAATTTTCAATTACACTTTTCTTGGTTTTCTGAGTTACATTGCACTGTTCTTATAGGCACTTGATATACTTTTGAAGTTGCTTTTTGTAAACCTTTCCTTGACAGTTTTCCAGAGTTTCATTCATACAGTTCTTTGACTGTCATCTAATATCACTTAAATTTTGACATAATGCAGATGCCGGACAGAAATTTATCCACAATCAGAAAATTCTAATCACACTAGCTAGAGAAGGGGGGAGACTTGTTCTGGAAGAGGGGAAGAGAAATCGGAGAGGAAATAGTTAAGTGAAGGATACAAAAGTTCTTCACTTGCCTGATAAAAGTGCTAAAATTTTCAAGTAACAGTAACACAATATAGTTTGGCAATTCTTTTGTGAAGTACAAATGAATGACGATATTGCGTAATGTTTTATTCGTAATTTGAGCAGGACAGAAACTAGCTGGTATTATACAGAAGGGCCATATTTTCAAGTTAGTATATTTTTTGTAACTGCAGATTATTACTACTATAATGCAGAACATTCTAATGAACTCTAGAATAATGCAGTATTTAAAGTAATTGAGATTATGCAGTAGTTATTGCAGGACAAATTTCTTGTGATTAAACATAACTAACCTGTGCACTTTTAACATTTTGGATGTAATTTTTTTCATTATTAACATTGAATTTTTGTGTTTAGGGTGATAAGGAAGGAGATTATGAGGAAGGCACAGGTAGAGGAGGAGGCAGAGGACGTGGATTACCACCACGACGCTTCTTCCGTCGCAATTTCCGTGGTGGACGAGGAGCTGCCAGACGTCCTCGCAGTCAGGATGGTCAGGTAACATACTCCCTGTTTTAATATTTTTAATTAATGCATGCAACTTCTCCTTAAAAGGCTTTTCTTTCTTCATTACTTGCCAACGTTTAACAACTTAATTTCCAAATCTGTGATTAAGTGGCTGTTAGAAACAAAGGATAATTTTATGAAATTTAGTTATTTCTCCAGTTATGGTAATTAATTTGGGACCAATCTGCAGCATTGATAAGCACACTATTTTAATGACCTGCCTTTAATTTTTTGACAGGGTTACAATCTCTTAATACAGTTTTTTCTCTTGTTTTCTTTAAAATGTTGTACATCTTTAATTTTGGATTTTTATATACATAGCTTAAACTGAATTTTGGCATTATACCAATTACTAAAGGAATTACCTATGTGTGCTGCTGAAATGTAGTGAAAATGAATGTTTGTCTAATAATGCTAAGCTTTTAAGTACTTTTTTAAAATTACAAGGAATTTTTGTACACTCAAATGTTCTGTTGTAATGCTTGCTCTTAGCATATTTGAGGCTTTATATTATTGATCTTATGAAATAAGTGAACTAAATAGTGAGTATACTAGTAAATTTTGATTCAGTTAAATTTGAGTAAAATAAAAATTTACAAGGGCAATCAGTGTTAATTGATTGTTCTAACTTGCACACACTTGGCAAGCTTTAAAAGGGAGAATCAGAATTGAAAAAATTCATTGCTATAGCCAATATTTGAAAAAGGTTTAGTTTTACATGTAGTTGCTATACCACAAAGCTGCCATGGCAATGTGCTAGTATGACATTAAATTCTACATTCCCATGTTCCCAGTAGACCACAAGGAAATCTCAAATTCAAATTCAAAATTATGTACAGATGTATTGATATATCTTGACAGAAATCCTGCATGGTAGGGATGAGTAACAATTGTGCTGGAGATAGCGCACCTATCACCACAATGTCTCACGATGGACAGCGATATTGTACATTGCACAATCTCTGGAGGTATTTGGAGATACTTTTGGAGATACATCGTCCTCTACCTTATGGTTTTGTTCTGGTCCAGCTTCATCCTCTGCATGTTCTTGTCCTGCTTCATTTTCTTCCTGTTTGCTGTCACTCCATTTAAATGAATAACTCCTCTTCTGCATCTAAAAGTCCCTTGTTTTAATATATTCCATTTCAACTTTTCTTACATATTTAGATGCTTCTTTCCATTCTTTCATTGTGATTTCATTTTTTCTTTAATGAGTTTTATTACATCCAATTAAACAGTAACATGTTTGGTAACCCAGTTGTTTATCATAGCCCATATTAATTTTATGGGTTTTAATTATGGATGATAGGGAAGTATTCTTAGGACAATGTGCCCTCCCCTTCTCTCCAGTTTCAACTGCTGAAATGGACTCATTGCAAAGTACTCTGTCAAGGTATGAAATAATGCCTGTACCCCAACGATGACTTACAATTTGTAATATTTATTGTCCAACCTTTTAAGGCTTGTATCATAGTTTATATTTATAAAGGCAATCAATGTAAGCTCCCTCCTTCTGTTGTAGCATAGATGACAGCACATCTGCTTTACTTTTAGGAGGTCCCAAGTTAGAATCTTGGTGTGCTTGAGTTATCTGATTGACTTCTGGGATTTTCCCTTATCCAGATGGATGAATGTTGGGCAACTCTAAGCTCTGTGAACCGTGGACTAATTTGAGCACCATTACACAATTTCAATCATTGTCTTGCATGATTGACTTTGTAGGATGTTAAAAATCAAATGCATTCACAAACCATATGTAGGTAAATTTTGGAGGTGGAATCAGATCTGAAAAATTCTATGACAAAGCCAGGATTTGAACCAGGATCTTCCACTTTGCATGTGGCTGCTCTACCACTGAACTACATATGTCATGATCTACTGAGAAAATGTGAATCAATTGGAGATTTGTCATACTGGCATGTTGCCATAGTACCTCAGTGGTAGAGTAGCCATACATAGAGTAGAAGGTCCAGATTCAAATTGTGGCTGTGCCATTGAATTTTGAAAAGGTTGGCTAAACACAATATATGTATCAGAACAATGTTATTGATTGATCTTATAAATGCAAACTAATAAATACCTTAAATCCAGGATACAAGTAGTCAACAAATTGTAAGTCACAATCAGGGTATGTGACCTCAAATTTGGGATTTTCTCATGGTCTATTGGAGTAATGTGAATCAGTTGGAGAATTTGTTATACTGACATGTTGCTATGCATTATCTGGCAAAAGCATCAAGGTGTATTGATTGACCTTTGCTGACAGAGCACCGTATTTGCTTATGTTAGATAGCAGAGGCTATGAACACTTCAAACGAACGTGTTTGTCACATATTAAATCAAGTTTTAGACATGAGAAAGCTGTCCGCGCATTGGGTACCGCATTTGCTCACGTTAGACCAAAAAACATGTTCAAATGAACATTTCCGATGCTTCGTTGGCGCAGTTTAGGTGCAATAAATCTGAGTTTTGGCGCTGATTAATTACTATAGATGAAACTTGAATACACCATTATATGCCTGAAACACAAATACAGTCCAAACAGTGGACTGCAAAGGGGGAACCAGCTTAAAAAAAAATAAAATGCAAGAACTTCTCTTTTTTTTCCTTCTCTCTCTTCCTGGTGAAGTGATGGCTTTTTTTTTGGGGGGGGGGTAGTCATGGAGTTATTTTAATCAGTTATCTTCAAAAGTAAAAACCATTTCATGAGCATACTACGCATCATTACTTGACAAGCTGAAGGCAGAACTTGCGGGGAAAAGTCCACATTTGCAGAAAAAGAAAATTGTTTAACCAAGACAACGCACCGTCTCACCTCAGCAGTTGCAATGGCGAAAATCCAACGGGGAGACCTGCAAAATAAACAAAAACTGTATTTTTGGCTGGCGAAGTGATGGCGACTGTTTTTTGGGATAGTCATGTAGTTATTGTAATCAGTTATCTTCAGAAAGGAAAAACCATTACACGAGCATACTACGCATCATTACTTGACAAGCTGTAGGCAGAACTTGCGGAAAAATGTCCACATTTGCAGAAAAAGAAAATCCTGTTTCACCAAGACAGTGCACCATCTCACCTCAGCAGTTGCAATGGCAAAAATCCACTAATTATGGTTTGAACTGCTTGACCATCTGCCTTACCAGATCTAGCCCCAAGCAACTTCTTTTTGTTCCCTCGTGTGAAAATTGCACTCGGAGGACAGATTTTCCTCAAATGGAGAGGCAATCACCTTCATGAACAATTATTTTGCAGAGAAAAACACTGAGTACTATTTGGAAGGTTTTACAGAGATGGGAGCATTGCTGGGAGAAGTATGTAGAGCTACAAGAAGACTGTTAAAAAAATATATATATAAAGAATGTCTTGTATCTTTATTAGATCAGAAACTTTTCAGACCACCCTCACATATGCAAATGTAAAATACCATTGAAGCCAGTTATGTTATGTATAATTCCTCATGTCTGCTGATGTAAAATCCTGTCATTTTCTTCAACTTCCCTAGTATTACCATTATTAGGGGATTTTTTTTCCTCTATCCCTTATGCCTTTAAAAGTTTGGTTGAACAGAAACTCTGAATCAGAGAACACAGGACGGGTTATCAGCCTAATGCCCGGTATGAGAGAGAAATAACAGTAAGGGCGAAATGAATGACAGGAAAGACAATGGAGCAATTAGTGAATGATGGCAGGGGAAACCGGAGTTTCTAGAGAAAACCTGCTCCTGCACCTTGTCCACTACAAATCTCGCATGCTCTCCACCTGGGATCGAACCTGGGCTGCCTTGGTGGGAGCCAAACACTCGGCCAGTGTGGTCTAAAATCCTGTCGTAATTTTTAAAGCATTTAAATTTCACCATCAGGTTTGAAATTTTAGGGTAATGAATTGTACTTAATCCTGTTGGATCCCAAGTGTTGCTGAAACTTAAAAGGTACCTTAGAACACTTTTTTAACTTTTCAGAATGTGAGTGAGGGAGAGGGTCGTGATCAGAGAGGAGATGGTCCACAAGGGAGGCCACCTCGACCTCGCTATCGTCGTCGTCTGCCTCGCCAACCTCGTGGTCCTCCTCGTGGTAGTCAGAGTGAAGGGGATACAAAAGTCAAGGTAATTATACTCCTGGCAAATTAGCAAGAAAAACAATTTTATTACTCTGATGAAACCAACATGCCATATTTATATCAATTGCAAATATGTAATGCAGAATGTTATTTAGTATAAGCCTAAATGTTTTCATTTTAGAAATGAAGGAAATTTTTATTCTGATGTGGTAACATATACAGCATTATTTTGCCATAATGTCCAGGAAATACTCAAAAGCTAATTCTGTAAGTTTTTATCTGGCAGTTAACAGTGGGGCCTTATATCTAAATGTCTTAGCTTCTTAGATCTTTATAATTTAAAAATGCATAAGAGACACATTTAACTTCATATTCAGTTTCTGCTAGTTTGCATACTTTCAGTGTAGCTAGGAGCACTTAAAGTATATGAAGTTTTAGTCCATAATTAATTTCAAAACCACTTCATTGATCAAAATATTCCAATACTGTTTCCAAACTGGTCAGTTGGCTTTTGTGTTACGAAAAGTAAGCTAATGTTACTTCTATGCAAGTCCGGCAGAAATTTGTTAGTAATTTTCAATATCTGCTCATGTTTTTTGAGTTTTATGAGTCACTATGTTCACACTCAAACTTCACTCATTTAGTCACCAAACAGCTGAGGATGAGATCGAATGATCTTGAAAACGTTTCAATTATACAAGTGTAAACGTACTGACTCATAAATCAAACTCAAAAATGAAGAATACTTCACTGTTAATAATGCTTCTGCTTTTAATATTTATATCTGCTCATGTATTAAGGTTCATTAACAAAAGTGCTTACAACTTTCAAGCAGCTTATCTGCACAGTTTTATAGCCTTTCATGTGCATTAAACTGGGAAGATTTGTTGCCATTGTTCTGTTCTATTACTCAAATGACATTGATGACCATTTCTCATAGTAGTTTCACCTCAGGATTGCCATTAGTTTCCATTTAACATAACTCAATGTTTATTTTTTCCTTTTTGGTTTTGATACCTTACATGCATTACCAAATTTACTTGAAAATAAGTGCTTCCCATCCAGGACTGGCTTTTAAGTTACTTGCATTTTTACTTACATGCTACTTGCTACTTTGCCCTTTCGTTAAATTTCACAGGCCATTTATATGGCATTCTCTTCTCTTCCATCTACTCCTTCACTATATCCACTGCAGAATGGCATCCCTCTTTGGAGCCACAAAAAGATTGAGTTCACTTTCACAGCTTTAAGTTTCTCTTATTTCTTCAGTAACGAATCATGTTTGGTTATAATATTCTTGACCTGGTGCTCGTTCAGTTTCTTTCAGTGAATTCCAAAACATTTAGCTTAAAACCTACAGTGAATCCTTTTCATGAATTTGTTACTGCAAACACAAGTATAAGAGAAACTTGTTTTTAATAAACTTGCTGCTGTTGAAGATCTTGTTTTATTTGTAAGAAGAAGGTAGGTAGAGAGGTTGAAGTTGCTAATGAGTGAAGATCAGTATTTCAATCCCTGCTCCTTTTTTTGCAAAGTAGTGAAAGATGAAACTTCTCCTTGACCATCTTAGTCAAGTGGGTTTTATAATTGAGTAAATACAATAATTTCTGGATTATCTTGTTTGCACTGCAAAATCAGAAGAATGTTAATTACAAAAGAAATACTTCAAACAATACTTTTTCCAGTACTTAACAATTCTATCAGTGCTATGTCAATTGTTAGTGCTGCAAAGTGTAAGTTAGTGGTAATGTTGTACATTTAGGTAATTTGTAACCTCTTTAGAAGATCTGCAGTGTCATTTGTATATTAATCATGAGTGCTGCTAATACTACATGAATATAAAGATAAATTCACTTTTTAATCACATTACATTGACCAGTGAAAGTCTAAAATTAAATGAACACTCATATAGCTTATTAAAATAACCTTACAAATTTGGAACCTAACATTTTCTAAATATTACAGAACACTATTTAAATAGCATGAAAAACTCAATGCCATGGCCGGGATTTGAACCACGGATCTCCTGGTTTCCGTCCAGTTGCTCTAACCCATTGAGCTACCATGGCCAACATGTCGTCCTGACAATAAATTCTCCATATGACTTGTATATTTCCAAGGTAAACCACTAGGGGCTCTCGCATTTGAGATACACCGTTTGTGGCGACTTACTATCGCAAGTACTCGAGTCCCAGGCTTCATCACTTAACTCTTATTATTTTTAGTTAATTGATGGAATATTTTTAGTTAATTGATGGAAATTAACACGTGAACACTTCACTAAATACTTTTTGCAGGTGATCTATATATCACTGGTTTTAGTTTATAAAATCTTTCTACCTGCACTTGTCTTTCATTGTCACTGACATGCAGCACTCACAAGATATGTCCTGGGACATGTATTTCGTAAATTGTGGTGTTGTCAGAAGGGGATGCTTGGGCCAGGTTTCACCCTCTCCATAAGCAGCGTAACTCAAAAAAAAAAAATTGTGTTAAAGGTCTTTCCATTTCTGCAGATGTGAGTTGGGAGATGGTTCCACTTTCTGAACTGACAAACCTGTAATATTTATTAGTTTCCTCAGCAAAGTTCGGTACAAAATGAGGTGGGAAAAAGAGCTGGAAATATTCTAGCACACTGAACTTATCACTAATATCCACTGAAATGCCTGAACTATCCCTGTGGAAGTCGTGAACTTGCAGAGTAAAGTTGCCACAGCTCCACTGGAACAAAGAAGCACTGTCTTGTCTTCGCTTGGGCGGCTGCGCTGGTCCTGTTTCTTGGTCATTTTCATCATCACTGCTATATTACCAGGCACATGAAAATTGTCACTATCTGCAAACTCTGAAATCTTTGATAAATCTGATGGTAGTGACTTGAAAACCTTTAAAATTGGCATTTGAAGACGTCGACCTGCACCGCTTGAAGAAGCCATTGCAGGTTTGTTGGAATACCCTGATTACGTCACGCTGATCCCATGATTTGCTGCACTTAGCAGTTAAATGTCGCTGTCTTGCCGTACCTCCTTCAAATATTTTCTTTCAGAGTGCATTTCCATATGGAGAGAAAGATTGCAAGTAGTACGTATGCTTCCCAATAGATGAGACTATGCACCCTGAATTTTAAATGCTTACCTAGTCTTGCCATAAATACTGTTCCAAATTTTTGACACATACTGCACATCTAGTTTGGCGCGTAAACTGTGTGTGTGCACACACACCTTAACCTTGAACCATTGTTAGCTTGTCTTTGAAAGAGGAAGCATATTTAGCTCCAGGTTTCACCATGGAATGGGGTGATTATGAAAATCGTGTAGCCATCATTGTGTTGCATAAAGTTGGAAAATCTGCAAGTGACATTTACAAGATGCTACAAAAGCTGAAAATCAGCCGTATGTGTACGACACCATTGAGCGATTCACTGCAACCGGGACTGTAAAGGATAGGCAGAGGGAGGGTTGACCACACAGTGTCAGGAGTCCAGCAGCACAAAAAGCAGTGGGGGCTTGTCTTCAGTAAAATCCTGTGCAGAAGCAAGCTATCTTGTCCCGTGAAATGAACATTTTCAAAAGAAAATGTCCAGACTTCTGTAAGGACCTTGGACTAAGGGCTTACTGCCAACATAAAGGATATTATCTTGACACGCCGAAAGCGGAGTGTGTTTAAATGTTAACGTCTCCTGCAGAGTTATGCTTAAAATGGTCATCAGAACTTCCTCTTCACTGATGAAAAAGTTTTCACTATTGAGGATTCTTTCAATGTGCAAAATGACAGGGTTTATGCATCATCTCGGGAAGCCAGTAATAAGGTTCCTAAAGTTCAGAGGGCCCATCATCCCTCAGTGATGGTGTGGTGGGTGGTGAGTTAATCTGGTACCACCTAGCTACATTTTTGCGAGAAGGGCATTAAAACCAGCACCAGTATATGAAAACATTGTTTTGGAGCCTATTGTCAAGAACTTAGAGAGGCACATTGTTTCAAAACCAACCATGGACTTTCCAGTAGGATTCTGCCCCTGTCCGCAAGGCCGGGTCATGCAAGCATGGCTTCATCATGTTCCTGACTTCATTTTGCCTCCATTGGACTATCAACTGATGACTGCTTGAGGGCATTGCCTGCAAGAGGAGACGCTCCACCATTGGAAGTTTAAAGTGTTCCTTGTCAGCAGTGGCAGATTTCCCCCTGGATGTCCTCCGTTCCGCCATAGATGAGAGGCCACAAAGACTGTATCCGTGTAAAAGGTGGCCATTTCAAAAAGTGGTGCTGTGTGTAATGAATACCTGTAGGTACAACATACTAAAAGCCAATTAAAATATTTTGAATGGTGTTTGCATTTTTCACTTTTCAAGTTGTAACAGTATTTATGGCTAGACTAGGTATGAGTCCAAGCCTACATACTCCAAGCATTCAAAGTTTCAAAGGTTAAAAAGCTGGAAGAAGCTTAGACAGTGAAGCACAAGTTAAAATAAAAGTGAATTGAGAAGATATTGACACATTGCTTCACTAACACTTCATTAACACAGGACATGTTTCAGGAGCTGTTGCTCCCATCTTCGAGACTCAGCTGAAGATGGCAGCAACAGCTCTTGAAACATGTCCTGTGAAAATAATGTTAATGAAGCAATGTGTCAATCAATATCTTCTTGATTCACTTTTATTTTAATTCAAAGTTTCGTTGGAGATAACTCTTCCGTAGCAGTGAGGTTAGAAGAAGAATATTTTTCTTTGTGAAAGCAAAAATCATAGTTAAGTATAGGACATTTTTTATGCATATTTTTCTGCAGGCATTACACCATTTTCAGGTTTTTCGTGCATAATCACTTTCCTTCATACGTGCAGTTGAGGTATTCTGAAGAATGTACAAAGAACTTATTCTTTGATATAGTGTATAGTAATGTGAAAGTGTTGGTGTATAGTGAACATTTTTCATTGCTGTCATGATCTCTATTGAGACATGCTGAATGGGAAGAAAAAATGTATTGTGTAAATAGACCTAAGTTTATTAAATTAAGCTCCTGTGTAGTAAACCCTTTCAAATTGTAACCTTATAGTGAGATTTCCAGGAGATTTTGTTTTGCCGTCAAATATAAGAATTCTGTTGCTATAGTGCCCAGCATGAAGGAAAGAATACAGGCTGATAACCATACAGATTATTTTATCCTGAAAGCGGTAATAAAACATTTCACTAATGTATAGAAGTAGGCAGCTATTTTTTTATGGTAGCCAACGTTTACATCTTTAATATACTCAGGCATTTCCCTTATCTAGTTTTTTTCGCTCTCCCTGGTTGTGTAAAATAAAATATCAATATGAAAATCCTTCCATCCTTCCAACCTCCTCTTGAGAGTTGGAAAGACACTCACTTCAGCCATTACCATAGCCCCCCTTCCTATAAAATATTCCAATCAGAAACCACAAGCTTATATTTGCAATGTATACTTTCCCAAACAGTAAATGGAAATAAGTAACGTTCAAATTTACAGTATTTGGAAAGATTCTCTTTGGAAGGTAATCAGTTATAGTGCATCAGTTAGTTTCTACTTGTTTCATTTCACATTAAGAAGCTGAGCAATTTTATCAAGCCTAGCCAATATCAAGTGCTATTTGCAGGGTATAAATATTTTATTAAAAAGATTTTCTCTTTAAATCAAAATATAAATAAGATATTTATATGCAAACTTTGACATGCTTATTACTTTTCTCTTCCTATACCAGAACTAAAGATTTTCTTGTTCTATATAAAAATTTGAATTCAAATGTAATGCCTCCATTTTGAGTAATGTGTCCTTGTAATGTAAATCCTTTAAATTCCAGGTGAACTGATCAAACATTTGTATATTTATTGCTGTAACTTGTCTTTATATACTGAAACTTGCATTACTCACACTTCAAAAAGGAATTAAAATGTTAAATGTCATTTCATTAGGAATTTAGAGGATTTATATTGCAAGGATGCATGACTAGATGAATGCACTGCAGGTTAGACTGTTATATATGAATTCAAATTTTAAGCAGTAGGCTCTGGCATGGAAAGAGAAAGCATAGTAAAAAGTCAGTATTTGCACATAAATGTCTAAATAACCAGAAAAAGAAGGTAATTAAAAACTACTCTAGATATGGGTTTCTAAAATGGTTTGAGAGTTGACCATTGTTATATGTTGAATCTGAATCATTCTTGTGGTGATTGATGTTTAGTGTAACAAAATCATATACATGATTTTAAAATGAAATTTAAAAGTTAGTGACAGTGAAGTTGGAACATTGAGTCTGTTGGGATATACTGTCTTGCTTTTTATTCTTCATATTCTTTATTCTTTGGAAGCTTCTACTTCTATCTTCAGCTTTGGTCTGACTGAGTGTGCAGGAAATACATGCTTGGATGCATCATCTATAGTGGTGAATTCTGGATTTTCTATGAATGCTGCTAATGACTGTATTTCAAATTTTATGTCTTTTGCCGTTAGTGATAAGAATGCTGTCCCAATCTTAATTGAAAGGATATTTTTTAGGAATGGTTGATATATGGCTTGCTCCAACTAATTTGTCTGTTCATCTGATTGCTAATTAGGTATCTGAAGTGCTCTTTTCATCAAGTTTTGTGTTTAACACACATCAGATTACAGTATTATCTTTCAAAAAGTAATGTCTTGGGTTCTGTTCTTGTAGCTGTTTGTTATTTACTGAGGAACTGATTTAATCCTGTAGGATGTTTCCCGAGCAGAAAATGTACATTTCAGGGGTCCCATTCTAGGTAACCAGATTCATTATCTATCATTCAGTTCTATGTGGTGGTCTTTGCAGACTTGTAGGTACTGTAAATCCCATGATGTTTTCTTAAGATCTTTCCAAGTATTTAATTTGAAAAGGTGAACACAAATTGATATTATCTGACTTCATTTATTTGTGACTGTTTATTTAAATCTAGGCCGTAAACCTGTGTTATTGCTGCAGTTTCATCAGTATTTATAAGTGAATATAAACAACCATGTTCATACCATGTTCATATTCATTGTTCTACTTTCTCCATTTTAAGATATGTAAATTACTGCAACAGTTTCACTACTGCTATGATGTACTAAATATTCCATATATTTTTTTGCTCAGATACCAGATAAGATCAGTCATTTATGTATTTTAACATAGAGAAAATGTGCAGAAATGTTAATTGAAATGGGCAGCTTGTTTTCAGATCAGTATGTTTACATTTATATTGCCTTTTAAAACTAAAATTGACAATACATTACAGAAAAAACGTTATTTGAACTGAAAGAAACTTGCTCTCACATTAATTTAATATGCAGTTGGTCACTGGCGGGTAATGCATTCAGTATTGGAGCTTGACTCTGAGGTGAAATTGTCTGTCAACATAATTAACTGTAACATTTCTCCTCCAACTGCATTAATTTTTAAAATGTCCATCTTTCCCAAAACTGTTTCAGGATTTTCTCTTGTTTTACAGAATGTTTGACCAGTAATGTCCTTTTTAGGTGTCTCTGAACATTCACAACGCTCTGTTCTGATTTGCCAGTATATTCAGCAGTTAATTTCACAAAGTAATTCACTGTAACATACTATGTTTGCAATACTGTCATCTTCTGCTTCCTTTCCAATCAAGCGTTTCTCCTAGAATGTTACGGAAGAGATACTTTTCACCAGATGACACAGTTGTACCTTCTGTTTTAATTATACTGTTTTTAGCTTTCCTACCAGTTCAGACATTTCCTTATCTTCAGTTTAAAATTTTTGTAGTGCTCTAACCTTATTGGCTAGTTATTTGGACAGACTTGAGGAATTAAAGTTTTTGACTGAATCTCGTCTCATTGCCGGGTTTATAAATATTGAGGGCTTCAGCTTGCTATAAGTCTTATTGTTACCATTGCATATACAAGAATATTAGCATTTTGAAAACTGTTGTCCAGTGTAGTCATGCCATTTCTCTTAATATTTGTAAAAACCATTTGGAAGTTTAACTTAATTTAAAACATTTCCTTTCCTTTCTTCCTTTTCCATTCTTTGCAACATTTTAAACTTTTAAATCAAACTCAGGAGGAGGCCATGTTATTCGTTCTATTCTCAGGAGTAATATAGTATATTAAACAAAAAGCACTCTGGAAATAATAAAAGCCACTAATGTGTGGTCCGTTCTTACCACTGGATGCTGTATCTTCAGGATTAATATACTGAGTGTATTCAATACAAAGAGGAATGTTGAGAATAAGAATTCACGAAGACCTGTAGTCTGTTCTTATCGCTGGGTGCTGTATCTTGTCAGGAGTAATATAGTATATTTTATACAGTAAGGGCTGTTAAGAATAATAAAAGCCACTAAGACTTCTAGTTTATCACTGGCTTCTATCTTCTGAGGAGTAACCTAGTATATTCAATACAATATGGCATGCGGAGAGTAAAAGCTAATCATACTTGTAGTCTGTTCTTTCCACTGGGTGCTATGTAGGTACAAAAACAGAAAATAATTTTTCATACATGTATATGAAATGTATAATAAGATCTATGAAGAATGTGAACACATAGATTTCTTGAATCTTAAATACTTAACACAGTAGCATCAATGCAAAAGAAAGCAGTTGGTGTAACTCTAGTAGGTTTGTTTTAGTTGGAAAATACTAGTTTTATACAATGTTGGGCAAGTTCTCATTGTGTGCCTAAGGAGGCTTTAAGAGGTGAGTAATGTAAACATATGGGCTCTTCCCCATGTTTTTCTGTAGTGAATTTGGGGGAAAAAATATTGTATTATATGCAGTATAGTGGTACTTATTCATTGAAACTAATTGTTCTTGAGCATGCTTGTATTGGTAAATTTGATTTCTTTGTAATTATCCAGAAGATTTGATATAAAATAAATTGCGTTAGAATTGGCTAAAATTAAAATTTGTAGGCAAATTTGAGTGCTTGATGGTTATGGTGAGCATGTTTCTCTTCATCTTAGGAGTAATATGATAGAAATATATGTAAATAGCTTTAGAACTGGCTCCTTCAGAGCTTTGTAGGTATCACAGTTCTTGAATTCGTCTTCGTGGCTTCATGTTAATTGTGTAGAGAAATATGTCATCTCGTTTTCAGCTGCTCTCCAGTTATGCTGCATGGTTGTTAACCTTATGCATGTCTGTTTCTTTCAGTCTGAGGCAACTGAAGGTTCGTCAGAATCACAGGTGAGCTAGTGGGTTCACATAATTGTTTCACATAATTGTTAAGAAATATGCATGCGAGTTTTCTCTTTCAATTGTGCAGAAAAGAGATTAAGGAATTGGGTTTTAAATGCATGAAATCCTAAGAAAAAGCTGAAAGTGGTTATGGGTGAAAATTTTTTGTTTTGGCATACACAGTAATCATAGGTGTTTGGTTTTACTGCTTCTGGTGACATTGCATTATATTTTGTTTGTCCAGTCTTTTTGCTAGATCTTTTCAAATCCATTTTGGACTTCTTTTGTTCTAGGTAGTTTAAACTATTTGTTTTTTTTTTTTTTTTTTTTTTTTTTTTTTTTTTTTTTTTTTTTTTTTTTTTTCCACTTTATCACTTACATTTTATATTTTTGAGGGACTAGTTTTGGAAGCCATCGCCTCCATTATCAACCTTTTTCCAACTGTCTGTTGCTGTCTGGTGTTTAAGAAAATTAAAAAGGCTAAACCAAAGAAAACCATTAAGGAAGCAACCACATTTACAAAAGAAAAAAAAAAAGCAACAGCATGTTCAGTGCATTCACATACCACCCAAAAACATTTAACAAATTAAAAAAGATCTTTAAGGAACAAAATATCAACTTGGCAGCTGCTAATAGATACTCAGTTTTTAAAATTTCTTAATTAAAAAACAAAAGATGAAATTCCACCAATTAACAGATCCAGAATATACTAAAGTTGTAACAATTGTGAAAACTCTACATAGGTCAAACTAAAAGAAACTTAAAACCCAGAGTCAAAGAGCACTTTAGAAACATAAAAATGAAACAAGTCAGCAATAGCATTTTATTTTTGGAACAAAAACCATGGTATTGATCCAAATCCAAAATGACTAAAAGGAGTGATAAACCAAAATAAACTGGCAACATTCATGAACATATTCATATGGAAAAATAAGGACCGAGTAATGAACTTCAAAGTCCCACCAGTAGATAATTTGACAAAGAAGTACAATAGCCAGAGAAAAGAGCAGATGGCAACAAACAGTTGGAAAGAGGTTTGATAATGGAGGTGATGACTTCGGAAACTAGTCCCTCAAAAATACAAAATGTAAGTGAAATGTCAAAAAAAAAAAAAAAAATATATATATATACAAATAGTTTTTCAATTAATTTTCACGTCACTGTTACTAAATTCCTCCAATCATGCATAAAGGTCCATAAGTATTTGTCCATGACCAAAACAAGTTCTTGATCTTGTATTAGCAAACAGGGGTCCTTTTGTGTTAACTTATGATTCTTTGTTCCCTAGCTTCCTTGCTCCTCTCAATTTAACATTAGCCTTGTACATGCAATTCACACTGTAATGTGATCAATGTCCTTTACTTTTATCTTGTCATTTTCCATAATGGCATGTCTGATATACATAAGCATGTGAATCCCAAGAGCTTAAATAATAAATCTGATTGGTTGAAAATTTTACAGCAAGTGTCACTGTATACATGTAACAATAATTGCAGCATTGCGTTTGTTATGAATTATAAAAATACTGATAGGACTGTGTAACAAGTTGAACATTGAACTTATTTTGAAACAGCATTACCTGGCCTACAGTTTATCCCCCCTCCTTACACCTCTAGTAAGGGTGATGGCCAGAAATGTTTCTGATACTATTTAGGATTTGCTCATTAGTTTCTTTCACAATGCAAAAATAAAAGGTTATCTTACAGGTAGGACTTCATGCTTATTTTGATGGTAACAGTTTTATTCATTATTTTCAAGTAAAGGTCTCAATTCTCTGCACTTTTGCTCACATCATTTAGGTTGCCAACGGTCAGCCTATTGACTTGAAGCACTACAACAAAATATTAACTTCACTTTTCAAAAGTACCCTTCTTCCTATGCTATTCAAGCATTAGGAGGAAGGAAGAATGGTCTGTCAATGCACCTTCTCCATACTTTCGCTACCAACTTAACCATACCCATATGCATCAGAATACACTGCGGAGACTCAAACTGTTATCAGTGTGAAATTGTTGTATAGTTTTATTTTCATTGTACAGTCCATTTATGTTCTGGGCTATTACATACTTTATCTCTGCCAGCAAAGGAGGTGTAAAATACCTGCACAATTTCAAGAAAATAAAATTATTTTTAACAATCTAAAAATTAAACAAAATATTTGTTTTTGCTCATTCTAAGTAAACACACAAATATGCACTGTTGCTTAAACTGCAAACTGACCTACATGGGTGTAGCGCTTTGCATGTATAGTTTTGCTTCTAATTTTCTCGTATCCTCAAATGCTATATTTATTTAGTGCTATTCTCCTTGGCATTTTGAACTTCATTTTATCCCATTGTACTTTATAGCTTGCAAAAAATTTTCTGTGAATTTGTAAATGAAATTTTTGTTGCTTATTTTCCTCAGTGTTACTGTTACATGATTCATGTTCTATGATAGTTGCATTGTCTGTTCATTCTTAATGGCACCACTCAACACTTAAAAACAAATAACCAGCATAAGGTATTAAGCATCATTAACTTCTGTGCTAAGCATTTTTGTACAAACTATTTTAAAATAAATTTACACATTTTCACAAAGGATTGTTTCAGTGCATTAAACATCACATAACATCACATTGCATGACAATTGATAATAAATTGTAGCTGCTCATTGTGCACTCCATTGAAATGGGATTGAAATGAGGTAGTTTTGAAGTAGAATGTTGCAGGGGTTGGAAGCATTGGGTGAAGGTAGATGATGGCTAGATGCTGGATCTGTATGTAGCAATTTGTCACAGTTCAAAATCATTTGGTTTTAATTTACAGAATCTCTGCAGTTATGCAGTATATTTTATCATGTGGCAATACTGAGTTTCTCGTGGTTATTTGTAGGAAGTTTCTAGTGTGTATATGTAGTACAGTGCATAAGGAATTCGTTTCATGTTTTTGCCCATTTCTTTCTAAGATTCCCTTAGAATCCTGCTAGCTGATAGCCGTATAACATCTTATCACAGGTTGGCCATGTTTGGAAGGTAAGGAATTTCTTATAAATAAATACAAATGCTTGTATTTCACTTTCACTTTATTTGTGAAATTTAATGGTGTGCTTAGTTATAATCCTCCAGAATTACATGTACTATATACATTCTCTTACATGAATTTGCAATTACTTTTAGCTGCATCTTTATAATTGAAAATGACATAATTTTATCTTAGTAAACTTTTGATGCTTTCTTAGCGTATGATGTAATCTTCTCTGAAAATGTTTGTGCACATCTAAATAATTGAGTTTTCTCTTCTATCATCTGTTTGCTAGCACTCGTAAAAAAAAGTCCTCGCATAATTCCAACAAAGAATAAACATTAATTTGAACAACATATTTGGCATCATATACTAAAAATATTTCTTCCTAAATAATTCCCTTGTTCCCCCCTCCCCACCCTTCATAGTTCAGTAACATGAGATGTTTACTTTGAAAGCGCAATTTTCCGTACTGTTCTGAGTGAACTTACAACAAATTAAACATTGAAATGAGTTTCTCTCACAGGAATCCAAAAACTGGATATGGCAAAAGCCAGGTATATTTTGCAGCTGTTTAAGGATTTTTTTATGCTGTTAGGATGAGAAGTGTAATCTGAGATGTTGACAGTTCCAGTACGTAGTCTTGAATTACCCAATATTGTCTTAAGTAAATACAGGGAAAATTCAGTAAAAAGCTTTAGTCCACCCATTAGAATCCAATCTCGAGTCTTTTACAAGCTGAAGTGCATACCCTACTTCTACATCTCATCGATGGGTAGTGAACAATTAGCAGCTACATTATACACCCAAATTATACCTTTCACTTGGGTATTATTGTAGCAACTTGATTACTAACCAGCTAATAGGGGATTTACGTATTTTCAGCAAATGGAAATTTATTTTCTTGATTATACAAACACCTTTCCTGTTTAATCCTACTGCTGTGCAGGTGGTGCTGGTTTGGATTCTGGTTTAAAGGATATTTTTATTTTCTATGCTAGAAATTTTTTAGAAGTAATGACTAAATTGAATATTAATAGAAGCCTTTGGAAGATTCTCCGTTAGAAATATATAGCTCCTTCAGTAATTATGACAGTAGGATTTAAAGTTATGAACCTTGCAGTATAACTGAAAGTTATTTACGGGCTGTTATGCTGTGGTCTGCTGAAGTTTAAATATCCAACGTTTCGCCTACAACTGCAGCAGACATCTTCAGTGGTATGGTCCTAGTCTCCTCAAAAATTCATAGAGCACCTGAAATACCAACTGAACTGTATATCCCGAGCGGCCTCCACTGGTTGGTCCAGATGGCAGATGGAAAGAGGGAGGTGGCAGGCTTCATTGCAGATTAAATTTAAAGGGAGTCGATTAATGACACTAAACAACACTTTTAAAATTTCCCATAACATGTTTCAGAGACTTTGCCTCCATCGTCAACCGGATATCAACTGGTTCTCAGTGGTGTAGCTGGCGATATTTTGTCATAGGTCTTCTCTGGTGGCGATTCGAGGAACTTGCTGAACAAATCTTTCTGGTGGATGTCGAAATTGAATACTTTGTTACTTTTTGAAATGAAGATTTGTTCCCATGTGGACAGTTCTTGTTTTCCTGATGTATGTTTTAATAGTTTTGGTTTTGGATTTATGTTTTTTTTTTTTTTTTTTTTTTTTTTTTTTTTTTTTTTTTTTTTTTTTTTTTTTTTTTTTCCCAAAAATGTGTGGCAACTGCTGATTTTTCTAATTGTTTATATTTTATGTTCCTAAAGTGTTCCTTTGCTCTTGTTTCCTCCAATCTGTACATGAGTGCATTAGAAATAAGGATCACCAAAGGTTTCCCTTGGATGTTCAAACTCTGGCAACGATATGTAATGACATCATTGCAGCATTACCAAAAGAAACGTCAGTGATGCACTAAAACTTTTAAATATCCAAGAAGAAAGCATAAAGTTCACAGTAGAAATAGAAAGACAAGTATTCACCAGTTTTGGATCTAAAAATAATGAGAAATAAAAACAGAATAAACTTTGGCATTTACAGAAAACCAACACAGACAGACAACTACATAAAAGCTAATGGCTACAACCCAATATCCCACAAACAGGCAATCTTCAACACACAGACTGGTCAACATTCCTCTCACAGCAGAAGAATAGAAAACAGTTTTTGGGAAAAAAAACCACAACATAAATCCAGAACCAAAATTACTAAAACATACATCAGGAAAATAAGAACTGTTCACATGGGAACAAATCTTCATTTCAAAAAATAGGAACAAAGTATTCAATTTCGACATCCCCCAGAAAGATTTGTTCAGCAAGTTCCTCGAACCGCCACCAGAGGAGACCTATGAGAAAATATCGCCAGCTACACCACTGAGAACCAGTTGATATCCGGTTGACAGTGGAGGCTGTCTCTGACACATGTTCTGGGAAAATTTAGTGTCATTAATCGACCCCCTTTAACTTTAATTTATTACAGCACTGTTTTCAACACTTCCAAGAAAGGAATTGTTCATTCCAGATGTTGCTCCCTTCTGATTGGTTTGTTTTGATTTCTCCTTTTTTGTGCCATTTCTTGTGTTCATTGACAGGATGCCAGTTGCTTTTCTTTCTTATTATAAATTATAGAAATCCTTATAATTTCAATAAGAAAAGCAACTGGCATCCTGTCAATGAACACAAGAAATGACACAAAACAGGAGAAATTAAAGAAAATCAATCAGAACAGAGCAACATCTGGAATGAAGCCCACTCCTCCCTCTTTACATCTGCCATCCAGACCAACCAGTGGAGGCCGCTCGTATGAATACAACAGTTCAGATATTGGTCATTTCAGATGCTGTGCAAACTTCTCTGAGGAGACTTCGACTGCATCACTGAAGATGTTTGCTGCAGTTGTGGACGAAACAGCTGGAAGTTCAAACTCCAGCAGATCACGACATAACAGCCTGGAAATAACTTCCAGTTATATTGATGCCAGTCATGAAAGCCTACATGCTTATAAACACATTGCCTTAACTTTTGACATGGAAGAAGCATTGCCTATGCGCATTGCAAAAAGCAGGAAAAAATTATTTTAATTTCAAGCTGCGCTGTACTTGAAATGGTTCTTACATAAGATTTTAAAATATAAAGATATAAATTTAGAATTGTGAAAAAAAAATATAAAAGCCTCAAATAAGTAGCTTTATTTTCTAGTTCCCAAGATCTGAACTGGATTATTTATTTCTAATTTCTCAACTACAGTCCGGCCGCTCTATCTCCGGCTCTGACAGTTCTCGAGAGGGGGAAGCGCGTTGTTGCCAGTTCTTTAGCGGGAATTTCAAGCAGAGGAACATATGTATTTTAAATATTTCACGCATTTGCAGATCGTAAATTCGTAAGTGTATGTGGACAACGTGTATATACATGATCCCAGAATAGTTGCATATGGAGACAATATACCATTTAATGGAAAAGAAACAACAAAAATCTTCTTTGCACGACTGGGAAATTTCATTCTCAATATAATATTGATATACATGTCGCCTTATAGCATCCTTTTGAAAAGCATCAAGTGAAGCTTTAAGGCTGCCTCGTTGCCTTTGCTTTCCCGGTGTACGCAGAACTGCAGACGGCGAACTTAAATCAGCTGGCACTTTTCCTTGGTCACATTCTTCCCACCTTCAAGGCGTCACAAACTCTGTCCAGCACCTTGGTAACAGGTAGTAGAGGTCCACCATTATCCCGCTCCTTCTCGAAGTACTCACGTAGCCTGAATATAAATTCACGGCTTTGGCTCTTATAATAGCCGATTATTTTCTTGAATTCTGACGAACCAGTAGTCATATTACTATAATAGCAATGATAATAATAATACTTACAGACGCTACCAATCGGAATTCACGCACACAAAAAATTAAACCACCAGCGTGGGATCCAAAAGCAACTAAAAGCCATGTGGTCCACACAAAATTGCAGTGGCAACACGGTGCTGGATTTGCAAGCCACGCCTAGCAGCGACAACGCTGATTGGCGCTAGCAGACAGTTTTAACTTCCTGACCACGACACCGGATGTACAGACTCACAGTACCATCAACAGAAGCAGTTGGTGTGCGTGAAAGGTGTGAACGAAATATTCGAATAGTTATGTTGTAAAGAATATCTTGCATGATAATGAAATTACAGGTTGGGTTTCAATGTTTTGAAGCTAATATAGTCCTATACTCTCATTATAAAAATAACTCTGATGATATGTTTTCAGTTACTCATATGTTGGTAGTATTAACCTTCCCCCTCCACCTCCTGCAGCCACTAAACGTCAGAGCCGGAGATACAGCGGCCGGACTATACTTACATATAGTAAGGGGAGGCAGTGTTATGAGGGTCTGATAAGTCTCGGGCCTCACATAGAGATGGTTTCACTTGGCCAGTTTGAGCGAAAGCATCATATAGTTCAACTCTAGACTAGCTTGTATCTATATTTACAGGTCAATGTCATGTTTAGTTTTTGAATGACAGCCTTTTAAACAAAGCAAGTGTAGGAGTTTCACGAAAATTGAGGATTTGGAAAAACAAGCAGTGGTTACTGTTGGCCAATGCAAAGAAAGTCCCCGAGATGAATGTGCCACCCTTACACAGTGGAACATGGACAGCAAGTGACAATGCATGCAGTGCAAAAAAAAAAAAAAGCATGCACCCTATTTGCTCAGTATACTAAAACCAAGACGGTTTAGTCACAAAAGTAGAAATCACCAGAATGTTTTTTAATGGGCTGTAACTGAACTGTCCCAAGTGCTAAAAACATGTTCAGGCAGGGTGTTGCAACCCTCTTTATCTCATTCCCTGGAGACTTTCTTTGCTGTGGTAAGGCTTTAACACCTAAAGAAATCAAGGATATGGACAGTACATTGAACTGCTCCTTCATATATAGTGATTAAAAGATAGGTTGCAAAGTTTAAAATGGGACGTACGAGCACTAGTGATAAGCCTGAGCCTCGCTCTGGATGCTCTGTAGAATTCAACTCCAGAGATGATTGAAAAAATTCATTATTTAGTACTGTAAGATTGCAGATTAAAGTTTAAGATAGAGGCTGTAAAAAAAAAAAAAAAAAAAAAAAAAAAAAAAAGCGAACTCAATTTTCTCAACTAATAAATTTATGGAGATTGTTTTCTGGGTTGCAAAGGTAATTTTTGTTTACTTGGAAAAGGGTAAGTTTCACTGGCAACTTATTACTCATGCTTATTTCAACATTTGAGTGATGGTGAAAAGAAAGTCCTCATTTGGCAAAGAAAAAAATGTTTATGTTCCGGCACATCGTTCAGTCATTGCAATGGGAAAAATGTGCGAATTAAAGTTTGAATTGCTTGAACATCCACCCTATTTGCCAGATCTGGCACCCAGTGACTACCTGTTCGCGAACCTCAGAAAATAAGGAGATATCACAGCAGCGAGAAAGTCATTGATGTGGTAAACGGCTATTTTAAGAGCCATGATAAATTGCACTACAGGGATTAATTAAATTAGAATGCTGAAATGATAAGTGTATTAGCCTTTCTGGAGATTATGTTGAGAAATAAAGGGGGGAAACTAAAATGTTTTTTAATATATATATTGAGGCCCAGGACTTATCAGCAGACCGTATGGCCCAGTTATTCTTGTGCGCGCGTGCACACACACACACACAATGTTTTGGAGGGATGCAGTCTTTTGTGATTTTGGATCACTGTAATCTGTGTGAAATTAAGTTGTGGAAATGAAAGTATTAAAAGTTGCAATACTTAGTTTTTTCATGTGTTGATATTGATATGCTGACACTTCACACAGGACTACCTTTAAGCAGGAATAGGGCAAGCATGTGGAGGTCTGAAAAGCCACATTATAAAATACCACAATAATGTATGTGTTCAGAATTTTTGCACATCTTTACTTATCCAAATGTATTATGTGCATTACTTGAGACTTCATGGAGTGCTGTTACAGTAACTTTTCAAAATGCTTGGAATTATTGCATGCCTTGCACAACTTTAAACAACCCATTATGTTTTAAAATTGGATCTTGGAACAATTTCTTCTATCTTAAGCTGTACTCAAAGCATATGGCAGATTTGTGATGAAAATTCCTATAGCTTTAAACTTTGAACATAGGGTAAATGTCTTCACAGACTTACAGCATCAGATATTTTCAGTGTGTAAATGAACTAGTTATTAATATATAAATTCATTGCATGTTATTTTATTCCAGGAGACCACCCAGGCTGTGCAGAATACAACCACAGAGAGCAATGCTTAAGATCTACATGCCCATCATGATGCCATTTAGTAGATCCAGGGGCACATTTAAAAGATAAAAAAAAAAAAGAAAAGAAAAAATCCAAAAAAAAAAGGGAAATTTAACATCAAATTTTGTGTTAGTGCATGAGCTAAATCAACAATGAGACCTGATTTTAATTTTTAGAGTGAAGACACCTCCTTAAAAATACCTGTGTGATGTCCTCTTTGGACTTTAAATCTTTCCACCTATTGCCACAACAGAGATCAAGGCTCAAAATGAAACCTTTTGTGTTTTTAGGTTGTTACATCATAAGAAAGCAGATGGTGAGTTGTAGTTATGAGGTGTAGGAGGGTTTTTCTTCGAGAGTTTAATATTGTCATTCTGTTCTTGCACCCAAAGTTACTTTTGTTGTTGTTTGTTATTTGAAGTTTTGAAAATAAATGATCTTCATGTTTGTCATGTTTGTATATTATGGGAGCAACTATAAACTTGAATGTGTACTGTGTACTGATTTTAGTTCTAATGGATGTGGTTTGATTTTGAGTCTTGGAAAGAGAATTCAATCTTTATAATAGGAGGAGTGTCAGTCTATAGCACATGGCAAGCGGAGCAAGGGGTTGATCACTTTTTTTATTAATTAAGCACCCCAAATCTCCGGGTCAGGCATGTATGAAATAATTTTGCAGCTTTGGGGAACTCATTGGGGTGAAAATGCATATGAATGGAAAAATCTAAATGTACTTTGTAATTCAACTTCTTGTTCTGTAAGAAAAATGTCCTGCTCCATTTGGATTGTATGTATATCATGCATTTGGTTTTTTCTTTTGTGTGTGAAAAAAAGTTGTCTATTCCAACTTGATGGGTAGGGTTAACTAATTTGCCATGTGCTTGGTCGACTTCCTAATTTTTGTAGGATCAGGTGATAATTATAACCAAAAGAATCCATGCTTGTCCAACAATGCATGTGTTTGATGAAATGAGAAATTGCATAAAATATAACAGCTAGTGTACACGTTTGGAAAAGTTGAATATTTTCATTGTATAAGAAAAAACTGCTTAGTTGAAGAGCAATATTCAAGACAAAGAAAATTAATAAGTACACAAAATGTGACTGAAGTAGTCGAATCAGCTTTAAGTTTGTAACAGCAATAATGATGGCCAAGAAAGTCATGTGGGCCACCAAGAATTAAAGGTCGTTATTTAATTTCAAAAGTCATCTTTGGCATATTTATGAGAAGCACCGCACTCGTTTGAGTGGGCAAATTAGGGTGTTCAAACAATGTGGCGTACACTGCCAGCCACAGTGAATGTACAAAAAGAAACATTAATTTTTCACGAAACATGTGCATTTTGAATAAACAAGCCAAAAAAATTGAAAATGTCTTCTTTGTAAATTCCTTTCTCCTGTCGTTAATTCTAGTCAAATAGAACATCCTGAATTTCCCTGCTTCATGCATCCTTATCCATCATTTCAGCAAACTGATTCCTTTCTTCCTTCTGCTTATCTTTGTTGTGATTCCAAAATTGCACTTGTCTAAACACTGCTAACACAGTAGAAGTAGGACGTATTCAAAGAAAAATATTGAGCATTATCAATGTTGGGCCTAACTAAAAAAGCTGCACTATTTTGAAACCACAAACATTTATAAATAAATTGTCCATTAGGAGCATATGCAGCACTTAGGTGTGCTGGAATTATTCTTTGACAGCAAGCTCAAAGTTCTTCAGGGTAATGTGAAAATATCTTGCTTTTCTGTTGGTCAAGGATTTAATCAGTTAAATCAAAATGCCTAGCTAAGGTTTGATTAAAAATGCATTTTATTTTGTCATGGAAGTGGCGATTTATATATATAATGGAAGAGCTGTAGGTATGATTTGAACATCCTGAAAAAAAGTTTTTGCAGTCTTGTAAGTTGTCACAAAGTCAAAGTGGATATGTGAAAAGTTGTAAATGTTATGAAAGAAAAAAATTTTACTATAAATTCTATTTACCGAATTTATGGAGGGAATCAACCACTAGTGGCTACAGAACTGAAGGTGCTACTGTTTCTCTTAATTATGATACCTTTATTCTATATTAAAATATTGCATTTTGATACAGGTGCCACAAAATATATATTTGTGGTGAAATCTAATATTTTTAGATGTAGCACAATACTTCCTCTGCATTTTAAATATCGGGTAGAGAAAATAAAAATACTTTTCTTTATATTTGGAGGCCTCAATGAACTCTACATGTAGATTTTTTGAGCGGAATGCAGTACTTTCAGGTAGTAATAGAGAAAACGTATAGACAAAAATTGCAACACAGATGCTTACCTCAGCATATTGCACAAACACAGCGAGTCCAGTGTATGTATAGATTAGATTGATTTGCGTTCAGTAGGTTCACTTGTAGCCAGAACAGGCTGTGAACATTGAACATGTCCAGAGGTATAAATTTTCATAGCATATATATGTACAAAAGTTAACATAAGACATATTATAGTACACAGGCATTATAAACAACAATATGGAAAACATAGCAGGGATATATCGAGATTCAACTGTATTGGAACACCACAGTGAAGCGAAAAATTATTAAATTTTAGATGAGTCGCATTTTTTACACATCTGCACAAGAGCCGTAGATGCAAACGAAGATTTGCGAAACATGTCCTCAAAATAGGTACGAAAGTGAAGCAGATGTGTAAAAAATGCGACTCATCTAAAATTTAATAATAGCAGGGATAATTTGTGATACAAAATGAAACACTTTTTAAACCAGCTTTCACTTGGCTTATGCCAGTACGTCTCAACCTTTTTGCAATGCATACCATTCTGGTTATTTATTAAATACATATACATTAAAAATAAACTTTCAACTTGCATCAAATATTTATAAGTAATGATTTGTCATTGGAATTAAAAGCACTGAAATTATCAACTTTTTCTATAAGAACATTAGGAAGTGCGCCAAATATTTTGATAGTTTCCTAATACACACCTTTCTGAAAGCAAGAAAGTTTAGTACTGGGATAATGGATATTATACTTTTGTCTAGTGTTTATTTTGTGAATTACATTATTTGTTGCAAATAAGGCATGATTGGATACAAAGAATTTTAGGATCGAGAATATATACATGCAAGGAAGCGTTAATATCTTCAATCTTGTAAAAAGATCTTTACAGGAGCATCTGGTGTGGGTGTTAGTAATGATTCTTACAGCCCTCTTTTGCATAAATACTTTTTTACTTTCTACTGAGTTGCCCCAAAATAATATTCCATATCCCATAATAGAGTTAAAGTATGCATAATATACTAATTTAAATGTGTCACATTAACCAGCTCTCGGATAGCATAACAGGCAGAGCTGAGTTTAGGTAAGATATAATTTATGTGAGCTTTCCAATCTAAACATCTGTCTACTTGAAGGCCCAGAAATTTTATGCTGTCAATTTCTTCTAATAACATATCATTAATCCCGATTTCTATTTCAGTATGTGATGTACGACAGGTTATAAATTTGACCATTTTTGTTTTGTCTAGATTCACAGATAATTTGTTTGCTTTAAACCAGCATGACATACAGTTCAAAACATAATTCATTTTAATTATACAATCATTTAAATTTGTACGGGTCACCAGGACACTAGTGTCATCAGCGAAAAGAACTGTACTTGCAATGTCCTTTATATAGTGAGAGATCATTTATATAGATAAGAAATAATAAAGGCCCTAACACGGAACCTTGGGGTACTCCATGAGTTACTATTTTCCAGTTCGAAGTTTGTTTTTCATAACCAATATACTCTGTTCAGATGTAATCATGTCTTCTGGACAGCAATGTGTCATACATCGGCAGGCGCAAGAAAACATAGACACATAGACAAAGATTTCTCAGATGTGCCGAGCACCACTATATTGGAATCAAGTTCAGTATTTTTGCCGCCTGAGACTAGAGACTGTCAATGTGTTTTGCAGCCTCCTCTTCAGACCATCGGTTGCGAGTGGCACATCCCATCGTGAAGGTTGACGCGCGCGGCGTCTTCGAGTTCCCGCTTAAAAGTTCATAAGTATTTCGTTAAACTTATCTTCCATCTGGCGTTCAACTCATTAGCAGTGCAGTCCACTCGTCCTTTCAGAACGCTAATCCGTTCCCCGCCTTGTGTTAACCCGTTGGTCAAGAAGTTTCATTTTTCTACAGGGTTCCCCTGTCTTCGCTCACCGGATCACTTCCTCGTTGATTTTGCTTGACTTTCTTCTCGCTTTCGTTTTCCATTCCCGCTTGTCCATGCCGGATTTCATTTCGCTTCTATTTTTACCTTCGCACTCTCCTTTTGGATTCCAACTTGCTCACACCAGATTTTAATTGAGAATTCGTTGAAATATTAATTCGACTTCATAAATTTAATTTCCCAAATAATTTCCTCCGTGTGGCGTTTTATGTCGCTCGACATCTGTGTTACGAAAAAGACAAGTGGTGCTTGCCTCACTTTGTCACTACAACTATCTACAACGCTTAGTTACTTCCACTTCTATGAATGCCAAGCAAACAACTGCTATGTGCCTCTACTGTACACACCAACTCGCGCTTCTCGACACTGAAAGAACGTTTCACTAAACTATTGTTTGAGTTTGACACTACTATGGCTGGCCGTAGAGCTCACTTACATAGGACCATATCAAGAGAGGATGGTTCTGGAAACAAACTGAAAACATCAGTCCTGGCTTTGTCAGTAACAATTACATGTTTTAGAAATCTATTAATTTTCAAGTATGTAATTACGTTGAGGCGTATCGAACTTCAGGTGACCAGCGCTGCCATCGTCCCTTATTGGGTCTTATCTGGTTGATTAGATGAGTGAAATATTAGTAGGGTATGTACAGTAAGTTACGAAACACAAATAGGGCGATGTGCTACAACGAAATTCGGACTAGTTAAGTGTTAAAGTACCCAGTGGCTATAATCGTTCGATGTCGTTTTGAAACATGTATATTTTGAATTTTTTGGAATGTCCCCATGCGTTCCCCTCATTCTGAATATTTCTTGCATTACTGATTGTAAGAGATACTTGCTCACTATACAAAAATATAGATATAGTCACTCCACAATTTATCAGACACATTGATTTTTTTTGGGGGGGGGGTGGGCTGGGCGAACTATCTGCAATGTATTTAATATTTGTACGTTTCCAAAACTTATATTTTACCATACGACAAGACGATTCGTCTTTTTACGCCATCACCATGCGAAGAGAATGGAATTCACAGTCATCAGCTATTAAAATGTTTGACTGCCTCTTAAGCCTACTGTATTTTTTACCCCATTGTACCTATAACGAAGTATGTAATAAAGACATTTCTACAAATTTCTATCTTGATTAACATGAACTAAATGGAAAAATAAGAGGCTTTTAAAATTATTTTACAATAGTGAATGCACATCTGATATTTTGTGGAGTGAAGGATTTCCGAGGTATTCCTTGCTATTTGTTTGAATTTCCCAATACCTGTACTTTTTTCTTTCAAGTTGGAATATGTTATACGTGTTTTATTTACTCTACCACATAACATGTAGGTAAATAAGATATTGCATTTCACACAAAAATATGATACCGGAATTTAAATGGAAATACAAATTTTCAGGTCTTCTGAATCCACAAAAGACAGTTTTAGAAAAATGTGTACGTATGTGTGCATTATACACAAACGAAATATCGGTTAAATATTGAACGTGGTATTTAAACTCAGCACCTTCCAAGGATATCACCTCCATGGACCCTGGACTCATTTGAGCATCATTTCACCCAATTCATTCACCGTCCGATATGACAACGTTGGATGATGTAAATTAAAAAAAAAATATATCACACGAAGATTTTTAAGAAAATACCCCCATTTCACACGGAACCTTTTTCGAAAAGTTTGATTTTCTACAAAATGGTTCTAACGATTTTGATCAAATACATTTTTTAAATATTTTCACGAGAAATGAAATTCTTATCTTGAATTTCATTGGAACATCCTCAGAGGTCCTTCTTAATTGTGGATCGCATTTGCATAGCTAGTAAACGTAAAAGATGGGCAAAATCTTACTATATATTTAAAAAACAAAGTAGAGCTCGTTAGAACGCACAATTTAGTCAAAACAAATTTTCTTCTGTGAGTGAATCATTTCCTAGGTATTCCTATTTGCCTGAATTCTCCAACACTTACGTTTCTCTGAAATGGGAAGTCGTTATTCACATTTACTTTCTCTTACCATGTACTTACAGTTAATATGGGATAGGATGGATAGACTACGAAGGGAATGCGTGCCTGACGAAACTTATCTTTAGTACCTATGCCCTAAGTGGCAAGTCCGGGAGGAAGAATGAGGCGAGAGGAGACAGGACGACTTACGCCAAGGAGTTAGGACACTGCAGAGAGAAGGGTACCTACCATTTATCAGCTTGAAACTCCCCGGCAGTCCCGTACAACCGGCATCCCTCATATCGTGGCCCCGAAACAGTCCACTAGGCCGGTTCGGAGGCCGCCATGCCAAAGCACGGAAAACTCTCGGTAGGCTTGCACAACCGGCATCCCTCCGAGCGCACTCCTGAAGCGGTCCACTAGGCCGACTTGGAAACCGAGAATGTCCCACTGAATCAGGAGCATATCCTATCATGGAGCACCGAAATTCTCGACACTTCTTACCCTGTAAGAGACTGCCAGATTAGATTATATGAAATACTAATAGAGGTGAATTGGAGGGACAGGAAATTCGGGGGATGTAATTAATCTAGCTACTTGTAATTAACCCATGATACAGGTAGGCCGGCCATTGCAGTTGAACCCGCACATCCCGAATGTCGTCCACAGACGAAACTGCCTGAGCCAATCCGCTCGATTAATATGGGAAGTTTTGCTTAGCACCCAAAATTTCGATTTCCACATATCAGTGTAAACAGGCGTTTTGATGCCCCGTGAATCCAAAAGTGCATTTTTAGAAAACGGTCTGTGTGTGAATGTGTAAAAAACGAAAAATAGGTGCATACAAAACCTGATATAAATAAGTACAATATCTTACAAGAATGGTGTATGAAGATATTCAAAAGATTCTCATCGCAAATTACCTACCTCTTACAGGAAATATTTTTTTTTCTCGAAAATACTGATTTTCTAAAACATGCCAGAGACAACTTTGACTTAAATACAATATGTTTAAGACATTTTAATAAACAATGTAACATATACATTGAATTTTCTTGGAATGTCCATATTCCGGCTTACTCTTACATAACTCGTAAACCGCAAGTGACAGAGATATTACACAAAAAATGTAGATCTCGTCAAAGCAGGCAATTTTGACATGCATTTTCTTTTCTGGAGTGAACCATTTTCGAGACTCGTACTTGTTATTCGTTTGAATACTTCAATACTTAAGTTTTCTCAAATGTGAAGCCGTTATTGGTATAACTCAATATGACGTAGATAGAGGAATAACAGTTTGCACAAGGGTCATGCGAATGCAACACGTCTGATTTTTAATGACTAAACACTAATCAGCTTGTTTTAACACTGCATAGTAGTACTACGGGAATGTACTCCGCTGCCTACTTATGTTGCAGCATACGGATGCGAATAGGTATCAGCAGATAGCATAATTGTGCTTCATAGCTGTTTGTGCTTCGTTTTGGAAATAAATAAAATAATGCACTTTTATGTAAAAAAGCAAATTTTGATAATATTTGCATTATAAATGATAGTTTTAAATATCTGATAGGTTGACATTTTGAAAATGCTACCTTTTGGATAAATAATGTATTTAAATATCTGATAGGTTGACATTTTGAAAATGCTACCTTTTGGATAAATAATGTACAAAAGTAAAGGCCACTAGTAGTCATAAATCTATGTTTTAACTTTAAAACCTGAAGCGGAACAGCTGCTGCAACTCTTGTTTCGGAACCACACAGGACTACCAACCTCCCCTCTGCAAGGCACCTTAGGCCTGGCTTACGAACCCCAGGCCGATTACCTCGAGAGGACCATGAGGCTTAGAGATGATCCCCGGACATGGACTTCTCCGGCCGTGTTAGGCGGGAGACACGTTGATATTTTTGCAACCCCCCCCCCCCCCGTTGATCGGGTGAATCGACTCCCCAATCAGACCCAGTGACCTCCAGGGCGCTCTACGGCGTCTGAACCCCACAAAAGTGGCGAGACCTGACGGATTAACCCCTATCTCGTTCCCTTCTTTCTCATACGTGTCTTCAACACGTGTCTCACTCTTTGCCACTTTCCACGTAAGTGGAGGGAAACCCGGTGATATGCATCTTGAAGCCGGGAAAGATCTGGTTCATCCAGCCAACTAAACGCTCCATTAGCCTCCTTTCTGTCCCCTTGAAAGTATTCGAGAAGCATTTCTTAGCCCCTTTATCTCCACTACTGGGAGACTTTCAAGCCGTCCCTCCTCTCCAGTTTGGTTTTCGCCCTGGACACTCTACTTCCCAGCAGTTGTTGTGGAAGCTGCTATCCAGGACAAGGCATACATCGCGGCAGTGTCTCTGGACATTGAGAAGGCCTTCACTGGCACGCGGGTGTCCTATTGAAGATCATCAACCTGGAGTTAACTACTCACGTAACACATCTACACTCTTTCCTCAAACACAGATATTTCACTCATGTAACACATCTACACTCTTTCCTCAAACACAGATATTTCAGTCACTGTGGCGGGGAAGTATCTACACGAAGGTCCATCAGAGGCGGTATCTCTGAAGGTTCTATGCTATCCCCTACGTTCTATATCGTGTACTTTCCCGTAGGGGAGGGGATCCGTCCCCTTCAGCTGCCAAAGTACGGGCGCTGCGGACCCTTAGCACTCGTGGTACCTCTGACGTTACTAGAGGAACCTCGGGCCGAACAGCCGAGCCCCTCCCGAATGGGAGTTGTTCGGAATGGGTTGGTCTCGAGGGGGCAGTGGTTCCCTTTAGCCCACGGCTAAATGGGTACTTCCGGCCAGGCCGCCCAGGGCCGCCCGGAGGGGGTAGAGGGTTGCCTCAATAGTCCCGGGTGCTAGCCTGCAGAGCTAGTAGTGGGTGTGCTAGATCACCTGCGGCCCCACCGAGGTTATCGGTAGTCTTCCCTACGGGGTTGACGCGCGTAAGTGGCGTATCCACTTCCATCCCGTCTTGACGTTGTGCTCAGCGGGGGGGGGGGGGCTTTTTAAGAAATCAGATATTGCCCTATGGAAAGAGCCCCGGAGTTTCCATCGCTCCCGGGTAGGAGGCCCGGGTCCTTGGTCCTACGTGTCCAGGACTAATGGGAGTAGAACCTCTGCGCTTAACTGTCTTTCCTATATTCCCGTAGGGGAGGGGATCCGTCCCCTTCAGCTGCCAAAGTGCGGGCGCTGCGGACCCTTAGCACTCGTGGTACCTCTGACGTTACTAGAGGAACCTCGGGCCGAACAGTCGAGCCCCTCCCGAATGGGAGTTGTTCGGATTGGGTTGGACTCGAGGGGGCAGTGTGTTCCCGAAACCCACGGGTAAATGGGTACTTCCGGCCAGGCTAGGGCCGCCCGGAGGGGGTAGAGGGTTGCCTGAATAGTCCCGGGTGCTAGCCTGCAGAGCTAGTAGAGGGTGTGCTAGATCACCTTCGGCCCCACCGAGGTTATCGGTAGTCTTCCCTGCGGGGTTGACGCGCGTAAGTGGCGTATCCACTTCCATCCCGTCTTGACGTTGTGCTCAGCGGGGGCTTTTTAAGAAATCAGGTATTGCCCTATGGAAAGAGCCTCGGAGTTTCCATCGCTCCCGGGTAGAAGGAGGCCCGGGTCCTTGGTCCTACGTGTCCAGGACTAATGGGAGTAGAACCTCTGCACTTAACTGTCTTTCCTATCAACAACACATCAATATAGCACAATATGCTCACGACGTGCTGTTATTCTGCACAAACATCCCCACAGAAACTTCAACCCCATTCAGCGACAGCTCCACCTTCTAGACTTGGGCGATCCGGAGAAAGGCCAAGCCATCCTGTTTACCAAGCGGCGCTTTCCAGCCAACTTCCCTCATTCACTTACTCTAGGTGGAGGTTAGGTGGGAAAATTCTATCAAATACTGAAACTGGATAAGGGCCTAACTTTTCGGGAGTACATCCGGGAGCTGTCGCATCGTGTGTGCGGAGCCACGACTTCGTTTACTCTATGTTGTGGTTCGGGATGCCCGTTCCCTTGAAGTTTGAGTCTTTTTGAGTTTTTTTCCCTCCTGTCCTGCTTTACGCGTGTGAAGTCTGGGGCATGACCGCAGGCTCTAACTTACTGCTGCTCCAACGTTATCTATTTGTATAAAGAAGTTTCCTCTTGAAATAACTTAAACCTCATCTCTCCACTGTGTCGAAGATGAAATTAGACGCTGGGCCACTAAATTCTACGACAGATTACCAGTACATCAGAGCGTCCTGTTTAGACCTCTTGGTGATTATCTATTCTGCGAACGACGCCTAGAGTGATACGGCTTGCGCGTATGCTTGCAACCACGTGGCTTTTACACAAGCCTCAACCAAATTACACCACCCGAGATTTTGCCTGGATTATCTAAATTACAACTTATTTTTTCTGTTTAACTAGTACACCAGCGGTCCACGAGCCCCTTTGCATCCGAATCTACAGCCTTTGAGGAGCGACATGCTACCTCCCTTCTAAGCCCTATCTAAATTTCACCCGTCACTCTGCAACATCCACATCCCGTCACTACTTGGTTAGGTTCTATCCAGAGCAGGTGTTGCCTGGTGCACCTCGGGCTGTACCTCATTCCGCCAACCTGTTGTCTGCTGCTGCTACTGTTGGTGCAACTTCGACGTATACCGATGCTTCCCCGTGAGACTACTTCAAGAACAGCAAAATTTTAAGACGATCGCCACATTAGAGCGTCTTGGTTCGCCTGTTGGGGATTATCGTCCGCTGTCTAAGGCGATATCGGCTTCCTCGCATAGCTTGAGAGCATAACCGGTAACCATAAACCACTAAAACAGAGCTCCAATCCATGCAAGAATTTGAAGTTCAAAATTAAATGACTCATTTGAAAACTGTAATCCATTAGTGAAGCACAAGGGCCGTTGCTCCCTAGATTGCAGCTGTTGAGGAGCAAAAAAATGTTACCTCTTTTCTTCCTCCCCTACCTCATTTTCACCCGCCATCCTGTAAACCATACATCCCGGCACTTCATTGTGAAACAGGTACACGCAAGGCACACCTCGAGCTTTCCCTTAGTCCACCATTGTCAGCATGCATGCAAAATGGGTGCAATATATAGCTTTTCAAACTACCTTTTACACAGCTTAGTTTGGGAAGTTGGATAACCCTTTCAAATCTCGAGATTGTCTGGAATTTTATACTAGAAACTAATGATCTCCTTTATCGAAAGTTTGGCTGATATGAAAGCATTTTAGGCTGCACTTTTCTGTATTTAAGTACTTGGAGCAAATTAAGAAAATGTATTGCTCAGAAAAAACGCGATACCGTAAGTTCACTGAATGTACACATTTTGTACCTCCCTGAATATAAGAAGTGCATTTTGATTAGTTCGAATTTTCCAATAATTATACTTTTATCACATGGAAACTCATTTCCTGTTTACTTATCTACCAAGTACGAGTGCATTTATGCCTTTTGTATACCTCCAAGAAAAATTACGTCAGGAATTGAGCGTTTGTGGCTTTCTGCTGCAGGCCAGACCTCTGACTACATCCAGAGGAAGAAGACGTGTAGGTAATCTGTTGGCAAATAAATAGCTACATTACATCTTATTACTCTTTGTTTGAAAGCGCGATTCAAGAAATTACACAATTTTGGGATAAAATGTATAACCATCTTCCTGAAAGCTAGTTGCTGGAAACATCTGATTTCCGTAATTTTTTGGAGTTCCAGTGACTAGCCAAAGGCTAGTAGTATAAGTAATCTAAATGTTTAAAGGTATATTATTATTGGGAGAAGGAATTGTACCTATAGCGTTTCATGCGATGCAACGCATGGAACTAGCAGCACCAGAATTGGTTTTCTTAATACGCTGGCAGAGTGTGACAAGGAGTTTCTGAATTGAATGAAGTACTTTCAATATCTTAAGTAAGCTGTAGAGAAAGCTACCAAAATCAAGGAAGAATTCAACGCCGAGATTTCACTGAAAATGCACGCCTTGAAATTCCTGAGTGAAAAGCATTTTTAGAAAATAGTCAATGTGTGTGTGTGTGTGTGCGCGCGCGCGCGTTTGTGCCTTTCTGTGAACAGCTTAAAAAAAGAGAAAACTTGACTTTTTATGTAACAAACTTGGTTGTGGAACCTCGGTATCTTTCAAGGATGGAACACGAACCCTCACGCACCAAAGATATCCTTTATATGGCAAAGAATTTTAAAATTCTGATTTTCTCAAAAACGGCTAATTGTTTTCACTAGAAACGTATTCTTTAATATGTTTTTATCACAATTTAAATTTATATATTGAATTGTGTAGAAATATTGTTTGAAGTTCTCTTGATTCTGGTTGACTTTTGGGTAACTAGTAAACAGTAAGACTATACAAAATCATACGACACAAAAAAATTGTAATTCTGGAAGCATACACTTTTTTATTTTTTTAAATTGAGTTTGACGTTACCTTAAATTACAAACTTTGCGAAAGATAACTGCAATAAATAATTTCCATATATTAAAAATCAATTGTTTCATTGCGTACTTCATTGTTTAAGTACAGGGATAGAGTAGGCGAGGAAGTGATAGTAAAGCGTTTAAAACCTGATGTGTTGTATTCACATTATTTTCTATACTCGATCTTTTAGAAACTATTCTTATGTGCACATGTTTACGATATATTTTCAGTTCACATCTATACAGTTTATTGAATCGTTTTAAAGATAACAATGAGACAGAAAACGACTGCCGAATTGAGGAAATTAACAATTGAAAATTGTGCCGGCCGGCTCTGGCCGCACTTCACACCTAAACACTTCCTAAAGTCTAAAGTAAGGAATTTTGGCCCTAGAAACCCTAAAGCTAAGAGGTCCAGGTTAGGGCATACAAAGAACTGACTCAGTGTTGCCCCCAATAATGCTTTTTAATTCATTACTGCAATTCTTGATTATAATAAATATAACATTCATTATAACAACATGTGCTCCCTTTAAAATAACACAAGGAAACAAAGAGCATCACAATATTTAACCAAAATTACTCTATCACAAACAATTTTCCTGAAACAAGAATAATAAAGTATGAGGGTAACAAGGGTCCCGGAAAATATCTAAATTAACGGTGATGCTCGCCAGAAACTACACAGTCAGCATTTACCAAAGCAAAGCAACTGAGTAGCAAAATTACATGAGTAACACCTCAAAACCTTTGAATACATATATGACTTTAGGGTAAACCGACACATAAATTACGTCCCTCATTTTAAGATGTAGAAATGCCAAGCTAGCTAGCAGTCACCTTTTTAAAGCCAGAAACATAAAAAGGGAAAATACAATAACGCTTCTGGCCCCGGAATGGAAGGGAATAGTCCATTAAAACAAGTCGGTGCTCACCAAAAACGATCAGGTAAACCCAAGGAAAATTTACCCAAAACCCAAAACTTGGAGCACTTACCCCTGAGTTAATTGCGTCGAAACCAAGCACCAACACCCATCCCGATTCGAAGCAGTACACCTAGAAATACTTTCGGAAATCGCAGCGCTCAAAGAGAACACCGGTGGAAATCCGAAGCGATCCCACGAGTAAACAGCGCCTCGAATCGGGAAGAAAAGGAAATTAGTGCTGGATGGAGGGGGGAGGAAGCAAAGGGCACAAAATTCAAGCTAATATCTAGGAATATATGGTAAGTAAACTTAAGAAATAAGGAAACAGATTTTCTCCAAAACGCTCTGCTGACTGATTAAAATAGTATGTTTTAAGATATCTTCATGGCAAATTAAGTATGTATCTTGCATTATCTGGGAATGTCTTTAGAAATCTTCTTCATTCTGTATGAATTTTGTATAACCAGTAAGAGATTGAATAAAAAATCTTATAGCACAAAAATGTCCTTATCCCCGGCTTTATCTTGACTGTGCAAGAAGAATAGACTTTCAAGCCGTTGGATATAGTGATCCGTTAGTAAAACATTGGACTACTATATAATCATATTTGTTCTAGATAATGTTCACTTTTATCCCTTAAATGTAAACGAATATATGTAGCCAAGATATTATTGTTACTCGTTGAATTACAAATGCCAGCTATTGGTGATTCCATTCTTGCCTCCCGCATGCTTATTTAAATGAAAAATTGACAGTCCTTAAATCATTTATATCCTTATATCCTGAATGGAGAATCAATATAAATACATTCAGAATAAATGCAGGTAATGTAGATATCGCAACATTGTATTGCGCTTGGAAATAAACCGAATGGCAACAAACTTGATTCGCGTTCAATAATCTACATTGTGTTTCATTTAAATATATCATTATTCACTGGTATTCAATTGTTGTAACATTAAATTATTGTGGTCATTTTAAACGAACTTTGTCCTATCGCATGCGATGTATTAAATTCGTTTGAATCGTATTGTTACACAAACGTATAAAGGAATGTAATCATGCAGATTTCATTCGGTGAAGAAATTGAGGACTAACATTTCTCACACTGTTATTGATTGAAGACAAACTTTTGCATAAACACAATTCGTTCATAATAATACTTTCCACTACATGCTCAGGGATTTTTTATAAGAGATTAATATTTATCTTCATCTAAATGCTTATAAGCTGAAGTTATAAATGTTGAAATAAATAAGCATAGTGTAAATAAGTACTATAAATAAAAATTGAAATTCACAAATGCCGCGTTTATCTTCAATGACACGGTTGGTTGCTCGACGCTCCTATGGCACTGCTGTTTTCAATTTCTCAATACTTTGTTTCAAGGGTTTTGGGCAACTTTCTGTAATAATACATTCAATTTTCGATAGCTATATGCAACAAAATAAAAAATATTAGCTTACTTTTTGTTATAAAAGGTGTTCGAAACGGTGTTCATCTACATCTATGCAATTTTGGCATCTGTTCAAATACGAAAGCTGTTCAATAAAGAATGACCACTTTTTTTTTGACAAAGTACCTTTACTCATCCTCATATTTTTGATGGTCCTTCTCAAAATAATCTCCCCTGAATGCGATGTACTTGTGCCAGCGTTTCTGCCAGTCTTCAAAGACATGCTGGAAACCATTTTTTGAGAGATCCTTCAAAATCACCTTCGCAGCCTTCACCACTGCTTCTGATGATGGATAATGCCTCCCACGAAGGCGTTTCTTCAAGTTAGGGAATAGAAAAAAGTCACATGGTACTAAATCCAGACTATAGGGAGGGTGAGCGATGCACTTCACGTTGATTTTTGCAAGATATTCAACAACGGCATTGGCAATATGCAGCCGCCCATTATCTTGGTGCAGCATCCAGCATGCTTTATGGAAATGTCTTTTACGCCCAATATTGACTTGCAATATTTTCAGGACATTCCTGTATTATTGTCCAGCAACATTTTTTTTTTTTTTTTTTTTTTTTTGTAATTTTACGTCCTCCAACGTTGTCATATCGGACGATGAATGGAATGGGTGAAATGATGCTCAAATGAGCCCAGGGTCCATAGAGCTTAGATTTACCCTACATTCGTCTTTCCGGATAAGGGAAAAACCCGGAAAAAACCTTATCCAGGTAACTCACCCTGACCTAGATTCGAACTTGGGACCTCTTGAACGTGAGGCGGACTCGCTACCACCACGCTACCGAGGCGGGCTGTGCAGTAACTGATGTGTGTGCAGGTACAACAGGCCTTTTTTTGTCATTTACGGCCTCCAACGTTAAGTCACATCGGACGGTGAGTGAATTAGGTGAAATGCTCAAATGAGTCCAGAGTCCATGGAGCTTAGAGTTACCCGACATTCGCCTTAAAGGATAAGGGAAAACCCCGGGAAAACCTTATCCAGGTAACACACTGGCCGAGATTCGAACTCGGGATCTCTTGAACGTGAGGCAGACATGCTACCATCTACGCTACCGAGGCGGGCTATACAACATTCTGATAAACCATTCCATGAATATCAAAGAATGAGATGACCATAATTTTCCCAGCAGAAGCAACCACTTTTGCTTTTTGCGGGGGGTTGGTGATGAAGATTTCCACACTGAGCTTTGTTGTTTACTCTCAGGATCAAAATGATATAACCAAGTTTAATCAGCAGTGATTACGTTTGAAAGAAACTCCGGATCTTCCTCTAACATCAACTTTAACTGCATGTTACCTCCATTGCAGTGGTAGGCGATACTGGACATGGCTGAACTTGTCTGATTCTCACAGGCGGGAACCAGGAGTACCGACAATGAAACTACTACGGCGTGTTTGTTTCACATTAAGCTAACAGAATATAATAAGATTGAAATTTAGTGCGAAAAATTATGGCCGTAAGAAAATTATGATCATTTTTTATTGAACAGCCCTCGTATTTAACACTCAACGCATTTTGTACCCGTAAATGCGTGCCGAATACTAACCTTAATTTGTCGCTTGTATTGGGCCTTCTCAACTTTATTTTAAGCATTTCCCACATGTAATAATCACATGGATTAGGACCTGAACACGAACTATTTACCGCCTATCGTCTGCGCACTACTTCTGATATTGGCATTGCAGTTCCTTTCTCACATCTTTACTATTTCGGTGACATGCCAGTAGTACGCCTCGTTTTCGCTGCACGAGGATTGCAATATCATGCGTGTTTCGGCAGCGACTACGATTAAACCAATTAATTCGGCAGCTGCTGATGACATCATTACGTAATGTATCAATACTGCCCGTCACACCTTTTTCCAGAAGTTTGCTCTGTGGAAGAAAACGAAACGAATGCTTCAAGAATGTACTACAATGCCACTATCAGTTTTATGTTATGTACTTATGCTGCAAAATCTGATATCTCCGATTTTTTTTTTTTTCAAAGTGCATTCATCCCCAGTTCTGTAACCAGCACAGAGTTTACCCCGGAGATCATAATCTGCGAATGGAACCTTTTCGAAAAGTCCCAAACAATTTCTCTACATTTCGGCCTGAAAACTATGTTCATAATCTTCCAAATAATACTAATATTGCCCTAGAACATCGAAGGCTTTTGCCTTTTTAACATCTATCTTTAATGCTACTTTTCGCCTTTGTCATCTTTGCTATTCAATGATGTATACTGAGGTTATCGTTCATGCCTGGACTCTCGCTCTCTTTGTCCCGTAGTCCAATCACCCTGCTATTTTCAAGATTTTTGAGGTCATCTAAAGCAGACTGAACAAAGGCTTAACTTATAATGCTGTGATACCGCCATAATTTGACTTCCGACAACACCATTCTACGATGCATTAATTGCTTCAGCTACGGTTGATATCGTACAAGTTTTGAACTCAAACAAAGCACGATCACAGTACTTTTGAATTTTCAACAAGCCTTTGGTCGAGTGTGTCACGTGATCTATAAACTGGAGAGATTGGTTTGCCGGATTAACTTGATTGAGATATCACAAGCTTCCGATCGCGTTGCTATCTTCTGGTTATGAGTTAGGACTACTTGGTAGACAGTGCTGCCGGCAATTTTTGGAGCGGGCACCCTCCGTGATCTACAGACGTGTGCAAATTATTAGACTCAATGGTGAAATTTTTAACATATACCGTTTATTTTCTATTTATTTAACAGAAATAATATTACAAAATATTTTTTTTCAACTCTTAGTATTTTGTATGCATTCCTTTAGTCTTTATTACCATTTTTATGCGTTTAGGCATGCTCTCTACAAGGGTGGAGCACTTTTCCTTTCATCTCTGTGCCAAATGCTTATCAGGCCCTCAATAAGCTGAACTTTTGTTGTTATTTTCAATTTTTTCAGTCTCTGTTTAACAATAGCCCACAGATTCTCTATTGGATTTAAATTAGGGCTATTCCCCGGCCATGGCAGTACTTTTACATTGTTTTCTTTGAGGAACTAGGTTACAGATTTTACTCTATGGCAGGGAGCACTGTCATGCATGAACACAAAATCACCATTTGGAAACCATTCTTTACTTTGCGGAAATAGTCTCGTTTCTAATACACTTTTATACTATTTCTGCTCCATAGATCCCACAACTATGTATAATCTTCCAGCTCCATGGACAGACTTACAGCTCCAGACCATTTTTGATGTTGGGTGCTTTACTCTTTGATCGACACACTGAGGGGAAAATGCTTCTTTACCTGTCCTTCTCACATACTCGTTGCTCCCTTCACATACTTCAAACATGGATTCATTTGAGAAAATTACCTGAAACAATAAAAACCTCTATTAATATTAAACAGTTTTAAAATTGCTCAAAGATAGTATAACAAAACCAACAATGAGAGAAACAAAGTTGAGACTGTTTATTTCATGTCCATAAAATTTACATGTACATATTTTAATTTTATTCTATATACAATTTTCATACTATTTGCCTTTTTCCAAAATTCCATTGGAAGTTTCTGCATCTCTTGGGCCCATTCTAAAGTTTTTTTTTGCCATTGCAGGTGTCAGTTTAGCCTTTTTACGAGGCCTGCGTGCTGGTAAACCTGCTTCACATGATCTTCTGTGAACTACTGAGGGTGATATTTCTGTACCGTACTGCTTTAGCTGATTACTGAGGTCAATGCTGGTTGCTCTTCTATTTTGTTTTGCCAACTGCACAAGTTTTCTTTGCATGCTTGGTGATAGCTTTCTTTTCCTCCAGCATTTTCCAACCCTTTGTGAGGTCAACGTCTCACCGAATGTTAAAGCTTGATTAATGCGACTAGCACTTTTGTGAAATACACAGTTTCTTAACTATTTCACGTTGTGAATAAAGAGTTTCCTTAAAAAGTTATAGCTACTTTCCTTGGGGAAAGTCAGTAGTTTTACCCATAACCTCGCTTTTGAATCAATGTGAATTTTAGGATAAGATACACGATGTTACCTCGGTTGAGATCAATTAATAATAAATACAGAGGATATATTAGCCATAAAACACAATAAAGGCAAATATTAACAATCTTCAGTTACTACATTCACCAAATGAAAGCAACATCACCAAACAGTTGGATAAACAGACATGAAGAAAATGGCTGCTCTAAATTCAGAGCTACCACCATATTACTATAAGTAAAAGAAAACTCCCTCAGCTACTATTAAGAGAGAAATTTCATTGAATATGCTTTATATCATAGCAAGGAAAAGAATTACGACAAATTGAAATGGGTTACGGCGGTAAATAATTATTATTTTGAATGTTAAACTGAAGCAAAGTAAAGAAAAAGAAACCATGAATGAGTAATAATTTGCACACGTCTGTACGGATAAGGTGGCCTCTGCTTCTCTGGTCACGAGTTCAAACCCAGAGTAGGGTGATGAATTTTTTTTCGACTTAACCTTAGGAGTTGAACAAAAGAATACTCCGGAGTGCCTGAAGATTTCAATTTCGTACTTTGTTATTCAATATTTTCAGCAGTGATATACCTCATTTGTCAAAACTCACGTCGCAGTATACGCTGATGTCATACCGTTTTTCTTATACATTATGACCTCGATACTGCAATTCAAGATTACAAAGTTCCTCACTACTCTGGTGTCTTGGCTTCAAAACTGGAGGGCTGCTTTAATCACAAAAGTATGAATCTGTGATTTTTCACTCTACTGTCAATTTACGAAACATTCTCTTACTCTAGAGGCGTCCAAATGCAGCATGTACACATTGCTTATAAATGTCCGCCCAGTTTGGGGTGAAGCTTCTGTATTAAAATCGTCGGCTACAAGCATTTCAAAATAAAGTTTCATGACTCATACTGAATACACCTTGGTATGTAAGCAACATTCAGTTCTACATATTATATTCCTTCTCAGGCTCATTCATTTTTTTCATCAACCCATCTTTGAGCCCCGCAAAATATATTTCTTCTTAGGTAGAAAATCTGGTGCAGTTCCTCAGTCCCTCCCGGAGGATTCGCTGCCCTCTTCTGACAGAGCCTAGGAGCAAGAAGACCTTTAATTCAACAATGTGCCCTCCTCTGGGAGGGCTTATGTAACTGACTGCCATTCTTGTTATTTATTCTGCTGCATTTGCTTCCGGACTGTATAGCACGTTTTGCGCTGATTGACTAAAAAAGAAGGGAAAAGAAAACAGAAATCTGAAGAGCGAACAGCTATTCCTTCACCGAAAAAAAAAATTCATTCAGTTCGCGACAACGAATGATTTTTTTCTTCATTTGCGTAATGAACTTCTATAGTTAGAACGGGGTTCTGATTTGAGAAACAACTGGTAATGTCTTATTCATTAAAATGTAGGTTTTATATTGATTTTATTATTTTATTTTATTTATTTATTCTTTTTGTCTTGAATGCAGATTATCTTGGACATTTTGTCAGGACAGGTCTAGTTTGTTCAACTTAATTGTTGTTACAACTGTGGTCTGTCTATTTTGCTCTAACATGCGCCCAGTCTGTTTAAACTTTTGTAACAACTTAATAACTGTGAATTATTTAGAAGCCATGACACCACGAATTTTTGTATAAATTCAAGTTAACACGTGATTCTGTTGAAAGAAACGTAACACACCAGAGACACGTTGTTTTGTACTATAACCACGCAGAGAATAGAATATTTATTTATTTCGAACACCATTACATACATATACATATATAATATATATGCTAACCCTTAAAACTTACATTTTCTAGTAGGTACTCATTGAGTACGATTTTCTCCTCTGAAAGAATAACTTGGCACCTGGTACCTTCCTATTTGGCTTTCGGTTAGCCCTTATTCCCTTTCCTCCTCTTCAGCTTCTCTGGTTCCTACTTTCTCATTACTCTCCTTTCTCTTGCTGTTCCTGATTCTTTTCCTTTTTTAAAAACTTTTCTTGACTATTTTGAATAACCTCAAAACTTCCTCCAATTCTTAATTTTGTTTCCTACCTTGGCTCTTAATATTTTTACAGCAAGCATTACTTTGCTTACTTTCTATTCCGAACATCCACCTGTTCTAAATTCTACATTCTACCAAGTAACGTATCTTAATGAGTTTTTTCAGCTATCTCGGTAATTATTTATAATCATATTGTTATACAGGATTTCTCATTTTGTTTCTAAGTTAGCGTCATACAAGTGAGTCATATCGGACGAAAGTGAAATGAGAGAAATGATGAATATTACAGAATAAGAGAAAAATCCGGAAAAAACTTTATGCAGATAGCTCACTCTCAGAGACGTACTTAAGGGAGGGGGGTCTAGGGGGTCCATATGAATTATTTCAAACTTTTAATAAATAGTTAAAATAAGACTTAGTTTAAAATGAATTTTAAAAAAGTTTATTCAAGCTTCTCATCTTAACATCTCTATTCACTGGCAGGCAAACATTAAGTTATTTAAGAGATAAACAAAAATTACTGCACATCAAATGTAGAACTCGTTAAAATACACAAATAACGTCAATTACAATAACGTATTGCAAAGTTAACCAATTCCGATATATTATTATTATTTGTTGATTAGGATTCCCAGATACTTAAAGGTATGTAATTTTTAACTTCTAAGTTCCTATTCCCTTTTTCATTCAAGGAGTACTAATACTTCAAATGTATCAATCAGTGGTTCGCTTTTTAAATATTTGATTGCTGCTTATATCACTTTATCCCAGGTATAAGAACAAAAGAATGTGCACTGTGCAAGGACTTTCTACAGTCTTTATCCATAGAAACAAGACAAAAACAAACTTTTCTAAGAACAATTTGTAGAAGCTTGGGTGGAGAAAGTCATGGAATATAATATATTACATGTGTTTTTATTTATTTTTTATTTTTATTTACTAATATGATAAAAACACATCCCACCTCGGTAGCGTGGTAGTAGCATGTAAGCCTCAAGTTCAAGAGGTCCCGAGTTCGAATCTCGGTCAGGGTGAATTACTTGGATAAGGTTTTTCCGGGGTTTCCCTTATCCTGAAAGACGAATATCAGGTAACTCTAAGATCTATGGACCCTGGGCTCATTTGAGCATCATTTCACCCATTCCATTCGTCGTCCGATATGACTTAACGTTGGAGGACGTAAATTACAAACAACAACTGATTAATTATTTATTAAAAGCAAATAATTCAACTAGATTTTTTGGACCTCCCCGGAAACAGACTTCTGAATACGTGCCTGCTCACTCTGACCGAGATTCGAACTCGGGATCTCTTGAATTGAGGGAGATACGCTACCACCAAGCTTCAGGAGCAGTTATTTGTATGTGCTCATATTTTTGTAATTGTCTCAATAAAGTCACTCTTTAATGTCCTTTCTTCGAAATGTCCACTGTAGTGCTTGTCTGTTTAATAGTTTGGAATGCCTCTTCGAAATCCGCAATAGCATATACGCTGTACCTCTTTTCCTATATGAATGTCTGTTACATATTATTTTGATGAGTGCTATTGGTTTGCCTTTGCTAAAATTTGCTTGAAACTCAGGACATCTTCCTTTCCGATTCTGCCCACTCTTGTAGTCGTTCTGCCATTGTTTCTGTGTGTTTTCCCTGTGATAGAAAGTACACTTATTCCCCTACAGTGCTCTTTTTTTCACTTTCCTTCCCTTTATATCGCGGTACTAAAATCTTAATTTCCTGCTTATGTGTATATTTTGTTTTCCTTAATTTTATTTAGCAAATTAGTCATTATTTTCAGACCTCTTTCAGATTTACTAAACACTTTCCAATATTCTCCTGGAATTTCTCGATTCCTTCTGACATCTTTTTTTTTTTCTTTTTTTTTTCAAACTCCTTATGCAAAGGCTTACCTACCTTAGACAAAAATATTATTCTAGATGGTTTATCACCCGCCTCTGTGTAGTAGTGATAGCGTATCTGCCTCACATTCAATAGCTCCCGAGTTCCAATCTCGGCCAGGCTGAGTTATTTGGATAAGGGTTTTTTTTTTCCCAGGTTTTTCCCATATCTTGAAGAATGAGTGTCGGGTTACTCTAATCTCTATGGCCCCTGGGCTCATTTGATCATCAATTCATCCATTTCATTCATCATCATCTGGATTATGTTGGAGGACGTTAATTAAAAACAAATCTACTCTATCATTTTTTGTTCTGCTTTGCTTCTTCCTAACTTCATCGCTTTCTTCTCTACAATCAGTACCCCAAAATATATCATCCATTCGTTCGGCGAAATCTGGTTTCCTTCTTCTCCCCTGTATTTCTCCTCTTCAATAGCTGCTATTTTTTTCTTATTTTTGGTCACTAGACCCCTTTTAATATTTTTCAACACACAGCTCCACATAACTTTATTTACACTATTACTACACTATGTCAAACTATATTAGACAACAGCAATTGCCATTACTATTAGTAGGCGCACGATGCTATATCGAAATTAAGCACACATTGGATCATCATTATAAGAATAATGATTGGAATATACAGGATGTATATAAATGAATATCGGGGTTTTAACTCTTTATAACATTTATTACATTAAACTTACAGTTATAAGTGATATGTCAAATGAAAAAGCAATTCAAACAGTTTTGTTTGTTGGCACTAGTGCGCATGTGCATGCAATGTTTCTGCCGCAATCCGCTAGACAGCGGTATTAGCTAAGATGGCGACTAGTAAACAAAGCATTTTGTGTTTTGAAGTTTGCAAAGATCGAATCTGTAGTTACTGTGCAACGTGCGTTCCACATTAAGTTCGGTTGTGATCCTCCTAGTGATAATAACATTCATCAGTTTGAAGATACCGGCTGCCTTTGTAAAGGGAAGAACACGGGACGACCAAGAGTAAGTGAAGAGACTGTTGAGCGAGTGAGAGAGTCGTTCATTCGTAGCCCAAAGAAATCAGTCTGGAAGGCTAGTCGTGAGTTACAAGTTCCTGTGTCGACTTTTTGGAAAGTTGTAAGAAAACGCTTACGGCTACGTCCTTACCGTTTACGGTTATTACAAGCTCTAAAGCCGACAGACCACGGATTACGCGCAAACTTCGCAAACGACATGTTGTTTCATGACGATGACGACTTTATGGATCGTGTTGTCTTCAGTGATGAATCGACCTTTTACCTTAGTGGACATGTTAACATCCATAATGTGCGGATCTGGGGCTCAGAAAATCCTCACGGGATGGTACAAATGCAATGAGATTACCCTGAAGTGAATGTTTTTGTGCGGTATCCCGGCGAAAAGTTTATAGGCCTTTCTTTTTTGGTGAACCTACTGTAACTGGCACTTCTTACCTTGATACACTAGAGCAATAGCTCTTTCCTCAGTTGGAAGAAAATGAGCCAGAGACCTTCATTTTCCAGCAAGATGGTGCGCCACCTCACTGGCATAACGAAGTATGCGATTGGTTAAACGTCACTGTACCCGAGCGCTGGATAGACCGTAAGGGCCCCAATGACAGGGCTCACTATGCATGGCCTCCACGTTCTCCTGACCGAACGCCATACGATTTTTACCTTTGGGGCTTCATCAAGGATCGTGTGTACGTACCTGCGCTACCAGCTGACCTCCCTGAATTAAGAAACCGTATTGAAGTAGCTGTTGCTACAATTACTGAATACACACTTATCAACGTTTGGGAAGAACTCGGCTATAGACTTGATGTGTGCGGTGTGCCAAAGAGTAGTCACATCGAACATTTATAAGGTTCTTGCTGAAACCGTTTGAGTTGCTTTTTCATTTGACATATCATTTATAACTGTAAGTTTAATGTAATAAATATTTTAAAGGTTAAAACCCCGATATTCATTTATATACATCCTGTAGTGTTGAGTAAATGTAGAAATATTGGGGAAGAAATATAACTATTAAGATATGGAGAAACAGAGTCATATTTTCTGGATACAAATGTATGTTGAAATTTAAACCCTTATTTTATTTTTGTTACGGCTTATTAAGGCAGAAAGAAGTACACATGCGACCCAAAAATATTTTCTACGATTCCATTCGAAATATGACACCTATCATGGCTCTCTGTACGAATGCAATTCTGAATTTTGTGCAGCTTCTCTTCAGGATTCATATCGGTGTTTGAATGAGATTGTAGAGCAGAGAAATAACTGTTAGCTTGCGATATCAGAAATTAGTGAACGACCATAAACCAACACACATATATAGGTATTTTATATATTAACGCTATAATTAACCGATTCCCAGGCTTAACACTGAACGGTAGGTAATAAAGCACCTGACACAGTGGCTAATGGAACAGAAGGGACGTCAATTCTCGGTCAGATTGGTTATTTTTCCTTGTTTCCTCGTCAGAGCCCACAACGAACTATAAAAGTACGGGTCCTATTACGCATTATCTTATACTCGTGTACCTTTATTTACTATCTTTTCTATTTGTAGGTAAATTTTATGTTATTGGATTACTTGTTCTGTGTTTCACGCCATGTTCCGTATTTGGTCATAAAATTTCATGCACTTCTCTGTCCCGTATAATTTATTTTCACTTTTATTCCACAAAGGATGCACACAGCAGTTTGCATTTTTTATCTGCCTACTACTGTACCTACTACTGCTACTACCGCGGCCGCCACCGAGACCGCCACCACCACGACCAATAAAAAAGTAATAATAATAATAATAATAATAATAATAATAATAATAATAATAATAATAATAATAATAATAATAATAATAATAATAATAATAATAATAATAATAATAATAATAATAATAATAATAATAATAATAATAATAATAATAATAATAGTAATAGTAATAGTAATAGTAATAGTAATAGTAATAGTAATAGTAATAGTAATAATAATAATAATAATAATAATAATAATAATAATAATAATAATAATAATAATAATAATATGAATAATAATAATAATAATAATAATAATAATAATAATAATAATAATAATAATAATAATAATAATAATAATAATAATAATAATAATAATAATAATAATAATAATAATAATAATAATAATAATAATAATAATAATAATAATAATAATAAAGTTAACAGAAAGCTTTTATTAAACATGTACTAAGTGCTCATTTTATTTTTCCCGTTGTCCAGTATATTGGTCTTCAAATGTTAACGAATCCATATGCCACGTGGCAGCAACTTCTACATGAATAGGTGATGGGGTGGAACGAAAAGGGGAAAACGGTTCGAAACTCGTGGTTGATTTTAGTTAAATGATGGAAATTAATAATTTCCTCATACTATCCCTGTATAGGCTAAGGTTTTTGATAGATTGAGTCAACATGAAAAATTCAATGTCATGGCCGGGATTTGCACCACGGATCTCCTAGTTTCCGTCCAGTTGCTCTAACCCATTGAGCTAACATGGCCGACGTGCCGTCCTGACATTGAATTCTCCAGCTGACTCGTATATTTCCCTGGTAGACCACTAGGGGCTCTCGCATTCGAGATACACCGTTGCTGGCGACTTACTATCGTAAGTACTTAAATCCCGGGCTTCATTATTTAACTCTTATTATTTTGGTTAATTGATGGAAATTAATAGTTTCCTCACACTAGCCATATAAAGGCTAAGGTTTTTGATAGATTGAGTTAACAGGAAAAATTCAATGCCATGGCCGGGATTTGAACCATGGATCTCCTTGTTTCCGTCCAGTCTCTCTAATCCATTGTTGGTTGATTGTTTAATATATTTGTGCTTTCTGAAGCAGTTTATTTAATTGCTGAGCAATAAGAAGAGAAAATGGTACACAGTGCGTTACACGATTTTAACAGTGAATGTATATTTTTTTCATTAAGAAACAAAAAGTATTCCCATATTTGAAGAATTAACATAAAAATCTTAAAAAGAACGATTGAACCTGTTAAAATTTGTTACTGCATTACGTCTAGACAACTTTTTCTAAGCAAATATACTGTGCGTTTGCAAACTCTGAAGTGAAACTCCTATCAAAACTGACTAATTTAGAAAAAGAATGAACTAACACAAAAACCAATGAACGCATGTTTGCAGATACACACGCTTAGAGGAGTCTGATACCGTCATCTGTTTCTTTCTTTTTTCTGTCCTGGGACAGTACAGTGAAATTATGCTAAAAAATTAGGTTTAATAATATAGACCTTCACAAACTTGTGAATTTTCATATAAAAGTTATCTGAGATGGGAGTTTTCATGCAAATCAACCTGTATTTTTAAACACTTTAAGTACAAGATTTTATGATTATGAATTTTTTTTTTATTTTTAAGCTGTTAACAGATGTAGAAGCATGGACACGTGCGCCTGTAAACGTACCTCAAAAAGGTATTAATTGAAATCAATAAACTAAAATATTCTGTGAAATTCGTTGAAATCTTTGATGTACGAATAATCCGTTAATTAGTAAATTAGTCTAAGTATCAGCCTTTTGTCTTCTCTTACCACTCAACTTAGAAAAAGGAGGAAGTATTACATTCTACAAAAAAAATTGTACATGAAGATTTCATCTGAAATTCACGCTTTGAGGCTTCAATTTCTTCCCTCCCAAAGTATTTTCAAACAAGCGTAGACGCGTGTTTACATATAAATGTATGAAAATTCGGATGAGCTTTGTATTTAAGTCAAAACATTTTGAGGATGCAGCGCAAGAACCACTGGTGTGTGAATCTCAAAAGTTGTTATTGGGACGCACCGGCCACGAAAACAATATCATTGCTATTTATCAGTGAACCTAGCTTCGTTTTCAGGTAATGAGGTAAAGGGCAATTACTTGTGAAAAAGTCGAATAATGACTCGGACAATTCCTTGGTTGCTCATTTTGCTATGATCTTAATTGTACAGTGCTTTCAACCAGCTGTAAAATCAACAGCTTCCTTTTCATTTACAAATGCTTTATTTAGTATTATTAAATCCAGTGAAATAAAATGCTTGTCTCATTGCATAAGGCATTTAGTTTTGGTTAACTTTACAATTCTTTGTTATTGTACTCTCTTCTTTTTATTATTTAATGCTGCCATCCTCGATTTCACTAGCATTAACTCCCTCTAAAAGGTTTAAATTGCATATGTCCACCAGCTTATCTGCCATCATGAACTGCTATAACGGAATTTTGGAACACGTTAAACACTCATAAGCAGTAATTAAGCAATAGCTTCTTTATTACGGTTTCATAAGCTAAAGAAATTCTTAATAGTAGCAAGCTACTGCTGAGTATGCCGGTATGTTTACAAACAGTTACAGCACGCGGAATGGCGTGTGACCTACAGCTGCGAACTCCGACAGCGTGAGGCACGCGTCGTTGTTCCTGTCACTACCTAATCCACACTCATTCTGGAGCATTTTTATGTGGCTCTATTGGAGGTAAAAACTATATGAGTCACATAGAAGCTGAGCGACTACTTCTATATGTTTGTTCGGTGTCGTTTTGATACACCCTGTATATTCCATTTTCTACCAGTAGCTTGTTAAGTCCGCCGTATTCTTATTGAATTTTATGTAGATGGGAAATCGTTAGTGATATACAAAGCTTTTTTGAGAAAAAGTATGCAAAACATCTCGATATATGTACATTGTGCCAAATGCTATTTTTGTACCATTAGTGAAATACAGCCTGTTGTTCGTCTGAATAAGTTATTATCGTTATTGTTTTGTTTCTAGGGGTAAAAGGCTAGCCTCTGGTTCCCGAAGTCGCTTGTTCAAATCCGAAGAGAGTGTTGGATATTTTCGGGCACAAAAGTCCTCAGCATGGATTCTTTTGGAAGAGAAATGAAGCCGGTGATTCCATGTCGTAAAAGAACTTCAAGCCTGATAAAAGGCCTCTGAGCAAAATTAAGCGATGTTTCACACCAAATATAGATTGGGACGCTGAAAACCATATCAGCTAAAGAGCATTCGTAAATATAACTCAATTTTCTCATCCTATTATAAAGTGTTGGCCTTTCTTTTTTAACTACACTATCACTCCACTCTGTGCCAACCATTTCTAAGCAAGATGTATCACGATTAACCTATAGTACATTGAAAAATAAGCTTTGAAATTGTATGAAAATTAAGTACAACCCGTCAAAAAAGTAGTACGATTGCTAAAAAGGAAACATTTTGGGATGTCCAACAACCTTTCAAAGCGTAGAACAAAATGAAAGTATAAATTTAAATAAGAATGGGTAAGCGCAACTTCATCTGTACACTTACATTGGCAACTTAAACTCTTTATAGCTGAAGGTGATATTTGTAGCTTAGCCTTAGTGAGTCAGGACTGGTGGGTTTTGGCGACATGGCAAGGTCCAGTCTGCGTTGCTGCTTGCATCTAGATTGAATTTTCCAGCTGAAACTTGCGCTCGCTCGTAAAACAGGATCGTAAACTGGGAAACCAATTCCTCCTCGCCTTCCCAAACCCCTCCTCGATGCCAACACAACGAAACAAAACACAAAGTAAAATCTCATCTCGTTCCTAAGGGAAGCAGAAACCTGGCGAGGTAAATTCTAGACCAGCTTACAATTACAATCTAAATAAACAATCATGTGCTCGCTGGAGAGATTCCTCTCTTCCAACCCATCAAAAACAGGAATTGTTAACATGATCAAGTTCTTCGTAGTGCAGAAGTTGAATATACGCAAATTATGATCACATTTCTTTAGATATATGTGTAACTATTTCTGAGCGGTGCATGCATATGCCAGTTCCCATTTGTGAGGTTTATTTTCGTGCTTTTGCCATTGGTATGAAGATTATCCTTATATAGTTTGTACTCTTCAATCGCCTGGCAACATATATTTTTGATAATTTTGATTAGAATCAGACTATAGTGCGATCCATATAAACCTGAACCATTTCAATAGACCGTAACTTTTGAACCAATAATAGTACACAAGTACAACTTTGTGAGATTGTACATAATACACAATTGGGAGATTACATTACACTATTTACATCTCAGAGCAAATGTTGGAAGCGTCCTCCACCAATATCTATACAGGTTTGCACTCGTCTCACCACATTCTCTGAAGTTTTTCAGAGAGTGTCCTCGCCATTGTTACTTATTTTGGTTCGAATGGATTCTTTGAGAACATCAATTGTTCGTGGCCTATTCTTTTACACTCTATTTTTAGATACCCCCACAAGAAAATATCCGGTGAGGTTAAGTCAGGTGATCTTGGGGGCCACAGACCTTTTGAGATTAATCAATTATCAAAGAAACTGGTTACTTGTTCCATGGTGTCATTAGATGTATGGCACGTTGCTCCATCTTGCTGGAAATAATCTTTTCTCAAATCGATATCATCCAACTGCTCCACAAATGTCTTGAAGATACCCCTATAAATTTCAGTGTGTACAGTCGTATCAAAGAAAATGGGACCAACGATCCATAGATGCTAGTGGAGAACACTTCCAACATTTTCTCTGAGATGTAAATAGTGTGATGTAATATCCCAATTGTTTATTATTGTGTTATATTCTCCCAAAGTTGCACGTGTGCTCTATTATTATTATTGGTTCAAAAGTTGTGACCAATTGAAATGGTTTAGGTTTATATGAATGGCACTAAAGACTACAGAATATTTACTGTAATGGTTGTGTTAAGAGTAGAAATTTATCTGAAATGCTATAAAACCTTTCAACAAAGAGCAAAAATCTGTTGTTTCCAACACAGGATATTCGAGAAATTAAGCCTGGAATAACAAAAATTCAAATCTGTGTATAAGAAATACAAGAAATCGGACATATTGTGACTTTGTGGGTTCGTAATTTGTAATTTGTAATTTTGTAAGTTTACGTCCTCCAACTCCTTAAGTCATATCGGACGGTGAATGAAATGGGTGATATGCTCAAATGTGTCCAGGGTCCATGGAGCTTAGAGCTACCCGACATTCGTCTGTAAAGATAAGGGAAAACCCCGGAAAAAACCTTATCCAGGTAACTCACCCTGACCGAGATTCGAACTCGGGACCTCTTGAACGTGAGGCAGACATGCTACCATCTACGCTACCGAGGCGGGCTTGTGGGTTCGTGAAATTAAAAGTCCAATTGCACAAACTAAAAATGTTCTTTATTTCCACCGAATTACAGTTGGAACACTTGCCGATTACATAGAATTACGTAGCTTACACAATTACAATTCATCAGTTCGTCTGTCACATGTCCACTCTACACTCGCAATTACGTACAACTCCTCAGATGCACGTACACAGTCTTCCAGTCCGTTCACTAGCACGGCGCTCCTCCGGCTGCTCGCCAAGAACTCAACTCTCTCGCCAACTGCAGCCCCTTTTTATACGAAGATTGCTGTTTCTGGAAGTCTCGCGGTTCAGTGATTCACCCCGAAGGTTCCAGATGCCAGGGAGGGGGAAAGAGATGGCTAGTGATGTTTTTCCAACCATCCCTTCGTTACCGCTACAAGATAAATGGGTAGGAGTGGTCGAATGCTTCCCGGCCCTCACTCAGCCGTCAGTTGATCGTACCTTCCGATAATTGGGTGACAATATTATCATCGCGATGCTTTCTCTGAGCACTATACCTCACTTTAAATGCACTCTACAAATTGTTCATAAAGCAAATTTCGTTATTACAATTATTTTCAAAAACGGCTCCAATGAATATTTTGTTGTCTTTACACAGAACTATACACCTACGTGGAATCAGAGGTGGATCGTGAGCATTTTTCTTGGTGGGGCCAGATGTGAAAATGCTTGTAGTGAAATTAGAAGTGGAGCTATACATTTTAAAATACTTCAGTTTTAATTGTACTGCGAAAAACACTGCAACAGCAGAAACGGGGCGAAACATTATACATTTTTAAACATTAAGTAAAGTAGGTAACTAATAGTAAAATATAAAATGGAACTCGTCAACTGGCAGTGCTACTTGTACAAGAACTGAGCACGTCTGTTTTAGACGGCAAACATTTCAATCACTCTGTTTTTGGAGTAAGACATTTCATCAACTTCCTCTTTGTGAATGGAACAATAAACCTAGGAATGAAGCCTATCTTGGCACATAATGTTCCTAAAGAAAAACTTAATTCTTTTCAAAGTACTGAAACTTCTCTCTGCCTCGGCTGTTGAAATTCGAGTTGTTAATACAATCTGCAGCATTTTGTGTACTTCAGAAACCGCATTCTCAAAGGAGTGTTGCATGAAAAATCTGAGAGTTCACTGGCTGAAGGGATAGCTTTGAATGTATCATTATGATAAACCACTGAAAGTTCATTGTTTAACTTTCGTAGATCACGGGATTGTAATTTGATTCAAATTTTCTCACAGAGTCAGCAGGGAAATTTTCTCTGAATGTAATAAATTTCTTTGGATTAATAGTCCCAAAAGTACTGAATATATGACTGTTGGAATCGTCCTTTTATGTGGTTGACCACTGTGTCACACACCTTTTTGGAATCTGAATTCAGGTTTACTTCAGAACCGTAATTTCGTCACTTTCTTGAGGGAGGTATCCTCTATTGTTCTCACGAACTTCAGACACAGCTGATTCAAAATACTGTAAAGCACTTCTTTTTTTCTATTTTACTAATCTGTTACAAAAAAAATCCTCTGCTTTTACCTTCTTGTTGCGTAAATATAAAATTATGCGGTTGATGTGCACCTAATCGTTTAATTTTAGTTTTTTTCCCCTACCTTTGATAAACAAAAGCGACTTTTCAATACACAATCCACTCTATTTTAAAGCTATACTACTTTGTCCACCAAACAATTAAGACTCCAACAACAATCACAGGAATGCTAAACTCAATGCAACGGGCTACAATCAGCTGGCCCCAAGCATTTAACTGCCATGTATGAAGAGCAGAGTAGCACACGTTTCTGGCAAAGTGTATAGAGAGGTGAGGATTGACCGCGGGCCCATCTAATCTGGCCCTTCGCGACAAGGAGACTGTCGAGGTTGTCGTGTACAACACTAGGAGTTGTAAGTTTCTGTAATCATTAAGAATCGTGGTATAGTAAATTATTGTTCGCAATGCTCAAGTTGTTCTCGGGAAGCAAGCCAGGTAAAAAGACGATTAGAAATGGACGTTTCAGGAGTGTGCATCTCTCCCATCATCAGGATATTTATGAAATGTTATAACCACTGGATATAACACAAGTTCCGGGAGTGTACCGCATTCGCTGTGAATGTGGGACACCGTATATAGGACAAACCGGAAGGACCATCGCTACCAGAATAAACGAACATGAACGGAGCATTCGTTTAATGCAACCTGAGAAGTCTGGACTGGCAGAGCATTGTTTTGATAACGACCATAGAGCAACTTTTGGGAGACGACCATCTTGGCAAAATGCAGCAGTTACTGGGAGCGGAGAGTTAAGGAAGCTTTGGCCATTCCTCGGAGAGGAGTACACTTAATCGTGATGCTGGATTTCAGTTCAGCTCCTCTTGGAAACCGGCCTTAAAAATATAAACCCGTCGACTTAAGAAGCAAAGATCAATACAGCTTGATAATCAAGTTAAGTAGTTACATTTCTTTGACACAATTACTTTTCTATACTCACGCCATCTCCTGACCTGGCATATACGTTACTCAAAACAGTCTTTTGTTCAGTAATGCGAATTTTGATAGTGCTTTGTCTTTGTTTATGTTTGTGTTATATCCAGTGATTCATTTGTGGTTATAACATTTAATAAATATCCTGATGATGGGAGAGATGCACACTCCCGAAACGTCCATTTCTAATCGTCTTTTCATCTGGCTTGCTTCCCGAGAACAGCTTGAACATATTCGTCGCCAGGAAAGCTTCAGGTCTTATTTTATTGTTCGCAATGATTATTACAATTGAATAAAATATAAATTAATTTGTTTTCCAAATTAAAATGTACTCATAAGTTGCATGATATTATTGTTGGAGTCCGACCTCTCTGGACCTTAATGAGATTTTTTTTTTTTTTTGGTAATTTACATCCTCCAATATTAAGTCATATCGGACGGTGAATGAACTGGGTGAAATGATGCTCAAATGAGTCCAGGGTCCATGGAGCTTAGAGCTTCCCGACATTCGTCTTTCAGAATAAGGGAAAACCCCGGAAAAACCTTATCCAGGTAACTCACCCTGACCGAGATTCGAACTCGGGACCTCTTGAACGTGAGGCAGACACACTACCGTCTACGCTTCCGAGGCGGGCTTCAATGACAGTCCGCTCGTGCATGGAACATATGCTTTGTATCACCTGATAAACTAAAGAATGGATATTACATTTCAAAACTGTTTAGTATAATATACTGGAACATTCCGACCATTACACAAAGTATCTCAAAGTTACTTAAGTTAGACTCGTGTAAATGTTTCAATACAAATTTAATAGTTCTCGGAAATTAATTATTCTTTCACACTGGCCGTGTGTAGGCTAAATTGTGGAAACGTAGAGTCAGACTGAAAAATTCAATGCCATAGCCGGGATTTAAACCACGGATCTTCTGGTTTCCGTCCAGCCGCACTACCATTGTGCTACTAAGGCCAACGTGCCGATATGACATTAAATTCTCCAACTGACTCGTATTTTCCCGGTAAACCACTTAGGAGTTCTCATAAACACATGAGACAACTACCTTAATGGCGACTTACTAAATTGTAAGTACTTTAAGGCCCGGGCTTTATAGTTAACCACTATTAGGTCAATTAATGGAAATTAATTGTTCTTTCACACTAGCTGTGTGTAGGCTAAATTGTGGAAACGTAGAGTCAGACTGAAATTTTCAATGCCATAGCCGGGATTTAAACCACGGATCTTCTGGTTTCCGTCCAGCCGCACTACCATTGTGCTACTATGGCCAACGTGCCGACATGACATTAAATTCTCCAACTGACTCGTATTTTCCCGGTAAACCATTTAGGAGTTCTCATAAACACATGAGACAACCACCTTAATGGCGACTTACTATATTGTTCTCCTTTATCTCTTATGAAGGTTTCTACAGGATGTTAAAGCAAATTTCATAATCCTCGTCTGTATGCCAAATGTACGATACTTTAATTCAAATTATTACATCTATTTTAGGAAAATGACAACTAAAAAATAATATTAACAATAATCTGTTGAGGAAAACTTAATTACAAATCTTGTGTTGCATCCTTGGAAGATGCTGAACTTAAACATCAAGTTTGGTATTTATCCGACTTTTATGTTACGTTCTCTCCTTCAGATTCTCCGTTTACTCACACACTATTTTCTTAAAGTTATTTGTTTTAATTAGTGGGCCGGGCAAGCTCTATTTTTGGAAAACTGTCACTATCGAAATATTGTTTGAAAAGAAATTCTTTCTCTATGTACCATAGATGGGTAATAGAAGAATTTGCACTAGCTCGGTAAAATGAGGACAACAGGCTGAAAAGTTTTAGAAAAACAAACAAAGATTAGTTAAAATATTTACGAGTAAACTTTAATTTCACAAATTAAAAATAAAATCTGTATAATCACTTTCGTTTTTGTCATAAAACGTGTTTTCGGAAGAGTAGCTTCATAGTTTTAAGGTTTCTCAAATGCAAAAATTTATTGATTGAAAGCGGAATACATAAACAAGAGAGTAAAAAAATATAGTCAGGGCCCTCTCGTCCACCTCCTTAAATACGCTCCTCTCTCTCTCTCTCTCTCTCTCTCTCTCTCTCTCTCTCTCTCTCTCTCTCTCTCTCTCATCTCTCTCTCTCTCTCTCTCTCTCTCTCTCTCTCTCTCTCTCTCTCTCTCTCTCTCTCTCTCTCTCTCTCTCTCTCTCTCTCTCTCTCTCTCTCTCTCTCTCTCTCTCTCTCTCTCTCTCTCTCTCTCTCTCTCTCTCTCTCTCTCTCTCTCTCTCTCTCTCTCTCTCTCTCTCTCTCTCTCTCTCTCTCTCTCTCTCTCTCTCTC